>OX578147.1:97972932-98572932 GCA_951213105.1 Amaurobius ferox | reverse complement strand
TGCTTAAGTTCTACGGCTCAATAGTTTTAATAATGGTAACATATGTAGATCATCAGTACATCCAGAATCTGAAATAATAATTGAAACTTTAGTAATGCTGGATCGGAAATTATTGAATTTAACATCCTTTGACAACATGAAATAGATGACTTAAGAAATTGAGAATATCAATAAATCTCGGAATTCTATTTTATCCAGTGGGATAACCTAATGAAACACAATACAAAATGTAATGTAATCAATTTTTTAATTTTGTTCTACCATTTTGCGATATTTTACATCTAATGATCTGATAAATATGTAATTAAAATCATTTGTCTTACACACCCATGTGACTAATTAACCATTTAATTAAAATATTTTTTACAAAATTAATAAAAAAATATCCCGTTGCATTGCAATATAATATAATTTTCTTTAAATAAAGTGACAGAAAACAAAATGCCTCTTTTATGTTAATTTTTATAACGTTTTGTTTTAGCTTTTGTTGATATTCTGACAACAACTAGGCCCTGAAAATCGAAACATGGAAGTGATTATCTGTAGTAAGGAAAATGAACCGGTGCTATTACTTCAGAATTTTGGTATAATTTAAATATGGATATTTTAATATATGGGGTCAAAAAAATAATGGAATTGCCGGCTCCAAAATTATCTCCATAAAACTTTCAAGTAAATAATCCCCTACTACCTAATGCATTTTTGAAAAGAATCATCTTATGAGGCAAAAACTGTGACTTACTTCTTAATGAGTTAAATCTCTAAATGGCATAGATAAAAAATGAACTTCTGTGCCAATTCAATCATTCAAAACCGTCATACGGTTGAAGCTGCTTACCTAATTATAAGTTCTGTGTACATGGGCGGAATTCATAAATAGATTTCGCAGAATTTAGCTTCTGATAATTTATTTTTCGTCTTACGAATGTTCCTCTGTTATTGAGTTGAAATAATAAGGGGTTAACATCAGGAAATTAAGTTCAGTTTAACCAACAAGTTTCAGAATATTCTGCTTATACATCGATGTTTCAAACCTAAATCAACAATAGATCTTTTATGTAATTCGTGAGTTTACTAATTTCCAAGGTAGCAATTAAGTGTTTACATAACATGCAACTTCAGATTTTTTTTTTGTAATGTATGTAATTTGTCTTTCATAAATTCAGAATTTTCTATAAATACATTTTCTTTCAAAGAAAATTTTGATAAAGAAGATAAAATATTGAAGAAGATAAAATAGTGAAGAAGATAAGATATTCAAGTCAAGCGAGTAAAAATGTTCGGCGCAATTTTTTGAATTTCAAATATACGATTTAGAAATTTTAGAAGTATAATTATTTGATTATTATAAGTATTGCGCGAAAAAGTCTCCTAAATCTAATAAGATTCACCATAAATAAAATAAAACTTTATGAAAACACGGATTTTGCATTTATACAAATGTTTTGTATTATTTAGTTTTTATTACAGCAGTTTTTGAACGTTTTTTGAAAACAAAAAAAATCACCATAGTTTGTAATCACATCATTTGATTGTGATTTACATTTGCTGCATCTAGTTTTGACTTAAAAATATTTATGCAAATTAAATTGATATTTATGTACTTATTTAGAGCAATCATACTACGCCTCCTCTGCAAGCAGACAGGAAATGCATAAGTGGATTCCCTCGGATTGTGCGGATTGGTCGACTGCTTTGGCTAGAAAGCTATTGTAAGTAACGGTTTTTTCGTATTAATACGCAACCTTAGAAAGTTATAATCTTAGATATTGATTAAATTCGAGATTAGAATAAGTTTAAAGATTTTAACACGGAAATCTGACCTTGAAGAAAGGAGCAAGTCGTTTTATTCCAAACATTTTCTTTCAGAACTGCTGTTTTTCAATGAAACTTGAAGACGTATTAGGTGTTACGTATACATTAAAATATGTAAACTTTCCAATAGCATTGGTGAGGTTTATAAAACCTTTAGTTATGATTTCACTCAGTTCACGTTCTAAATTAGGTTTTACTTTAAATAACATCTTCCTACTGGTGCGGTTACGTCACATATAGTATTTGCTCTGCTATCCATTTTCTTACAGCATTATTTTCTCTCCGTTCGTCTTTTATTGTCTGCTATTTTTTCTTGCCTCCATGGTTTTTATGGATTATACGCAGTATCCTGCCTCTCATGCTCCTGTCCTATTGGTTTTATCATCTTTACTTTCTCTCTGCGCGATAGCAACTTTTCTATTATATCCAGCGATACGTGCAGTTGCCGCAGTTGCCAAATTTATTTATATAAGTGATTCCTAAAGAAGAACGCTGTTTTATGAATTCGAAATCAGCTGTCCAGTATATATTTGTGTCAACCCTGTATTTATGTTTTTATATCACTGAAATAATCAAATTACTGTCTGCAAAACGCTTTCCATAAAAGTTTGAAGAAAATTACCTCATGCTATTCAATATATTTATGAAAAGAAACATCTTATGAAACAAAACTTTGACTTACTTCCTCAATGAGTTAACTTTCCAATATCATAAATTAAAAAAGATACTCTTCTGTATCAAGTCAATCATTTATAATCACGATACAAATGTTGCTATCTTTCCTAATTATAAGTTCCGTGTACAGAGGCCGAATTCATAAATAGCTTTCGTAGAATTAAGCTTCTCTGATAATTTATTTTTCATCCCAAGAAAGTTCCCCTATTACCGAGATGAACTAATAAGGAGCTTACTACCAGGAAATAAGTGCTATCTAACCAACACATTTTATAATAATCTGTTTATTTATCGATGTTGTATTTTTTTCTTTCAAATTAGCAATTAAATATTTACAAAACAGACTGTGTAAGATAAGTTTAAATATTTGCAATTTAGTAATGTGGTGATTTGCAGATCCGTAATGTGGATTTACAAAAAACAAAATTCTGAATAAAGTAAATAACATACGTATCAAACAAACACGAATAACTTACTACCTGAAAATTAACCATCTGATAACTAACCCTCAGATTTAAGATGCAAATCTATGATTAAATTTACACCAGAAAAGAATTCATAATTTTCAGATGTATTTCATCAGCAGCTCTTTCCAAGGCAAGAAACGCCTCCTTTAGATCTTCAGTGATTTCGGCTATAATATTAATATCATCAGCATACGCAAGAATTTTAATAAATTTGTGGTAGATGTTTCCTCTAGTGTTGATATTGAAATCTCTTGTTATTATCTTCTCCAGGACAAAGTTTAAATGTAGACAACAAGAGCGTCGCCCTGTATAACACCATTTAAATATCAAAAGGTTTTGAGATTCTTTCTTTTGACCCAGCCCGTCCGACCCACCTGAAGATGTAAGGTATCTGTTTTGGATAGTCGGGACAGAGTCATCCAATTTAAACGGAAACCAACTTGAGTGACATCCACACGAACTGTAAATCCTTATTGTGTGACCAATCTCTCGAAAAGACTTATGGACTCTTAAGATTTTAAGTACCCATACTCCACGTAAATACGGTGATAGTTTGGGCAAAGCAGATGAATTGAACTCGAGTCCGCAGAGGGCAATACCCATAGCTTAACCACTGGGATATCTCGCCCCTAGATTGCTCTTTAGTTCTGTATAATGAAACGAGTTCCAGTTAATGAAAAATCCATAAATTTACGTAGTTTTTCAAGTACTTTTTTAGAACAAAGAATATCTGGCCGAACTTTTCCTTCTACCATAGTAACATTGAGATCAGAAATAGAACTCAGAAATGTTGCCAAGACAGTATTGGCGCCAAGACGTATTGACAAGACGCCAGCTAGTCTAGACATAGATAATCAAAGACGTTTTACACGAAACACTTTTATGATCCAGTTTTACGACTAGTACAGGAAATGAGACCCGGACTACTGGCTTTCACCGAACGACGGAAAAGGGGCAAATAAGTTCCTTGGAACAAACCAATGGTCAGCGAGATAACTAGTTAAGCGGTACTATTTGCAAGTAAGTGGTAATAATTGTAATTGCGTTGATACAGAATATAGATGAACTGAAAATACGCAAAAATAGAGCGGTTTTAGGATGGATGTAATACTAAATATAAATTTAAAAGACACTAAGAAAGAAATACTTATCGTCGAAGAGGACTTTGCATTATTATCTTAAGCTGACGTGCAACTTGGCAATCAAATTAACTACCACCTTCTAATTTTACCTCTGGTTAGACTTATGATGCTATTTTTATCATCCAGGTAAGCTTCCTGTGTGGTGTTTCATAACCCGAGTCTGAATCCCAGCTAGTCGTGCAAGGCTCACTTTCAGATATCCGATACCATTGCACTAACATGAAGAATTGATTTGATAGGGCACCCTTGTAAAAATTGCTACTCTAGCACCCTTGCTACTCCAGCCAGAGTTCGAACCATAGATTTGGTCATCCGATACTCTCTCAATTGAGCTACTGGGACGTCAATTTCTTAAGGGCGCAATTGAAAAGAACCTTGCTGTCGCATCCGCAACTCGAACCGCGAATCTTCGTACTGGCCAGCCAACGCTGTCACAATTGAGCTAATGGTTCATTCTTTCTTTCTTTAGACCCAGACCGTCAGACCTACCCAAAGGTGTAAGGTATCTGTTTGGGACAGCCAGGACAATGCCACCCAATGTTGGCCGGAACCCAGTAGCGGTAATACCAAAGGGACTGTTCCCTCTTTCTCCTACCACCAAACTCTCGAAAGGAATTTCAGAGCCACATATTTAACGTACCGGTACTCTGCGGGGACAGGTTGGGCAGAGAGTCAAACTCGGGTTCTCTGAGTGCAATACCCGTGCACTAACCATTGGAGTATCCAACCCAGTGCTAATGATCCGTTAATTTCTTAAAGGTGCCATTTTAAAGAATTTTACCGTTCCGTCCGGAACTCAAACTTTGAATCTTCATACTAGCCAGGCAACGAACGGTCTACCAGTTGACGACTGGAACAGAAATGCATGTCCTTATTACCGAAATGGACTTCGCCGTCCCTTCATGGCATCACGTTTTTCACATTCCATGTGTCAAACATGCTTCAGATTTCACATACGATTACATAAAGTGTCACCATGTAATTTTGCCTACAAATGTTTATTCACAATATCTAATTGCACAAAAAGGCTACTCATAACCTCACACTAATAAAGATATCCAATCAATTATAGTTATCGTCAAGGAAAAAATCTCTCATGATGGCATTCACCCTACTGCAAAATATGCTTTTAGGAGATTAACTTCCCCCTCTTCCTCAGTGAACTGTCACAAAGGATAATATATGGGATCAGCAGATACTGCATATTCCTCCGATAAGAAGTATGATAAGGAGACGGAAGGATGTCGGAAAAACTTCTCCTTGGGGATCCCTTACATATTGAAATGTAGAAATATAAATATTAATTCTCACATTATTGTATAGAACATATATAAATTAATTGGAACAAAATAAAAGATTTGATGAAGGCAGTACATGACTTTCATTATACAGGGTGATTCATGAAAGATAGGCCAAACTTTACGAAGTGGTAGTATACACCAAGCCAAGCATTTTTCGTCATAATTTACCGAGTTGGAAAAGAAACGTTAAGGTGTTACAGGGCACTTAATCGTTGGAAAGCGGCCGCTCCACAAACATAAAAGCATCGTTCTGATTGTTATTTTCTGGTTAAAGAAGAAAACCACGTATGCAAATTTCATCTGGGGAAGAAGATGGGGCGAAAGGTAAGGAACTATCTTTACATCACTTTTCCGGGTCGATGGACTGCACGAGGTGGTCTCATAGCTTGACTTCCAGGATCGGGAGATCTGTCGCGTCTTAACTTCCTTTTGTGGGAATATCTCAAGAATCTCGTATATAACACTCCCCTTAAATCTGAAGAGGAACTCGTAGCCAGAATTTCGGCCGCTGCTGCCGAAGTGCACGACGTGTCTGATCTGTTCGAGAGAGTTCGCCAATCCCTCCATCGCCGCTGTGAGGCGTGTATTCAGGTAGGCAGTCTCTCTTTTGAGACATTACTGTAATTATAACTTCTAAGTCACTCTTGTATTTTCGCCTCATATCATCAGTTTCACCATCAAGCGGCCACTGGCGCCTTTACATTTAATTTCCGATCCGGTAAACTAGGACGAAAATGCTTGATTTGGTGTGTACTACCACCTCGTAAAGTTTGGCCCATCTTTTTTGAATCACTCTTCATAATGCAATTAATTTACTTCTTTTACAGTGAAAAATGATGTATAATATCCATGACACAACGTATCCAACGATGAATTGTGCGCACGTCTGGATGACAACATGTAAAACTATTTAAAAGAACCCAATTAACTTATATTTCGGACAACTCTAATTTAGTAATTATCAATATTGATATCATTTGCAATAAGTAAGGTAGTCCATATATTAAAATATTTTAATAAATAATTCATCGATTTGACGTCTTTGCAATAAGTAATGTAGTCCATATATTAAAATATTTTAATAAATAAGTCATCGATTTGACATCATTTCCATTAATTTAGAGTTTTTTTTTTTTGTAATTTGACCACATTTTCGGCAATGTGGAGCGAAATTACCATCCTTTGGCGATATTTCGCTAAATAAGTCGTTAAGTTATACAAATTTTTGATTAAGTTATCCAGGTTATCCAAGTTATCCAAGCATTACACACAGATGGAGAGAATAGTTTTTCGTATATATAAATGACTACTGACGAATTATTGGTCTCGTAAAAATAAAAAGAAAACTACTATACAAGTATTTTCGCTCCTGAATAGAACGAACTAGATCCAAGAGAATGATGGTAACATATTTGACTCATACTATTGTTTGGAAAGTGAACATATTTCACAAGTAACGCAGTTTTTAATTTTATCTAACATTTTTTATATATTTATTATAAAAACATGCAATATATTGAGAACGGTTCATGCCAGCTTTCTAAAGTGCGAATAATTCATTTTCTAATAAAACATTACAGTAGCTATTATCATTCACATAACATTATTAAAAGTTCTGATTTGTTAATGATTTTCAAAAATTTCATTCGAAAATTTGGGGATCTTCTGACCATTCGATTGCTTTTATAATCAACAGGCATCCAGTCTTCACTGACTGTAATATTCGTTCCAAATTTCGTTCGAAACACTCCTTTCGTGAGATATCTCTTCCCCAAACTCATGAACACACACACACAGACATCACCTTAAAATGTAGAAAATGTATTTATTTTTCCCATTTGGAGTCCTATATTTCTTGAAAATTGTGAATTAATTATATACTGTTTGGCACGATTTGTTCAATCAATAAATCTTGGAAATGCATTTATTGTTTGAGGCTCATCTTTAATTTTTTAAATATTTTACTTCAAAAATCAAAAGGAAAATATAAAAAGAAAATTATCTTAAAAATTGTTTTTTGTCTGGAAGCGAAAAATATAACTTGCAAAATGATAAAAATATTAAATATTTTCACTATTATTAAATGACTGAATGCAATACTTTTCAACCAAATTAAACGGAAACTATTATTTAGTGACTAGTCATAAGCCATTCTCGAGATATTGGAAATTTACTTTTCCAGAAGTAGCGCGAAAGCGCTTGAAAAAATTAACATATTTATAATAAATTTAGCATGTTGATTTTAATCGATAATAAGAATATATATATTGATTTTTAGTTAGATCGAGCAATAAGAAATCTAAAGTTTGTATTTTCCCCCCACAAAATCGATATGTGTTTGCTTGCAGAGGAATTTATGTATTGGCCACTTCAAACTTCTGCCTATACTTTCTAATTTCGCAGTATTTTATTCAATGATATTTTTTACATTATTTGATCGATATTTTTATTTAGTTGATCAAGTGGCTACTATAAATTTCAAAAATATTTTTGTTTTAAGTTTTTTTTATCATTATTCTTAGTTTTTTTCTACTGGTATTTATTAAGTGCTTTCAACTCATGTATTTTGTACTTTGTTAATAAAATTATCTCATTCATGTTGAAACAGCTTGTTTACTTCGTTTATTATTAAATACTATATTATTTAATAGCTCTTATTTATGGTAGTTTTACAATATTTTTGTGCATGCTTCATAAATTAGTGGCTATTTGCTCATGTGCTTTCGAAAGCCTTTTTTATCTCATTTATTTTCTGATAATTTTTTGGTTTTATTCACTGAGAAACTATTTCGAAACCTATATGTGTTTTGTCTCTTCCTAGAATTTTTATTTCGCTTTTCTAAATTCAGTTTGGCGACGTTTTCCTTCCTATGTCCGTTAACGCAACCTTCAATTAACGGACAGTTTTGTCGGGGTGGCAGGTCTGTCCTTTTTTTAAAGAAGGACACTGTTTTTGCCTCCGAACATATTTGGTACATTTCCTTAATTGTAAGATGCTGACGTTATTCACTAAGTCTTTTCATCGCAATATAAACCATTGTTAATATGTTAAAATAAGTAATGCCGATATTTTCATACATAGTTTTGTACATATTTACTTTAATCCATTCCTAGGCACTCATATGCCTCGTTTACAAGGCATAACTTTATTGGTGGCAAAAATTTTAGCTTAGTATAGGTTTTACTAAAAGTTTTACATTGAAACACCTATTTCTCAGAATCTGATATATAAATAGGGCCTAGATGATGAGTAACGTGGATTCAACATCAAACTAAAGCAGAGATTGAAAGAGAAGAGGGGTTCACTAAGGATTTTTAATTCTAGAGCGTTTTCCATTTAAGATTCAAAAATTGTAAATATACTTGCAATCTTTATTTCTCAGGATTGACAATAGATAGAGTTTAGATAATAACTACTATGGATTCAGCCTCAATTTTTGAAGGCAATAGGAGGTCGCGGTGAGGATTTCACATCTGATTCCATCACTCCCAATTCAAACATTCACATTTTACTTGAAACATCTATTTTGCAGGATGCATGCAGTTTTGTTTACAACTGATATGGATTCAGCATCAAATTCAGGAGGAGTGTGAGTGGTACACGCAGAAGTACCCGTACGTTTTTTTCATCTATTCAATTTTTATCTGTTCTATTATAATAATCTGTTTCTCAGGATTGGGTACATAGAGTGCTTATTTGATTACTAGTGCAAATTCAGCTTCAAATTCCAGATGAGACAGGGGGTTTACGAGGGAAGTTTACGTTCATTAATTTTCCCACTTCCGGTTCAAAAGTTTTACATTTATTTAAACATCTATTTCTCAGAATCGGTTATGGATAGGATTAGGATGACGATTGATATGGATACAGCACCAAGTTCTTTGGGAGAAGGTGGATAGGTTTGAACTTTCTGTTCAAAATGTTTCCTTGATGCATCTGCTTTTTTGCCCAGAATTCGCTATAGATAGATCTTAAATGATAATATAAATGCCAATTAATATAAATCGAATTTTGGAGAGAATATTGCCGTATAATAAGGATTTTCATTTTCGGTTTTGGAAATGTTGGAATCTGCTCGATTCTGGAAAATTGAGCTTTTTGTTTTAAATTCATATCACTGAGCAAAATAAGCATACAAAAGATATTAAAAATTCTTAAAAGTTCTATTACAAATGAAATGTCCACACCAGTTGTCACCATATGAAAATTCCGTAGTTTTTTTTATTCTTATTGCATTTTGAGAAAGTGCAATGACAAAGAAGTCTCTAAACGCACCCAATCTCTTAAAGAAAACATTAAAGGAATGCCCTCAATTTAATAAAGAAATTCGATCAATCTCTACTGATATCGTAAAGAGGCAATCTTATGTGCTAAGTTGGTATTATTTCCGCAACAGAATATGCTTTTGTGGGGATTTATGGCTCCCGCTTCCTGAAAGAGACACTAAAAAAGATAGTGCATGTGATTGCTCGGCTGATATTACCTGCTTATCAGATAGGGCGCATGATGAGGAAACAATATGTTTCAGCAACGGGGAGAGGGGGGGGGGTTCCCAAATTCCGGACCTCGATGATTTCGATAAATTATACAATTTTATCGCCAATTGAAATTGCACGTTTCTGTACCAACTTAGTTTTATCGGAGTGGTTAATCATGAATAGCGCGTTTCTGACAGGGCGGGGCATCATTTTAAGAATTTCCTGGAATGGGCAAAATTATATCTTCCGGGACCAAAGTTGATTGCTATAACGATGAGAATATGATTCAACAAAAGTTGTAAAAAAAACATAATAATTTGGAATATCTTGGGGTGGGGGTGGGGGCAGCTGATCCTCAGTCCTCTCTAAATGGCGTTCCAGTTTTCCTCTAATACCAGTTTAAACAAGACATTTGCTTTCGTTTTGACTTATAACCATATAATTGGACAGTATATTGTGCAATATTTTTTTATTATTCACAGTAATTCTTTACTCAACATTGGTGAATTGAAAGTATAGTGAAAAAGAGTGCCAAGTCATCAGACATACTGTAGAATTTATTATGACAGACAAAATAATTTTGCAATAAACAAGTGCTGGTAAGAGAAACAAGCTCATCAATTTCAAATTTAATGTAATGGAATTCATAAGATCGTTTCCTGAGACAGAACAATGAATGAATTCCATTGATTGTATAAATTTCTCTTTTTTTAATTTGAAATTAAAGTGCTTGTTTGCCTAACCAGCACCTGTTTATCGCAAACTCATTTTGTCTTACATAATAAATACCATAGTTTATCTAATGGCTTGGCTTTAGGTAATCCACCCAGTTCTATTCTCAGTGACGTCTATATGTATTATTTTAAAGTTAAGCTTTTTGAAATAATACAATTTATTTTATAAAGTCATTGTTGATGACAGTTTTGCTTTTCTAGATCACATTTTTAATGATGTTGATGGCATTTTGGATATTCTAAATTCCATTGATCCTTACAATCAGTTTGCTGATGAAATGGAAAAGAACAATGGTATTGCGTTTATAGATTTTTGGTCATCCGCATTTATAATGAATTTTTCCATACGGTGTTTAGTACACCTTTCTAGGAATTTTTTTCTTCACATAAAGATTCCTGAAAACCATCAGAAATTGCTGCATACAATACGTTATGTCCCCCGTGATTTGAACGTTTGTTCTATTATGGATTTACCCACTCTGAGATCAATTATTTAAAACATGTCGATGTCAGTCGTAGTTTCTCTCCCGACATTGTTAATCGTGTAGTTCAAAAAAGTTTTTTAAACCTTTCGAACTAACTTCTGAAAACGATTTTAATAAACTTTTATTTTACCCAGTTAGCAGATTGCTAAATTCATTAAAAAATATAAATTCAATATAACCATCTAATAAACCTTCCTCATTTAAACCTTATTTTAAACTCAGATGTTCTAATCTAAAAATCCTTAAGCAATTTCTAATAGTTGGAGCATTTATAGTATTTCTTGCCTGTGTGGTCTTTCTTATATTGGTCAAACTAAGTAACTTTAAAATTTCATAATACGACATGTGAAAACTATATAAAAAAACAGGAATTTAATATATTTTCAATTTCTCCGCATAGCTATCATTTCAACCACCGGTTTGAGTTTTCTTCAGCAAGTATCATACAAAAAAGCACTCCGATCTGCGATCTTGATTTTCTTTACAGGACACATCCTGAAAATTCTAGTAATTTAGTTATTGACTTATCCAGTACTCCATTTTTGTCTGCGGCCTGGCGGAATGCACTGTAATTTTTCCCACTTTCTTCGTTCGAATCCTTTGGAGCTTTTATGCGTCGTTTTAATATTTTTTGTCTGTTGTCATGTCGGAATATTCCTGTTATTTTGGTGTACGCCAAGATTATGAGTTAGTTATCGTTTCGGTTTAGGTGGACTGTACTTCATGCTGTTTTCTGATCATCTCTCTTTTAAGAGAGGGGGTTTAGAGGCCTTCCTTTTAATATAGGGGATTTAGTATATAATGCCCCTCTAATTCTACTTTTTAGGCCCATTCTCCTTTTGGTCTTTGGGTTTGTTGGTTCACTTGCACTGTCGAAGAGGAACCAGCGTATCCTCGAAATAGCTGTATGCTGCATTGTGATATTTATGTTCATATACATTGCTCAAGTTCCCCTTATCCTTCGCACAAAGTGTATTTTACTTATAGCAAATAGACACATTGCATGATTCACAGAGAAGTTCTTGCTGCAAAAGAAGTGAGTCCAAATCTGAATATTGAGCAAACAACAGTTATAGCCGTTGTCAATTACGTAACAAGAACGATTAATCATGCATAAAGCATTGCTTATGAAACACTTTCCAACTGAAATGCAATATTATTTAAGCATCTCTAAAATGCGATACATTCAGCATTGCTATTTTTTACATTATGACAGTACTACAATAGTTTATTGCCCAGGCCCTGACGGCTTACTACCTGAGTTTCTTATTTACCTCGGGCCCTTGGCAAAAAACACCTTACTGAGACTTATAAACCTTACCTGGAGGAAGGGTTTGTCAAGTGCCTGGAGGAAAGCAGAGGTGATCCCAATATTGAAGACTAAAAAAGACACACAATATCTAAATAGCTATCGGCCGATTTCATTGACGATTACAATATGTAAGTTAACTGAAAGACTGATTTCAAATCGCCTTAATTTTATGCTGGAGAGGAGGAAAATTCTGTCTGAGCGCCAGGCTGGATTTAGAAAACATATAAATTCCTCTGAACAGTTTGTTCGTCTATCACAGGGATTAAAATATGGTTTCCAACGAAAGCAGAGAACTGTCGCAGTTTTTGTGGATTTTAGGACAGCTTTTGACACAAGAAAAAGCTCTAACAAAACTCATTGCAAATGATATAAATTGGAATCTTTACGGACGGATTAAATCGTTCCTGGATAAACACTTTATACGCACTAAATACGATAATAGCATATCTGGATATAGTCAAATAAGGCAGGATTTGCCGCAGGGATCGGTTTTAAGTCCATTACTTTTTAACCTCATGATAAATGATTTGGTGAATGGTCTTTACATCCATGAGCCTGGAGATCAGACATTGAGTTTTGCTGATGATATGGTAATCTGGACCACAGGTACAGATTTTGAGTGTATGGAAAAAACACTCCAATCAACATTACTCTCTTTTCAGAAAAGTGGTCAGCCGAAAATGAGTAAATCCAGTACATCCAGTAAATCCAGACATGACCACCTTCCAACTCTTCTCGCTAAGTACTAAACATCATGACATAATTCTTAGACTCAAAGATCAACTATTAAAAAGAACTGAAAGTACTACCTATCTGGGCTTGGACTTGGATTCAAAATTAAACCGGACTGGTCAAGTTAAAAAAGCCGTTTAATGTGGAGGAAACAGGGCTAAACTTCTAAAACGATTGCACGGCACGACCTAGGGATCTACTCAGGATGTTCTTTGCACCGCCTATAAGACTTATGTAAGACCGGTAGTTGAGTATGGTGGCGAAGCACTTATAACAATCTCAGAGACAAATTCGAAAAAATTGGATATTTTCCAAAATCGTATCCTGAGATTTCTTACTGGTGGTACAAGATCTGCGCCAATTGCCGCTATGGAACTTCAATCGGGTTTGGAGCCTTAGTGTGACCGTAGATGGAGAATGACCCTAAACCTTGCTGAAACAATCTTGAGAAGGGATAATTTTCTGAGTCATTACTGGCCAGCTGTGGAGAGGTTGAAAACGCAAAGAACTTCCATTTCTTATATAAGAGAACTACATGATACCCTTGGCTTTCCTTCTTCAGATCGATTTCCCTTTCCAGACCCTTGCTGTCCATTGAAAAACTTTAAACTTGCTGAGAGATACTTGGACCTTGTCTCTGATGTTAACAAGAAGTCTTCTCCAGACTCTGAATTGAAATTTACTGCCTTGGCTACTATACATGAACGTTTCCCGGATGATTCTTGGCTCCACGTCTATACTGATGGTTCGGATGAGGGGGCCATCAAGAACGCTTACTCTGTAGACTTTACAGTGTCTTGTGCCGTTGGAAAACCCTTTGACAACTTTGATGGCGGAATAGCCGCCATTTCTGTGAAAAGGAAAATATCGTCTTTTTTGTTGATTCCAGGGCGGCAATTAAGACCTTAACAACTTTCAATTTAGGGGAATGAGAGAATTCCAAGAACTGTATGGAAGAAATAGATACGCTGCTGAACATCAAGAACCGCATTGCCCTGCAGTGGATTCCAAGCCACTGCGAGATATATGGAAATGAGCGGGCAGATTTATTGGCTAAGAATTTATCTCAAATGATGCAACCGGATCCTCCCTTGCCTGTGCGGCATATAAAGCGAGATGCATCCTTCTCAATTAAAGCTAAGCGTTTCAGTCTGTACGGGGAGAGAACTTCTGGGAAAAAGTGGAACTCCCTGCTAAATAAGTCGGCAAGACTTCCCATCACCTTGCATAGAGCAGTTGGTGTGGCTTGATGCAGACATGCCACGGCTGATGATTACTTACAGAGTCACCTGTACCGAATGGGACAGCCTGATACAGATGTCTGCCCTCTTTGCGACCATGACGTACCCATGACTGGAGAGCACCTCAACATATACCCTGCTGTTCTTGACTGTTTTCCTTTATGTGTTACAGACAGGGATTTAAGTGACTATTTTTACCGTTCTTCTTTGTATTGGGCTGCTGGTCGACTTATGACCGAGTGTTCGGAGACAGGCATAGGATGAAATAAAAAGCAGTTTATTAAACTAGGGAGCTTAAAACTTCATCAAAAAAGTCAATGCTACGAAATCGCCTGCTTCTCTATGTAAAATCTATTAATATTTCATTCTTATCTTATTATTCTTATCTTTCATTCTAATTTTATTTTATTTCACACTTATATTCCAGACCGCAGAGCTAAATAACTTTGCGGTAAAAAATTCAGCAATTCTTATACAACTCAATGTTATACTTATAATCGCTTGATTTGTTTGCATCCTGCATACTGTAGAAATTAGGCTTAGTTGTAGGAATAATCAAAGATTAGTGATCATTTCAAATAAAAAATATTGTAATTGCGTCGGCACAGATTTTAGATTCACAGATTATAGAGACCGCGACCTAGAGACCGCGACCTGGTAAAGACATTTTATATAAGACGAGGGCAGGTCCTAACAGATTTACTTGTAAAATACCTACCATTTTTTTAAGTTCATGCATAAACTAACATAAGTATTCATAATTAGTCATGCAATAATCATAAAGATTATTAGTACAATTATATATACGGTACAGCACATTGACAAATATAAAATTACAGTTAAATAAATTATTATTCACTCAGCCTTCATCATTAAATTAATTTCTTTTGATTTTCATTGACATATCCCATTCTGATCAATTTATAATATTGCTCAGTATAAAATTGATTATTGTATTATTAAATTGATTTTACAGTATTATTAAATTGGATGGAAGGCATGCCTGTCATATAACGGAATTCAAAATTTGCAAAATATTTCCCCCCATTTGCCTTCTTTTTTATCAATTTAGCGACATCTGCGGCATCCAGCCAAATTCGTTGCAAATTTTTTGCCAAACGTTACGGACGGACGAATAGAGAACTGGACTATTCTTATAGTATGCTAGCAGCAAAGCCGTTCTTTGTACGGAGTATATAATATAAAGAAACTTAAAGTTCACAATCATGTGCAAATTCCTATAGTATACTAAATGACATTTTTAATCAAAATATTCTGTTAAAATATTTAATACACTGCTCCTAAAAAGGAGTTTAAGAATCACTTTTCTCGCTAGACAAAATTATCTTCACGGACAGATCTGAAGAATAAAACATCCTGGCCCCTTTTGTAAGCAAATTTACAAAAAAAATAATGGAATCCATATATGCAAAATGAAAACATTAAAATTTTATGGGACCTGTACTACTTATATACGCGAATATTAGAAGATATAACCTGTATTAGTACATTACATGTATAAATTGAAACTATCAATAAACCCGTAATTGACTCCAATATATGCCAGAATAAAAGGACTAAAGTTATATGGGCTTAAAATTATATTAATTATATATATATATATATATATATATATATTGATAATAGAATAAATATAAATCTGCCAGAAGTGACGAACATCCTCCTCCCATGGGTATTTCCTTTATTTGTTTATAGAAACCACGTTCATTAAATAGGGTGTTCTCAATTCACCTATATTCTCGTAGATTAGAAGATATACCCGTACATTTTTAGAAAATTACTCGTACGACGTGCAATATATGAGTTTAAACAATTTTTGTCATAATAAAACAATGGCATAATAACTTGAAAATATCAATAATCCCTGAATCCATAATCCCCGAAAATATCAATAATAAAAATGTTCAAACCTGAAGACTGTAATTGATATTATCCAGTCAATGAAATTTATTTTATATACATATCTTTATTATTCAAATCGGAAAAGATTTATTTAAAATCGTATGCCGCACAACATATTAGATTTACATCCTTTGCTGAACGACATGATATCATTTCCTTCAAATAAATTGATGGAAATCATATCGTCTGAATAATGCTAACTCCATGGAAGGTTTGGCGACATTTACGTCAATTTAGCGATAATTTAAAAAATCGCCAAATTTATCGCCAAGTGAGACTATAGAACTGATAGTTCCATTTTGCGACAGATTGACGAAACATCATCACAATACTATCCCCTAACAAAACACAAATAATTTGATTTATTAAGCGCAATTTTATCAATTTCATGATATTTTTAAGGATTTACAACATTTTCATCAATTTCAACATTTAATGATGGACGTTACTAAGTATGATGTCTTACTAAGTATGATGGATCCGTTCTACTCTTTTTTTCTGTTTCAACAATCGGAAAAATGAATTTATTGGGTAAACACAATAAATGAGTTTATTAGCTAAACGCAACATATAAGTTTAAAAATTCTATATAAGTTTAAAATAATATAGAAAGATATACCCAGACTGCTTAAAATGTCGTAGTTTAGAAGATATGTCCGAGTGTTTGCAGAAGAATACTCGTATTACAATATGAGTCTCAAAAATCTTTGCCAAAATAAAACAGTGGACATTTTAAATTGAAACTGTCAGTAATCCCAGTACTCTTCATACCAGAAGGCCTTACATGATTCCAATATATATCGCCAAAACTCTTTGCCAAAATAAATGAAAGTGATGTACGCAGTCCGTAATTAATATAATTAAAAGAAATATCAAACCGCTATATTCTAAAATATATTTTTATATCCATTTATTTATTATTCATATAACATAGCATTTCATTTATTTATTTATTGATATAACATAGAATCTTCCTTATAATCTGCGAAATTAAATAACCATTTTGATTTCTGTATACTTTTCATTGTTGAGTAAAAGTTTGTGAAAAATACACCATGGAGATAGGTTTCCATTTAAATTCATGTTTCAAACAATTCAAGTTTTCAGAAAGTGACTAATTAGCGCAAAAAATCTCCCACCAAACTCAGATATAAAGTTTTCAACCTTTTCGTTTGGATAAACCACGTAGTTAGAGAATAGAACTCCTAGGAAAAATTTTCGTTTTTCATTAATATCTCGACAACATCTAGTATTAGAAACTCAAAACTTTGACTGAATCTATGGGAGGCTATTTGAAGGCTATCCACAAAATTTCATTAAATTCAGTTCAGTCGTTCTCCCGTGATGTTGGGACAAACAGACAGACAGAATTTGTTGCCAAATGGGATAGTTGGACTGACAAACTAACGATATCGAAATATCATTACAATACTATCCCCTTTCAAAATACAATAAATTTCATTGACTGGACAGCATTTTCATGGATTTAGCTACATTTTGTCAATTTCACAATATTTATAAAAAGTCGCCAAATTGGCGATATCCTACCATATTGTTAGCCAAAATATTCGCCAAGAGTTACAGAGATGGACGTGCGGACACACGGACGGACGGGTGGACTTAGGGAGAAATGGGTAACTCTTATAGACTATATTGATTAATTGGTTTGAGAAAAAGAAAACTATTGAAAAAATATTTATCCATTGTAATTCATCATAGAGGTCAGCTGAGCAGTATTATTCATACTAAAATTTACATGCGGTTTGATAACTAACATTTGATGACAGTGCATAGATGTTATTTAAACGTCCTGGTTCTGAGCTTTTCGACACATTCACCAATATTATTATCTTTAGAAAATTTCCACTATGAAATATTTATTCATTAAAATGCTTAGTAAACTAAAATTACAGGAAAGTATATTGCGACCCAGACAATGGTCTGAAGTAAGTTTATTTCTTCTGCATATTTCGATTAGCTGCGGCCTTATTAAGCGCAACATTCTGGAAAAGACGATCTCGTATAATGGTATGAGTAATTGATCGGAATCATTCATTACATTAAGTAAAATTTTAAGATATTAGTGGTATCGGAGAAATGTCACCTTTAATTTTCGCAATTTGATACTCTGCGGGGAGATAGAATTATATATGTTATCCTTTTTAGGTTAGACTGTTTAAATGGTTGCTCTCAAAAAACAACTACATACTACCTTTGGGATTTAAATAAAATACAATGAAATACAGACTTGAAATGGCCGAAAAAGTGCAAATACGCCCCATCGGGGTAGGACAGCCTAGTGATTAAGGCACGAGGATTGCAGTCGAGCGACTCGGGTGCGAATCCCGGCTCTGCCGTGTTCACTCAGAGTATGAGCACATTAAATATAAGGGTCCTTAAGTCATTCCGCGATTTGGTGGTAGGGGATGTAGGGTACGGTTCTTGACGAAGCCGCCCCCGCTAAGAACCGTTCTAAATTGGGTGGTGCTTCCCTACCGTTCAAACCTTCTGATAGGTCGGACGGTATGGGTCGAATAAGCGACAATTCCCCAAACGGAGATTTTTTTCAATTTCTCTATTCTTCTTTGATCATTTTTGCATCTTCGAAAACATTCATTCAGAAAGAAACCATCAACTTAAATATTTACACGTTTCTTTTATATTATATTCATTGCAAATAAATACATTTTCAATGCCCTCCATAAAATCTGAACTCTAAAAATGGGAATGCTTAAATGTGGCCGTGGCCATTTATGCACCAATGAAAATTTTGTTAGTATGAAATAATTGGTACTTAGAACGTAATCTGAGCGAAATCTTAACCAAAGGTTATATAGACCTCCCGCTATATACACTGCTCACTGAAAGTTTTGTCCGGAGCAATTTTATACATAATTAATAGCGTGAATAATTCAAGAAGTTCTGCACCGATTGATAAAACGTTTCACAATAAAATAGAGTTTTTAAGTTATGCAAACTTTCATGAGACAAAGCATACATACGTAGAGTTTTATTTACACCTAAATTTCTACAACAGAATCCATCACACTACTAGGATCAACGGTGTTACCAGCACACGCTTGCTGGGATCAGAACGTTGACCAATGCTCCTCCACACACGTATGCGTCAGTCATCAGCCCTGAGAGAGAAGAGGTATTCGCCGCTAAAGATAACATAGCGTGCCTCCAATCGAGCACTGCCCAGGCTGACAGAGGTCGGAACGAATCCAGACGGCTCAAATGGCTAATAGCAATCCCTTTGGCACATGGCCCCCTCTCTTGACCGTGCGACCCTATCGATCAGTTATCTGTCTGGGGAGTTCTGAATCACTTTAACGGTTGCATTGGCCCTCTTTGATCCACTTTTGCCAACACCAAGCAACTACCGTATAGATCCAAGCAAACTGGTAACTGATACGTCTGTCGAACCAATTAGCTTCCTTTAGACCTATGATGAGAGCTCTCTCTAAATCCGACAATTGTTCGCAGTGACGTCAAGTAGGCATCTTTGTACAAAACCCAAAGTATCAAAGCAAAAAATCGAGTTTCAATTATCCGTAAGTGAGAACACCCGCATTTGCAACTAACATGAAAATAACATCTGCATGCCGATTTTCACGGCTGTAGCTCAATATTTTAAGGGTGCATATATTTTCTGCAACAGCAACAAAGTGTATATGAAATGCATAAATATGATGCTAAATCAGAGCAGTTTTATGTTATAGTTTGAAAATCTTAATGGACCAGTCATCAGAAAATATGAGATAATATTCTCAGTGATTCGAAGGAACCGATATATTAGTATTTTATTTTATCAAGACTGCTCAGCAGCCAAAATCCGTTAACTTCATCGAAATAATTTGCTGGGTAGCAGAGCATGTGTTAACTGTACAGATAATCAAACTAAGCTAATGATGATACTTTATTGTACATATATTTCTATGTTACCATAATGAACGGTAATTTGTTGCGTTTTGAACTTTAATAGCAGACCCAATCCACTGATTATGAAAGGAATTCAAATAATTCCATATTATCCATCAATGAAAGCAGTATTCTCACATTTTGTTTAAGTTAGTAAAGTTTATATTATGCTATATTATGTTAATAGGGGATTATGTTAATAGGGGAAAATATATTTTCGTCGGCCTTCAATTATAAGCAAATTTAAATCTTCAGAATTCTATGTATGCGTATATGTATTTATGCATGCAAGCATGTATGTTTGTATACATGTATTCATATGTGAATATGTATATATAATATAATCTTTAGAGTACTTGCCAGAAAATATTAATGCCTGCCAATGCTCGCTGGTATAAAAAAATATTACGGTCTACTTAGCTATACTAAGAAATTCATAAAATAATTAAAAGTTCAGCCACAAAATAAAGCCTCGGCTTTCTTTGCATGCTTGCTTTTGCTGCATACCATTATTCAATTGATATACTGTCCACAAAATGTTGACTTCCCATGAATATCACCACAAATATTTCCTTTACAACAGCAAATATTTAAATGGACTCTAAATTTTATACACACTTTTCGGATAATCTAACTTTTCTTCTCTAAGAGGGCTGTATAGAAATACATTTCCTGAATTTTTATGATATATCACCAAGCAGATTTGAAAGTGTTCTAGTATGATTTTTCTCAGCATTCTAAAGAATTGTTTAATTGGCAATATGGTTTTAGCACTAACAATTCGAATGGTATAAGACTGATCATTTTTAAACACGATATATACAAAATAAATATTTATTTAAAATATATTTTTTTTGGAAATATGGTTTTAATACTAACAGTTCGAATGTTTTAAGACTGATCATTTTTAAACACGATATATACAAAATAAATATTTATTTAATTTTTTTTTTTAATTTTTAAAAATGCATTGGAAGAATTGAAACTTTTCCGTGTTCCTATCATTTTGCAAATCAATAAGCTTCTTACAGTTACTGACAAAATTAATTGTACATAATTTCATTTAAATTCCTAATTCAGTTCGAGATATATTTTACCCATACACAGACACACACTACCGCATCACCATTTAAATTCCTAATTCAGTTCGGGATATATTTTACCCATAGACACACATACACATGCATCATTATTTGAATTTCTAATTCAGTTCGAGAGATGTTTTACCCATAGACACACATACACATGCATCATTATTTGAATTCCTAATTCAGTTCGGTAAATATTTTACCCATAGATTGACCTACACATGCATCATCATTTGAATTCCTAATTCAGGTCAGGAGATATTTTACCCATAGACAGACACACGCATGCATTAATCGAAATCGCGTTAATAGTATTCACCTATCCCAAAACGTGTAACTACATCGACATAAGGAGCTCGATTCGTGACGTCAGGAAAGGGTGAAGCAGATTCAGCAGCGTTATTCAGCCTCCTCCTCGACAATGAGCATCAAGAAATCACACCATTCTACTGACACAAGCGTAGTCAAATATTGTCTAAAATTAGCGATACGGGTTGAAAAATTCGCCAAATAATAATAATAATAATAATAATAATAATAACTCATTCAGCCAATAACTTTAAGTGAAGCAGCGTTTATCCTGCATCACATGCGTCACCTCATAAGCCGCCACACCATCACAATACTTTCTATTCACATCTATTTCTAATTTTTTGTAAGAAAAGCGGCATTATAGTACGGTTAAGATGCATTTTGACGTGACCAAAATGAAACAACAAATTAAAAAAATTAATCCGAAGTGTGAGTCTCTATCCAATTTTCTCCTGCACTAATTTAATCCAAATGATACAAAAATGAAAGCCATTCGTTTGTAGGAAAAGCATAATATTTGTGTCTTCCGAATTGTCTTAATTGAATTAAATCTTGTTTACGTCTATTAAGTATTTTGTAAGCAGAATAAAAAATTGTACATATCTTTTATCTAAGAAAATAAATGAATTATCAATTAATAACTTTGCATTTTCAGAAAATAAAGATACTTTGTATTGGCTAACTTACAGTATTGGCTAAAAGATAAATTAAATTTGACTACTTAAATAATAAGTTAATGTACACCTTCGCACATTCACAAAAAAATCAAATATTTATCGTATTAATCCTTGTTTTCGTATCATTAATCGCACGCAACGCTGTGACAATCATAGCATTACATGATAAAGAAAATAATTTCTTATAAATAATGTTAGTTTGTTTTAACCTTACAGTTTTCCTAGGGTATTCAAGGAATCCATAACACTGAGAGTTTGGATAATTTATTTAATATGATATAATTTTTAAATATAATAAAAATATTTTATATGAACAATCAGCATATTCAGAAATGTAGATAATGAATTTATATATTATTTCTGAATTAATTGAAAATTTTAGTAAAAATGGTAAAATGAAAAAACGAAGAATATTAGGATACAAAATTCACAATTAAAAGTATATAAATATAAATAAAAGTAAAAAGAAAACACGGCAAGAATGAGAAAAGGCTATAATAATTAGCTCAAGATAAAAGATTAAGACATAGAGAACAATCAATTGAAACTACTCAAAAAATGGCGGTTAGTTCGAAATTGCATTCTCATCAGGACAGCCATACAATTCGAATTAAAACCGATAGAATAGCCAGTTTCTGACAATGGCGATAGTATTTAACTATAGACACCATTGGAACTGTCTACTAGCTAGTGGAAGGAGAAAAATAAATCAATAGAATTACAAATCAGAAAAATAATACCTCCTCGAACAAAAATATGAACTCATAAGCATTGTTACCACGTGTAAGTTGAATAAGCGACTGAGCATTTCACCTCACTTCGTCAATACGAGTGGGCACCGGAATGAATACATTTGAACGATACATAATATGTATGGAGACTTTCAAAAATAGTTATCAGTATAGGACTCAGGACAAGTGGAAAATAGTGATTCGAAAATAGTAAACCGTATTAGACTCAGGCCAAGTGGTAAGTTAGGTGATAAGAATGGGTGAATTCTCAAAATTGAGTTATCCAATCAAAGATAAAAAATGCATGTGTAAAATTATTACGTTGTATATTTGAAATTATTAATAATATTATTTACAATTACTTCCGGATATTGGTAATTTTGACAAATGCGTTTAAGATTATTGATGTAGAGAAAGTGAAACCGAGGATCAGAAAGTCGATGTATTCGAAATAGCTGGTTTAAAATGATGTTTCTAAACAATTGAATGGAATTACAAGATTGATATGATAGCAGCTTTATGATAGTGAAGTTGTAAGAATCTTTTTTATCATACAGATTGGTGATTACATGGTTATTGAGGGTATCTAAATTTAGGTCTAAAAAATTTACAGTTTGACTAACGCTAGGCTCATTAGGAATTAATTCTAGGTTAGATGGGTAAAAATCAATATTAATTGGATAGGAATTATCAATGATAATACAAATTAAGTCGTCAACATATCTATATATAATATATGAATTAGAGTTAAAATGACATTCATAATAATAAAGATATAAGTTAGCGAGTATACTACTACTACAGCCACCTTGTGGTACTCCAGATGTTTGTAAATAAATGTTATTACCTTGGATAATATAATTGTTGTATAACACAAAGTGCAAGAGCATAGGAAAGTTTTTGACATTAAATGCAACGTTATAGGAAGATAGATAGTCATGATAAAGAGAGATAATAACTTTATATAAATCTTTAATGACAATATTATTAAATAGGTCTTTAAAATCAAAGGTATGGAAACCAAGAATTTGTGGAAGCTTGTTAAGGTGATTTACTAAATCAAAACTATTGTTCAAAATGAAATATCCTGAATTCCTAAATTTAAGAGATTCATTAATTCTATTTAAACAGTTAAGCAAGTACTTACTAGCTGTAGAGGTAAAGGTATTTTGTCCACAAGTGACTGTTCTAAAACTGAGAGGTGATTTATGGAATTTCGGAACCAAAGTAACATAAGGAAATTTAAAGAACTTACAATTAATATTTAATTGTGTATATAATTTTCGCATTTTAGTTTTGATTTTGATAGACTGATTATTAATGGGTTTAAAAATTTGATTATTTTTTAAGTAATTCTGTAACTGAGAAACATAATATTTTTACAAATGATGGCATAATTATTAGAAGCTTTATCTACATAAGTTATGACAAAATGTTGTTGTAGTTCTTTAATAGCAGATAGGAGTTGTTTATAAGGATACATAGGCTTCGTTAATTTAATGTTTATAAAAAATATATATATAACATTTTTAAGTATATGTAAAGTAGTATACTTCCATAGATGGAATGCTTCAATAGGAATGGAATGTGAACAAGCAAGTTGATATATGAATTTATCAAAATCAAATGATATAGACTGAAGAAGATGTTTAGGGTGATGGCAGAATGGAATGCGAAATTTAGACCCTTTATTCATAATATTCCTAAGTATATCATCCTGAACTATACTGAGATCCCCAGTAATAATGTGTCCATGAGAGGAGTTGACATAAGAGGTTAGATTTTTATCGCTTCATACACATGATGTAAGGTCATCGGAGTTTAATGTCCTGGAAACTTCATTGTATATAGTTCTACCAATAGGTAAATTATATTTGAAGGATTTTTTTATTTTGATTTCTTTTACGGGTAACAAGTGATGATGTTTTTCAAATAAATAATTGAAGTTAAGAGAATTAAGAATGGGGTGTTTAAAAGAAATTACACAGTAAGCTATTTTAGTATGTGGATTTGGTGAATGGAGAAGGTGGTAATTTACGAAATTTGTACGTGAAAGAAGCAAATCATAAAATAAATGTTTAAAATGCTCATGAGTTAATTTTAATTTTAAAAAATTAATATAAACAATACTTAATTTGCATTTTCTGACTTTATATAACCAAGTTCTAACAGGTAGAAAATTAAAAGTTTCAGAATAATTATATTGTAATTTCAAAATTTCTGCATTGTAATCAATAGCTTTACTTAAGTTACTTTTTCCTTTGCCACGCTTATATCGCTTTTTACTAGACGTTGATGACTTTAAATATTGAAAAAGATGTTTATGTACTGATGATTTATTAGAATTGTATTCAAAACTATTGCTAACAACATTATTATTATTATAAATTTGATTTAAGCCATAGGGGAAGAGAGTTTTATATTTTATAATGTAATAATTTTCAAATACTAATCTATCAGCGAGTGAAATTTTAATATCTAAAATATGAAGGGATACATTTTTAAATCCGTGTGTAGCAAAGTGCTGATATTCAAATTGATTTTTAGAAGGGAGATCATTAAAAACTTTATGGTCATATTTTTTAATATGATCCGTGTGGACATTTATTCTCAGATATAAAGGGTTGCTGGTTTGGCCAATATAGGATAAGTTACAAATAGTACAATTAAATTTGTATATGCAATTAAAAACTTTGCAGAATTTATGTGAAGTGGAATTATTATTAATTTGTAATGGGTCAGCATAAGGACAAGTTTTGCACCTAAGATTATTGCATCTATTGAAGGAATATGATTTAGATTGAAAGTAGGTATGGTATTCTTCCAAATCGTCTATAACGCTAAATTGGTCAATGTTTGTCGATCTATAATTATCCCAATTCATAATAAAAATAGACCGGACACTAGGTAATGAATAAAATTTACACTACGAATTTCAATTAAAATTCCCAATATAAACCCCTTCAAAAACTATTTTGTCAGGTTCGAATTTCAAATTATAACTAATACCATAAAGAATTGGAACGAAATTTTGTAGAGTAACAAAACAAACGTAGTAGATAAGATCTAAATGAGATTTTCATACGAAACATTCATAAATAAGCGAAGTGTGGACAAATAATCAGAATCATCCGGAATGGAAGATATACAAAGCCATTAATACGTATGTGTCTGCCTGAATCCCTACAACTGCAGGCCAAAGAGTGCCACATATAGTGGAAATACATGTCTAGATTAAATTGTAAAAATAAGCAATAAAAGATATTGACGTCTGGGTTAACTAAAAGATACAGAAAGAAATAACACAAAAAAACACAATAAACTCTAATGCCTGCCGAGAGATGTCAGCACTATACACTCACATATAAAACGAGTTTGAGAATCGAGTGTGAAACCTACCAAAAAGAACAATAACCCGCAGAAAAAATCAAAAAAGCGATGAGAGAACACAAACCAAAATACTCCAAAATGCGAAATGTGAAGACATACCAAAATCAATCAATTGAAGGAATGAAAGGATTAGCTAAATAAAAACAATATCCATAGAGGGCCATGTTAAAACATAGATGGGCTTATAGTTAAAGTATAGAAATGCGTTAGCAATAATAATCAAAATAAAATTAAATTAAAATTAAAAAGAGAATAAACTCTGTAATAAGTGCAAATGCAGCTTTACAACAGGTTTTACCTTTCTTAAAAAAGTTTTTTGCAAATATAAAAAGTAGATGGTTGAATTCAGAGGTAAATAATAAATGTAAATGTACAATTAAAAGATGTAATAGAAGTCAGTAGAGAAAACAGAATATAAAACACAAAATAATACAGAATATAAAACTTTCATCATGATATTGCGCAAAGCAGCTAATAACATAATGGATTTATAAATAAAAATTGAAAGATTTTAATCGAAAATTATGCATAAACTACTGTATGTACAAAAAAACCCATCTCTAGTTTATCTGTTACAAATGAGTAACTATAGACCAAGATATATAATAAATTATAAAGGTGCATAAAAGAAGGTACAGAAATTTATGAAATCGATTAAAAATTTCAAGGGAATTAAATTGTAAGAAATACAAAATTTAAATTTTTATACGGCCCCCTTACAAAAACATTTCCAATGAGTAAAATGTGCCCCATACACTAATAAAGTAATGTACAAAAATTCAACATTTTATCATCAAAAATCCTAGAGATATGAAAAGACAAAAATGCTGACTTAAACCACTTTTCGAAGCATCGAATTGGGTTCTCAGCGGGAAAAATTTATGTCAGCAGACCGCGTTGGAGGGTTCATACACAAATAACGAAAGAAAACAAGAAAATATTTTTTTTTCTAACTCTACAAACAAACAACGCTTTATCAATATACTGGAGTTATTTTCAAGGAAGATGTCATTCCGTCATTCATACAGAAAGTGATGCAGACACACTAATCGTCAAAGAAGATTTAAACATAGCCAAGGAAAAACCTGTCACTGTAGTAGCTGATGATACCGATATTTTAATCCTACTACTATATCATTCTTCTAAGAACATTTTAATGCAGTCTGCCACACAATCTGATAAAGTTCGTAACATTCAAGCCATGCAAAGATCTATTGGAGAGGAGGCTTGCTAAAATTTACTTTTTGTTCACGCATTAACAGAGTGTGACACCACCAGTGCATTATTTGGCAAAAGCAAATCTTCTGCTTTCAAGAATATCATAAAATCCAAAATCTTATGCGAATGGAATTCCCATTTTGGATCATTCGAAGATGTTACTAAGAATGATTTGGACGAAATTGGCTGTAAAGTTATTTAGTAACTATATAGAGGTAGCATCAACACAAGCAACCTAAATGTGCTTCGTTATGAAGAATACATCAGAAAAATAGCTTTAGTTAAAAAATAATTTGATATAGCTCGTTTGCCTCCTACACAAAATGCAGCGAAATGCCATCTACTTCGAGTGCATTTGCAGTGTTTTATTTGGAAAATCTTAATATGCCAAACCCTGATCCAACACTATGGGGTTGGCAGTTGGTTGATGGAGAATTTCATCTGATATTAACAGACTTGAGCCCAGCTCCAGACAAACTCTTAAATATGATTAAATGTGCCAGCCAAACTACAGTTGAAGAACCATGTAACACCACGAAATGTACATATCGCCGATATGAATTTCCATGTTCAGTATTTTGTAAAAATTGTTGTGGACAGGACTGTACAAACACGGGAGACAGTTTTGATTTAGATGAAGATGAAGATGAGATTTGATTTTGATGAAATAAATATGACTTTATATTATAAAAAACCCTTTTATTGTATAACTTTTTCAAATTTTTGATTTTGATTACTTAAATTTAAAATTTCACATTAATCAAATTTTTAATTTTTTTTTTATTTAACATTTTTTTAAAAATTGTGAGCGAAGTTAAAGCTACCTAGGAGTTTTAAGCCGCTTAGATTAATAAAAAGATGTTTTTCAACACTGCAAAAGCTTTTAGTTTTTCGGCCACCATTTTGTTATTTCCTTTTCTTTTTTTAAACTACTATCATATTCTTTTTCAGCATGAAATTTCCTGTAATTTGGTATCACACATGATTTTTTTTAAGTTTTTTGTGATTTTTTCATGTTTTTTCAAGATGACGGCAAAAAAACGCATTTTGCGCAACAGTACGGATGTATATTTTTAGTATATTGATTAGGAGCGTGTTACCTGCCATTTACAATAAGAATCATTTTTGTTGCAATTAGTTCCACCTCAAGGTGTTTTTTCATTTATTTCTACTACGCTACTAGATTACCTCGTACTTCACAAGCATTACAGGTATCATCGTGCTACAAACCTTTATGATACGAGTTTCGACTGATATTTATAGTCTACCATAAGGCATTTGTCCGTTTCTGATGTTGATGTATACTCATTGGGCACTTCTCTACAACTATGCATTTGTGTGTGTGTGTGTGTGTGTGTGTTTATCCCATCTTTGATACTGTGTTTGTTATCCAAACTATTTAAGGTCTCCCCCAGGATTGTTGCAATTACTTATTTTCTATCGGTAATAATCACCTTACTATAGATAGACCTTACATATGCACTCATATTAACCTTTTAGAACAAGATTATTGAGGTGCTTAAAGATTTTCCAAGAACCGTGTATATCAAGAATATGATACACTAAATTATGATATGACATTCCGTGAGTAATTAACTCTGTCAAATGCAGGTCTTATGGGTCCTGAGTCATGGACACCAACATTCTATGGGCATATAATTAACTAAGAATTTGTTGATAATGTTTTTGTGACGACATACGTGTTGTCATGGTGATCACCGACATGAGCAATATAACTACCAGGCCTTGTGCTGAATCACCTGTAAGTCAGGATCTGTCAAAGGCATCTGACAATGTCACATCTGACCCAAATAAATACACAGCTAATTTTAATTATTTCAGAGTCCAACATTCTAAACATCTGGAGAACGAATCTGCACCCATATTTCTGACCCATTCGATGATATTATTTGTATTTAGGTCTACTTATATCATAATCAACAACAGAATACAAAAAAAAATATTTTTATGAGATTTCGTATGCAAATTAATTCATACCCAAAACATTACGCATATTTTATGCCTTTCTTTTATAAATTTCTGGTAAAAATTCATAAAACGTGCTTATTCGTTAAAATCCCAAATTCGAAAATTTTCAAAAATATAATACATTCATAGTTACCAGCAGCAAAGTATATTATTGCATATTTATGCATTAAAATTAAATGAAATAAATCTTGTATTTCTTATAAAATGCAACTTCTTTTCCATATGGACAGTTTTAAACATTCATAACACACATAAATTATATTCAGAATAACAACATTTAATTAAACATAATTCCTCATTTTAAACTTTCTCCTTAAAAGTCTTAAGGGGCTTTTTTGGGAAAAAGTATTTTTTTTTAAATGGGAATTTTTACGAAACCGTCGTAAAAAAGAGCGTTGAATTAAATAAGATGCAAAACCTGTGTTCATTTTCTGCTTATGGGTTAAGACATGTCGGTAAACATTGTTAAACATGGTCTTAGAGGAAAAAAATAACTTTGTATCCCCTTTGAAATTGCTTTTCCATTCTTGAGCTTATTTTATCTCTTTTTTTCTCAGCCCAAAATGCGTGGTAAATTTAAAGATACCAATTTAAAGTTGAGTCAGAGGATATGCTAAAATAAAATATTTTTATGGATAAAAAATGAATAAGTTTTTATGTGCACAGCTGTAGATTCTGACAATAAAGTGACTTCCCCAAGGCTTAGGATTCAATCCTCCTGCACCGGTTTCGTGTCTATCAGTGTTGTTCAGCATGAAAGTACTTGATAACTGTACTGGCAGTAAGAAATATAATAAGTGCAAGTTCTTTTTTCTCTTTTAAGTTGTAGACATGATTATCCCTAGACATCATGAAGAATTCTTCTGATAACTTTCGAAAACCTCATTTGTTTTCATTGATTTATACCCAAGTTTCCAAATCCTCATTTCCTCATTACTGAATTAAAATCCCGAAAACCTCATTAGTTTTCATTCATTTACATCCAATTTTTCAAGTCCTCAATTCCTTATTACTAAATTGAAATTTCGAAAACCTCATTTGTTCTCTTTGATTTGCACACAATTTTTTAAATTCTTATTTGTTCATTACAAAATAAAAATCTAGAAAACCTCATTTGTTTTCATTTATTTACACCCAATTTTTCAAATCCTCATTTCCTCATTACTAACTTAAAATTTCGAAAATATCATTTGCATTCTTTGACTTACATACAATTTTTTAAATCCACACTTCTTCATTAATAAATTATAATTTCGAAAACCTCATTTATTTTCATTGATTTACATCCAATTTTTTAAATCCTCATTTCTTCATTACTAAATTAAAATTTCTAAAACCTCATTTGTTTTCATTGATTTACACTCAATTTTTCAAATCCTAATTTCCTCATTAATAAATTAAAATTTCGAAAATTTCTTTTATTTTCATCGATTAACACCCAATTTTTCAATTCCTCATTTCCTCACTACTAAATTAAAATTTCGAAAACTTCACTTATTTTCAGTGATTTACACCCAATTTTCGAAATCCTTAAACCCTCATTACTGAATTAAAATTTCGAAAACCTCATTTTTTAAATAAAAAAAAATATTTCATTTAAACTTATAAAAAAAATCCTCATATCCTCATAGAAAAACATTTGTATTAATATTACGTGAGAAATGTGCTAAATTTATACATTTTTGCAGTTATATTATGTGTCACATTTGTTAGCATCTAAAGACAGAACAATGAGAACAATTTTTTTTCCTTATTCGTCCTAGTCCTTTTCTTAACAAAACTACACTCTCGGCTGCCATAGTGTTTTTTCTAAACAGAAGAATATTGTTCATCAGAAAGTGTATAACTTTGGTGTAAGAAGCTGTAAATATAATTGCACTGATTGGCTTCGACTCTAGAAGCTGCACACAAGGGTCTGCGTCCAAAATGCAAGATAATGACATTAATAAATTGTTCGCATAATATTGCATTTGCAACTGTTTTTAAGCATAAATCCCACATTCAAATTTTCAATGACATTTTATTACAATTTAATATGCATGTAATGTCGAAAACGGATCACCAAGTAGGTATCGAGGAGGAAGGTGGTGCACTTACGCCTTATTCTACCTGAGTATCATGAAAACAATTATATATAAAAAATAAATTTAAAGTATTTTCAATGAATTAATTAAAATATTTTACTGAAAATAACTGAAAAATAGATGAATAAAAGTAAAACTAAATCAAAATAGTGGGACATTTTACGCTACATGCTGTGAAATTAAACGGAAAATAGCTGAGTTAAAAATAAAATAAAACCAAAATAATGCGCCATTTTATGGTATATGCTGGGACAGCCACTAAACATCAACGCGAAGTAAATCAAAACCTTCTGAACAAAATGTTAAGAAATTATATATATTCTTAGAAAGTAAAAATGTATCAGCAATGTAACGTACAAGTGCGCCACCTATTACACATTTTCACCACATGCAGGGGCACCAATTTCCGAAAAATCTGGTAATGTATGTCTTCTTCTAAATCAAATGTCATTAGTTTTTTGACTAAAAACCACATATGAAACGATCGTTTGTATATCATGTGGTATTAATATGATTGTACTACATTTATCCTAGTACTGCACTGAGAAAGAATTGTTTTCTTGAAAATTGTCGATTTTAAAATTTTGACCAGTGAGAATATGAACCCATTTCGATCACATTTATGTAAATGTTTGTTTGCTTATATATATATGTCTGTATATGTATGTATATGCGTGTATATGAGTTATATATGTGTATATTAGTGCGTGTATATGAGTTATGTATGCGATGTATGGACACGACAACTGGAGAACGCGAATACACCTACCTCTGTCAAATATATGCAAAACTCTAATAAGTCAAATTTCGTGATTTTCATAATATTATTTTCTATGAAATATAATAATGGCGTTATATAAGCAATAAGAGAATCAGTGTTAATTGATGTTAATAGATCAGAATAGTTTTTATTAACACAGATAACATAAATACACACAATTCATCAACATCACTAAGGTGTTGCCAATTTGAAGTAAAAAAATTTAAGGAATATTTTCGAAATATTTTAAGAGCATAACTTAGTTACAAAATAAATCTGGAATAGATGCATTTTACCTTCTATACAATACAAGGCAATGTATAAGAAATGTGTTTGTGGTGCAGATTTTAAAAAGAAACTTGAAGTTAATTAAACACATTGCGTTGATACTTTTAAATGCCGCAATAACCCACAATTATAGTTCCTGGAATAAAATCAATCAACATAATATAACTCACAATTACCTGCACCCATTTTAAATAACAATTTAAAATAACATTATTTATTCAGAACATTCGATTCAATATTAAATTAATTACAACAATTATCACATATAATTAAAGAGGAGATTGGGCATGATAACTTATTATTATAAATATGGTTATGACCTATTACAATTTTTGATAGGTATATACCTCCAATTTTGTCTTTGAGCATGGACACACTGCCTACTGCCTTTCATTATAGACACTCGCACAACTTGTTATTGCACATCGCCTCTTCGGCAGTCTTCAGCAGCTTCCATTTTATGACGACACACTATTGACTCTCGTCTGAACGCTGACACATCATTACTGCGCCCGGCCGTCCAAACAGTTACCTTACACCTTTCTGGTAGGTCGGACGGTCTGGGTCTCAACAACATCATTACTGCGTCGGCCACTCAAATTGCTGCTAATGCCCTAGGGCGAGTCGGGTGGTCTGGGTTTTCGACATCATTACTGCGTGCGCGTAACTTCATGAATATTTCAATGGGCGTCTTCTCTCTTACTGTAGTAGCCTGTTACTGATACTCATATTTTTCTTACTCGAACTTACATCTCTCACTACATTACTCTGATTCTTTTAGTTAGCTCATCTACTACTCATCTCTGAATTTGATCTTCTCATATCTGAATCCGTATAACCTTCTCCCTGTTGCCACCTCTTTCTGCCTGAGGTCTGATAAGCCTCTTCGGCGACCATTGGTTGACCTCAGGATGACGCGGTTACGTTTCCGTATTGGTTAGCCTTTTAACCAATCCCATGGTTTTTCCTTTAGCCTCCAGCAACTGATCTGGCTTGACCCAACCCTGTACTTGAAGTTCCCTTATTTATGGCATTTGCTGACATCTCGTGTCAGGGCTGCAATATATTGGCGTCTTGCAGTCTGATGCCATTGTGTGGCCTGCTAAACATCATAAATCCACATATAAAACTGTCTACGTGAATTTTGGTCATATTGTATTTATACTGTGTAGTAGAAACTCGAAACCTCAGGATCTGTACGTTACAGGCACTTTAGATTATGAAAAAACTATTTTTATCACAACATATGTGTGTGTGTGTGTGTGTGTGTGTGTGTTTGTGTGTGTGTGTGTGTGCAATGTATGTATCCACTCTAGCTCAATAACTATTTGACGAAATTTTACAAAATTTGGTATATAAGTCACTTTTGGGTCACCATGCTGCTGATTAAATGTTGGTACCTTTCGGAAACAAATAACCTGCTGTTTTGCGAAATGATTTGCAATCTTCGAAATCTGAAGAAATAAGAAACAACATATACGTCAAATATATTAAATAAATGATTGTTTTATACGTAACTCTTTATGTCGAAAAGATTAAGACATTCCGCCACTTGTCTAGTATTAACCGTTCTCGAGATATTTTTTTTCAATTCATGCTACGCCACTTTTGAAGTTACACCCAGTCGCAAAATGAAATGAAATTGATGTAGAACTGCAAATTCAGTGTAATTTCAAATAAATTTAGTAATTAGTTTATAAACTTACAAATTATGTTATTCAATGCAATTATTCTCAATTTAATGAGTTATTAATTAAAAAAAAAGAAAATAAATTTGAGACTGTAGGGAAGTCATGTGCTGCTCATATCAGATTTTTTTTCATTCTGATAATAATTATAATACAAAGGATTTATGAATAAGTGATAAAGTCGAGTGGAGTTTCACACTTAATATCTTAGAGACTCACAGATGTTTTTATAAGTTTTAAAGAAACATATTTGAAAAACTGTTTTTTTTCTTTCAAATATCCAGTAAAGTTTTAATATTCGTCAATTCCATCCGCTCCAAATTTTATTCGAATATACTTCATTTTTTCAAGCGATATCATTTGCATATTCGCACATAGGTGCACAAAGGTCAGAAACGTTTGATTCGTATTCAGGTATGCTCGAAATGTGTAAATGCCTCAAAAAATCGAATTAGAATTTTAGAACACATAGCGAGGCTTTATATTCTATTCCCAAGAGAAGTAAAAACGTTGTAAATATTTCTTACTTTTAGAATACATTTTTTCGACTTTTACAAAGATGTAAATGTTTAAAATCTGTCACAGAATTAGTTATTCAGTTTGACGCGGATTGTCAGCAACTACTGGATTGTCTCAGATAGTCTTTTTATTGTGGTATTTTCAGGATAAAATAAGAGAGAAATGAAAACTACTAAAAATCCGCGTGATTATTTGAAAATGTACATCGTTAAGTTTGAAAACAGTTTGCATTGCAATTGCACAAGCATTCATAGAATTTTGAAGAAAATTATATTAAAATATTGTGAATAAAAGACATATTTATCTTCCAATATATTATGACGAATAAGTCTTGTCATTCGTTTCAACCTACAGTATGTATTGTATCAAAAACATTTTTTTTTCTTTTCAACGATGCATGTAATGTATAATAAAAGTATTGAAATAGGATAAAATATTAACGTAATTGACCATTTCAAGCACTTTCAAACACGAATTCACCATTTTAACGAGGCGTCTGTGTGTGTATAATACAAATATCGACTCCAGATCAAAAACTATTGGACATAATTTTACCAAGTTTAGTATGTGAATCACTTGAGACACTATCCCCCGGTGCTAATTAGAGTTTGTTTCGATTCGGGAAAACAGCGAAATTATCTGTAAGTATCCTCAAAATCTAAAATTTGACATACTAACATGTATTAAATACTAGCATACGTAATATTTAATGACAAAAGGAATAAGACTAACTCGATTACTCTATGATAAACTGTTCTAAGATGTTAAGGGTTATCGACAATTTGAAGAATTGGGGACTTTTTAAATTACATAAAGTAGCCCAACGAAGAAGATGAACTCGAAATTAACTAAAATTAAACTAAAACTAAAAATTCGATAAAATTTCCATTAAGTATCAGTGTTACATTTTAGCACTTAAATACAATTTAATGGATTTTGAAAGATAAAATGAATTTTAGTCTGGAGGGAAAGTCTTATGTTCCCCAAATCAGATTTTTACATTCGTCTGATTTATTGGGAATTTTATTTTCTCAAATTACAGAAAAATATATTTCCTTAACTCTTTGATACACATTTTTTAAAGAGTTCGAAATTAGTTCATGGGTATTTAAAACTGCTGATCTGTCAAAATCTCGAATGTAGAACTTTTTTCGAAAACAATGCTTTTTATATCCTATATTATGAGAAATAAATATATTCTAAACGTAAAAAAGCAGAAGAGATATGTACGGATGTATACTGTCAAAATAGAAAATGGAAAATTTAATAAAACAATTCTTAATTCAGTACAGTTTTGTATTACAAGTACAATAAAGGGGGGGGGGGTTGCCTCTCAAAAGTTTATGCACTTTAGTATAAGCTTATGGAAAGTCTGTTCTTGATATCACGAAAATATTACATCGGTCAAAACGAGGCATTTATACTGTGCTACAAAAAGAGCGTGATTATAAAATAAAAGATAGATCAGGCCGTTCAAAATGTACCAGTTCTCGAGATGGCAGAAAACTTTTTCGTCTTGCATCGACTCAATAACTGTCGTTATCTGAAATACAAAGTAAATCAGGTTTAAAAGTATCTCGACCTACTATTCACAGACGTTTACAAATTAATTGTAATATAATGCTCGCACGTATGAAGCGAATTCCGAGTTTAACTGAAAATCATAAATTACGTCGTATGGAATGGGCTCGGGAACACATGAACTGGGACGACCAATGGATAACTGCTATATTTAGTGATGAAAAGAAATAAAATATTGATGGCCCAGATGGATGGGCATCATACTGGCATGACCTGCGCAAAGAACGAAGAGTTTTTTCAGTAGAGAACAAAATCATTCCTTGATGGTGTGGAGAGCATTTTGCTTTAATGGTACACTATCCTTAGCCTTTCTTAACGATAAGCAAAATGCGCTAAATCATCAGAAAAAGTTAAAGGATCACATATTACCAGAAGCTGCGAATCTAGCAGGACCAAACTTCTGTTTTCAGCACGATCATGCTCCCATTCATGCGGCAAAGTCAACGAAATTTTGGTTGTAGTGTAATAACATTATGGTTATGGATTAGCCGTCCAAAAGTCCTGACTTGAATCCCATGGAAAACCTTTAGGGGATCCCATCCAGATGAGTTTATGCGAATAGGCAACAGTTTTCGTCTTTGGCCGAATTAAAGTGTGAAATTGAAAACTGCGGGTATAATTTATACCCAGAAATTCTTCATTCTCTTATTCTGTCAATGCCAGATCGTGTTTTTCAAGTTATAAAACAAAATGGACATTACATTCGTTAAATAACTTCATTTTTTGTTACTTGTGCATAAACTTTTGAAACAAGTTTTTTGATGCTTTTTCTGTGTTTACTTTGTTTATTGAAACCTGCAAATCAAACAGATATGTTCATGGTCTTATATTGTTTATTAATCGTTATTAAATATATAGCGATGAAATTGCATTTCTTATTTTCTTCTTCTGATATCTATTGCTTATACTGAAGTGCAAAAACTTTTGAGGCGCACCTTAGTTACGATTTTGTATTGACATTTTTAGATTACACCGAAAATATAACTGTAAAATATTTGTAAATCAGTATGTTCTGTGTAAACACTTTCTAAATCAGTATTTATTGTGAGAGTAAAGCTATATAACTTATTATTTCTAGTACCAAAAATTTTAGAAGTTCATGCTTTGAAGAAAATCATGTTTTTTTATCTTCAGTACACATATTTTTCGCTAAGATAATTTGTTTCAGACATATGTTTCGCGTACCGTCAAGAGCCTGCGTAATACAGTTTGGAAATGGTCCTCAGTACAATAACACAGAGGGATCGAAAAATCGACCACAACAAATTTTAAAAGTATATAATGCACGGAGAAATTGAAACAGTAGAATTTTTTTCAGGTAGGTGACACTAATACACCTTCAAAAATGTATCAGAAATATCTTTAGCTGTTTTCATAACGTCAGCCAATAATGATGGGCTTTTTTTATCAATCAAAGAGAACTTTGCTGTTTTTAAAGCTTTCCAACGTAGTTGCAAAATGTTTAAGACTTTGGTCATTATGTCTGTCTGCCTGTCTACTCGTTCGCACGATAACGTCCGTTAAAATGACTTTATCAAAATGAAATTTTAGTATGCTGTTGAACCGGCCTGTGAGACATAAGAGAATGAAAATGAATATCACCCAATTAGTTCCAGATTTCATCGGGGTTGAAAAAATGAAATACATTGAACCTTATGGGAATTAATTTTCCAAACATTTAAGCAAAGTTAGGTTTAACAAATTGCTTCAAAAATTTTAGAAAATATTCAAATTATCACATAAAATGTACAATTTTTTTTTTGCAAAATATGTTTGGCAGTTTTTAAGAAAAATTGAAATATTAATTACTCCCAAAACATATGAAGAGATTACGTGACTCGCTGCAAAGTAAAGAAATCTGATGTGGGCAACACATGACTTTCCTTATATAATGTAATGAATTTTATACTTTTACAGTAAAAAAATAGATTTTTCTTATAGTAGATACTAATATTCTTTCCAAGATATTGAATTTTCAACAATTAGTCATCATTTTCATTGATTTAGCGTCATATTTATCCATTTGGCAAGATTTTCGTTAATTTGGCAACATTTCAAAAAAGTCGCCAAGTTGGCGACATTCCGCCAAATTCGTCGCCAAAATCTCGCCAAGCGTTATGCACTAAGAAATAAGTTATTCTTACAGCAGATAAATGACTATTGGCGTTCAAATACAAAAGTATTATTCAAAGTATCTTTTTTCATGAATGAAACGAGCTACATCCACGAGAATGATGTCACTCAATTTATCGCATGGTATTACATATGAAAAGTGAACATGTTTCTCAATAGGAAATATTTTTTTTCTATTTTATATGACTTTTTGATAATTTTTTTGAAAAATGTACAATATCTCGAGAACGGTTCTTGTTAGCGTTCTAAAATTTATGTCAATTGCTTTCTAATAAAAAATTACATAAGAAATGTCTATTTGCGTAACTTTATTAGTGGTTTTGATTTTTTAACGATTTTTTCAAAATTTCATTCGAAAATTTAGGGGGGTTCTGAACATTCGATTGTGTATAAAAACAATAGGCTTCCAGTGTTTACGGATTGTGATTTTTTTACCAAATTTGATTAGAATCGGTCCATTCGTTCGTCAGTTATCGTCTCCACAGACACACTGACACACACACACACACACATACTTTCACACACACACACACACGCACACACACACGCACACACACACACACACACACACACACACACACACACACACACAGACAGACATCCCTTCAAAAATGTTTTATTCGTGATCAGGGATGTTTGAAACGTGCTCTCCCGTCGAAAACTCGATTTCGAATTTTCGACCCCGTCACAATACTTTCCTTATACATTATGTATATAAGGAAAGTAATATGGCATTCATTTCTTTCACTATGTAAAGACTGTGATGTTTATATTTAGTGTTGCATCCGTCATAAAATCGCTTTGTTTTTGCGTATTTTCTGTGATGAAGACCCAGACCGTCCGACTCATCCTGAGGACTTGAGCGTATTTTCTGTGTATCTAAATTTTGTGGCAACGCACTTACAATACTTCTGATATTAAATTATCATTAAACTTTGATTTATGCTAATACGAAGCCTAATGTTACCATATGCAGAATGTAGAACAAGAAAGATCAATCATGAAAAAAGCATTGATTATGAAACACTTTCCAACTTCAATGCAATTCAACGAACATCTCTAAAATGCGGTACATTCCTCGGTAATATTTTAAAAATTATCACAATACTACATTAATTTATTATATTTGAAAACTTTATCGAAAATAAATGAACTTTATTGACATGACGTCATCAAAAAATAAATCACCTCTATATAACAGCAGCACTTCATTCATAATTTTTTTAAATTCCTTTCATTCATTACAATACTATAATAGTTTATTTTATTTAAAAATTAAAAACCATGGAGGTACAAGTAATTTAACTCTATGCTTAAAACGTCGTTAAAAAAATCGTCTTCTTTGTGTAAAATCAATGCATGCTTCATTCATATCACTTATATTGCAGACTTTATGAGCTAAATAATTTTGCGTTGAAGAAATGCAGAAATTCCTATACAACTCATTCTACATATTTTGGTGTTTATACTTTCAATAAGTGAAAATTAGATTTCGTTGTAAAATAAACGAAGTTTGATGATCATTTAAACTCAAATATATTGTAATTGCGTTGTTTCAAAACATTGATCCACATAATTTAAGTAAAAATAAAGCGGTTTTAAGGCGAATACAACTCTAAATATGAATTAAAAATAACTTTAAAAATCACGATTTTGATACAAGATGGATGCCATATTTATTTTAAAGTGGGTCACGTGATCTCTTCATATAATGGTCATATGATCTCTATATAAAGGGTGTAATTATTATTTTAATTTTTATTTAGAAAACTACTGAATATATTTTGCTGAAATTTTTCTATTATATTTTATAGTATAATTTGAATATTTTCTAAAACTTTCGAAGGAATTTGTTTGAAGGAAAAATGTTTGAAAAATTAGGTCCCATGGGGTTCAATGCATTTCATTTTTCCAACCCGGGTTCAATCCAAAACTAATTGGGTGATATTATTCATTTATATTTCCATAGGTTCCATAGACTGTCTGAATAACATACTAAAATTTCATTTTGATAAGGTCATTTTTGCGGCAGTTATCGTGCTAACGGACAGACAGACAAACAGACAGAATGAACAAAGTCATAAACATTTTTCAACTATGTTGTAAAGTGTTAAAAACCAAGTGATTGTAAAGGGAGTTCGTGCTGAATTTTTTTCATCCAAAATGAATTAGTTCTGGTGTCGAGAATATAAGTGATATGAATGAAATATTCATTGAGTTTACATAGAGAAGCAGATGATTCATATTTCGATGACGTTCTTCGAATAAAATTATTTTTGTTTGTCTATGAAGTTTTAAATTTTCAAGTATAATAAATTACTGTAGTACTGTGATAATTTTAACAAGAAAGATCAATCATGCTTAAAGCATTGATTATGAAACACTTTCCAACTTCAATGCAATTTTATTTTAAAAAGTCGAAAATACAATACATTCCTCGGTAATATTTTAAAACTTATCACAATACTACATTGATTTATTATATTTGAAAACTTAAACCTTCATTGAAAAAAATGAACTTCATTCAAATGACGGCATTGAAATATAAATTGCCTGGTTTAAATATCTCTAAAATGCAATACATTCCATGGTAATATTTTTAAAACTATCATAATACTACGATAATTTATTATATTTGAAAACTTCATCGAAAACAACTGAAATAAAGTCAAATGACGTCATAAAAAAATAACACGCCTGGCTCTCTCTATAAAAGCAAAATTTCATTCATAAATAATTCCCCCATTCATGTCATTCATCACAATACTATAATAATTTATTTTATTTAAAAATTAATTGACTGAATTATTTTGTGTTAAAGAAATACAGGAATTCTAATATATATACAACTCATTCTACATATTTTGCTGTTTGCATTTTACATAGGTGAAAAATAGGCTTAGTTGTAGAAATACTCAAATTTGAATGAGAATTTAAACTCAAATATATTGTCATTGTGTTGTTTCAGTATGTAGATGCACAGAATTTAGGCAAAAATAAAGTAGTTTTAGGACGGATACAACACTCAATATGAATTAAAAAGAACTTTAAAAATCACGATTTTGACACAAGATGGATGCCATACATCATTTTGAAGTGGGTCATGTGATCGTTTCATATCATGGACACGTGATCGCTTCATATAAGAGGTGTTATTATTATTTTAATTTTTATTTAAAAAACAACTGAATATCGAATTTCGCTGAATTTTTTTTTATATATTTTATGGAACAACTTAAATATTGCCTAAAATTTTCCAAGCATTTTGTGAATTTTAAATCCGCTTCAAAAATGCTTGAAAAATTAGGTCCCATAGGGCTCAATGTATTCCATTTTTTCAACCCGGGTTCAATCCAAAACTAATTGGGTGATATCATTCATTTATATTCCCATAGGTCCTATAGACCGTCTGAACAACATACTAAAATTTCATTTTGATTAAGTCATTTTTACGGCAGTTATCGAGCTAACTGACAGACAGACAGACAGAATGAACAAAGTCATAACCACTTTTCAACTTTGTTGTAAAGTGTTAATAACACACCTGGATCTCTCTATAAAAGCAAGATTTCATTCATTTCATTCATCACAGTACTATAATAATTTATTTTATTTAAAAATTAAGACCATGGAGCTACAATTCATGAACTCTATGCTTAAAACTTCACCGAAAAAAATCGTCCTTCTGTTTATAAAATCAATTAATATTTCATTCATATCAGCCATGCAGACTCCATGGACTGAATTATTTTGTGTTAAAGAAATACAGGAATTCTAATATATATACAACTCATTCTACATATTTTGCTGTTTGCATTTTACATAGGTGAAAAATAGGCTTAGTTGTAGAAATACTCAAATTTGAATGAGAATTTAAACTCAAATATATTGTCATTGTGTTGTTTTAGTATATAGATGCACAGAATTTGAGCAAAAATAAAGTAGTTTTAGGACGGATACAACTCTCAATATGAATTAAAAAGAACTTTAAAAAATCACGATTTTGAAACAAGATGGATGCCATATATCATTTTGAAGTGGATTATGTGATCGTTTCATATCATGGTCACGTGATCGTTTCATATAAGATGTGCAATTATTATTTTAATTTTTATTTAAAAAACTACTGATTATATTTCGCTGAATTTTTTTTATATATTTTATGAAACAATTTGACTATTACCTAAAATTTTCGAAGCAATTTCTGAATTTTAAATCCGCTTAAAAAATGTTTGAAAAATTAGGTCCCATAGGGCTCAATGTATTTCATTTTTTCAACCCGGGTTCAATCCAAAACTAATTGGGTGATATTATTCATTTATATTCCCATAAGTCCTGCAGACCGTCTGAACAACATACTAAAATTTCATTTTGATTAAGTTATTTTTACGGCAGTTATCGTGCTAACGAACAGACAGACAGACAGACAGACAGACAGGCAGACAGACAGAATGAACAAAGTCATAAACACTTTTCAACTTTGTTGTAAAGTGTTAAAAATATCAACTCAGAATGTATCACATTTTAGAGATATTTAAATAACATTCCGTTTCAATTGGGAAGTGTTTCATAATCATTGCTTTATGCCTGATTGATCTTTCTTGTTTATTTTTGAGCAACATTTCTCTGTCAAATTTTATAAGCGCTCATTAAAAGTTTGAACAAAGTACATTGAAGAGTTTCAGAAGAGTAAGAGTTCACTGAAGAGTTTGCGAGGAGTTCATTGAAGCGTTTGAGAAGAGTTCATTGGAGAGTTTGAGAAGATTTTGCGAGGAGTTCATTGAAGGGTTTGAGAAGAGTTAGTTGAAAAATTTGAGAAAAGTTCATTGAAGTATTTGAAAAAAGTTTAAGAAGAGTTTTAGAAGAGTTTATTGAAGAGTTTGAGAAAAGTTCATTGTAGAGTTTGAGAAGAGTTCACTGAAGAGTTTGAGAAGTGTTTTAAAAGAGTTCGTTGAAGAGTTTGAGAAAAGTTCATTGGCGTGTTTGAGAAGAGTATGAGAAGGATTTTAGAAGAATTCATTGAAGAGTTTAAGAAGAGTTCATTGTAGAGTTCATTAAAGAGTTTCAGCAATGCAGTCTACATTTCATACAGTTTATTCTGAGTTGAAATAGAAGACATGCTTGTTTTTGCTTTGTCTGCGACACATGCAGTTACTCTGAAACAATTTTCTTACTTCCTCGTAATTTCTGCATTGTTGGAAATTTTTAGTACGAGCTGCTTCTGAAACTCTTCAATGACACAGTAAGTATTTCACCCTGCGAAAACGTCGTGTTTTTTTTATTGATGAAAAAGAGGCCTGTAATTATCATCTGTTGTATTAAAAATAGCAGACGATTTTTCTGATATATATTTTGAGGAAACTAAATTAGTGCCACGTAACTGAAAAGAAAATTCTACTATTTAAATTTCTCCGTACATTATATGATTGTAAAAATTTGCGGTTGCGACTATTTGATGATTCTATATAATAAATTTAAAATTCTGGAACAATCTATGCAAGCAGAACTTCTGTCACCATCTAAAATATATATAGCATAAATCGGTATGTTTAATCTTTAAAAGACAATTGAAGTATATCTACATCAATAATTTTATTTCATTATACGGAAACTGTAACTTCCCTTTCCAGTTTTATAATTCTCAAATCATGCCATGGTTTTTTAGACATTCTTCTTGAAACGTCTTTTTTCTAACAAAAATAAGATGATGTAAAAGAAAACATTTAAATTTTTTATGATTTCATAAAAATGTAAAGATTTCAAACTCAAAAATTTATGAACATGAAAAAGTGTGTATCCCGGAGGAAATGTCTTAACTTTTCAGCAGGAGAAAAGAACGGAAACAAGCTCACAATTATATGCTTCATCCGCTAACTGTGTTTCCAAAATTTGAATTCCAAGATGCATAAATGTAATTAGCTTTCTCACATTTTTCTGTAGCTATTTCTTTTTCTTTTGCCACATAAAATGTTTTAAAAAACTTAACTAGGAAACATTATCTGAGAAATGATAAAAATTGGATTTACATGCAATAAATTCGCATATACATGGTGGAGCAGATACTTATGTAATAGGCACATAGTATTATAAATAAAATTTGTATAAATGTTAAAATATCGAAATTATAGCCAGTATAATTCAAAGACTAAGAAGAGCTCGATCCAATATCAATTTATATACACTTGTAGTGCTTTCAAAGAGCTACAAATTCTTGCTTATTGTTCATAGCTAGTGCTGTAAGTTTTTAAGATAATATAAGCACTATAAACCTAGAAAATGGAAGATATTCAATTTTCTTCAAATTTGCAAAACGATTACTCGAAAACTAAAGCGTTTTTTGAAAAATAAATATAGGTATAGTAACTAAATTTCCTAATTAATATTTTTAGCGTTTACTATTTTATCTATCTTTTATATTTTCATAGATATTTCGAGTGAATGTAAGAAAAGGGCAATTATAGACTCGCTCGGTCAGATAATTGTGAAGTCTTTTCGAAAGAAAACAGTTCAAAATATTTAAATATTGAAAGTATTTTATATATTAATAATATGGACCGTATTTCCGACAAAAAAATAAAAATTATTAATATATCTTTATTTATCAGTTCGGAGATATAATCGTTCAGGGTGTTTACATTTTTCGTAAAGCTCCGATTTCCTCTGCAGAAACCATAAGTATATATATTATTGACATAAAAAATTCTGTGTGATGTAACGAAAGTAAAAATATGTCATGCGTAGTGCAGCCTCAAATTTTATGTCCTCTCTGTTTTGGTTACATACACTAATTTGGATTTTATTGTGCAAAATAATACATGAAATGAATCTTCCCTTAAAATCCTATCGAGTCTGCAGTTTTATAACAATGTCATTACTATTTTGTGTTTTGGCATATTTCAAAATTACGCAAGTAATCTATTTTTCCAAAACATAAATATTTTTTATATTATTTTAATAGTCTTATTCATTTGTCTTACATAAGATCTTACATAATAAAGAAAATATCTGTATGTGTGTGTGTACAGTGCGTAGCGATAAATCTAACGGCCGTACAGCCTTGAAATTTATTGCATAGGTACCTAAAAACCAAAATTGGTGCAGCTCGGTGTTATAATGTCTATTTAACAACTTTTTTTATTTTACTTTAACTTATTTGGCTATTTTACCCCGATTTACAACGATTTTGGACGACATTCACACAAATGGATTCCTAAACGACCTAAAGTATTATCTCGTGGTGTTTATCTTGACACCCGCGAACAGATCGAAGAAAGTTCTTTCCAACATTGTTCGAACCGAATCCGTACGATAAATCCTTTATATTTATTTATTTATTTTTAATTATACAAACTTCGCCTTTTTTTTTACATGGTACAAATTCTATCATACAATTCTGTGTACACTGCTCACAAATGAAATCGCAACACCATAAAGTTGTAGGTGTAGCTTTATATAAATCAGGCAATGAAAACAGCAAGACGAGATATGCTAATGATCACAGTTTCGTTACGCATAGTGACGTAACAACTTGCCGAGCAATATGAAACCCTCAGCTCAGGGAGGAGTGATATTACAGCTAATTTTGTAGCGTCATTGGTTTCAGGTTGTAAAAATCATCATAGTAGGACAAAAGTACGTCAACTTTTCGCATACATTCAGTTGTCGTCAACAGAACGGCAACAAATCATTGTTTTACGTGAGGGTATTAATGAGCCTTCGAAGGGTCGCTGAACCATTGGGTCGTGATATGAACACAGTTCAATGGTGTGTGTTACGGGTCAGGAGAGGCAAAAAAACACGAAGATCAGGTAGTGGAGCTTCCAAGTGTAAAACATCACGTGAAGATCGTATGCTTCTGAAAAGCGTTGCGCGGGAGCCGTTCACCACAGTAACCGTGTTACAACGACATTTATCCCACACTACAGGTAACGTGGTTTCGACGCAAACAATTCAAAACCGTTAGCATGACGTTGGACTCCGAGGTAGATGACCTTTTCGGCACGTACCATTTCAACTTCTTCACCGGTTACGTCGCCTCCAGTGGTGTCAAATGAGGCGCAATTGGTCGACAGAATGGCGAAACATTTCTGTTCACGGATGAATCACGATTCTGTTTTGACATGCCAGATGGCCGTACTCGCGTATGGTGGCACCTTAAACAACGCCACCAGGAAACATTTTCTATCAGTCGCCACACAGACCCTATATGTGGTACCATGGTTTAGAGTGGAATAACAGTTGGTGGACGAACTTCTTTGGTCCACGTTTCTAGCAGTATCACGGCACAAATATACGTCTCTGACATTGTGGGACCTGTGGTACAGCTATATCTGTCAATCAGGCCTGGCCTGCTTTTTCTGCAGGATAATGCCAGGTCACATACTGCACGTGTAAACTATGAATAGTTTACAAAGTTTTGATATCCTGCCCTGGCCAGCATATTCTCCGGATTCATCGCCAATTGAGCATATCTGAGACATCATGAGTCGCCGATTAAGAAAACTCCCAATTCCAGAAAACCATGTTCAGTTACAAACCCAATTTCATTCTTGCATGCTGTGGGGAGTGCCGTCCCTCAGCACACCATTGACCATCTCATTGACGAGATGCCTCGTCGTATTCAATCCTGCATAGCCTCTCACGGTGGTAATATTCCCATATTGATCTAATGTCAATAAAGTTCCATGTTTTCATTTTCCAGGTATGATTTTTTGATCATTTGGACATCTCCATGTTACAATTATATTCTGTAAATTTCATAAGAATACATCAATTTCTTCATGGTGTTGCAATTTCAGTTATGAGCAGTGTATGTGTGTATATGATAGTTTTCTTCCTCAACAAGTTAATTCGAAACAGGAAATGGAGGTTGAGACCCAGACCGTCCGACCTACCAGAAAGGTGTAAGGTAACTGTATGGACGGCCGGAGGAAATGGAGGTTAAAATTACTGACAATTTTAACCTCCATTTCCTCCGGCCGTCCATACAGTTACCTTACACCTTTCTGGTAGGTCGGACGGTCTGGGTCTCAACCTCCATTTCCTGTTTCGAATTAACTTGTTGAGGAAGAAAACTATCATATACACACATACACTGCTCATAACTGAAATTGCAACACCATGAAGAAATTGATGTATTCTTATGAAATTTACAGAATATAATGGAGGTTAAATGGAGGAAATGGAGGTTAAAATTACTGACAACGAAAATTAGAGAATATATAGAAATAAAAATTATTGAAAAATCACATTTCTTTCCGTGCATAATGATTCAAATACTCTTACTGAATTACCCGAATACTTACCTAATACTTACCGCAGATTCAAATTCTTACTGAATTGAGAAAATCATCAGGTTTTGTTGGAATTCATAATCATTTTATGAAAGTGTTATTGTCATTGAAAAGAAGTATTTTATACGGATTTTATACGGATTTTATACAATTTTAAAAGACTCCTTTAAATGTGGAACAATTAGCAAAATATCACTTCCTAGAAGAGTAGACCCCGTATTTTGCCTGTTTTTGTTCTGATTATAGAATGTTTTTGTTCTGATTATAGAATGTTTTTGTTCTGATTATAGAAGTGTATTTGCCTAATATATATTAGTCAAGCTAGTTAAGCGTTTTGCGAGATTTTACGAAATATTTCGTGGCTTTCATCGGACATAAAAGGTTGAGAATCATTGCTGTAGAGAACTAAAATTCCCCGCAGCATCCACAATGTATAAACAAAGCGTAAAATTAAATTGTTTAATATGTAAAAAGGATTATTCAAATATATATACAATATTATTTTGCTTCGTTTTAAAAATTCTTTCTTTTCTTTTTAATTCTCAAACTATTCCATATATTTTTTTCCACATAATCACGGAAAAAGCTTTTTATTTATCTTACATTCAAAATAAAAGGGGTCTGAAAGAAACATTTAAAATATTTATGATTTCACAAAAATGTAAAAACTTCAAAGTTAAAAATGCATGATCGTGTTTAAGCATGCTTTCCAAAGGAATGTTTTAAATTTTCACCATGAGATAAAAGTTCTCAAGCAAGTCCACAATTACCTGTTACTTGCGCTAACTCCGTTTCCAAAATTTAAATTCAACGATGCCTATATGTAATTAGCTTCCTCGCATTTTTCTGGAAATATTTATTTTCCATTTTCCCCAATTAGTGTTAGGAAGAATTTGCCAAGAAAATGTTGTCATAGACATGATAAAAAAAGAATTTACATGGGGGACATTTTGCGTACTGAAAAAGTTTGCCGATTTTTAATGGCTCATATTGGAAAATGTTATATGGAGAATCTGCTTCCCTGTAAATTTTCAAAAGAATTTTATAAAGTTTCGACAAAAAATCAAATTTTAAAGCCGTCAGAATATATTTTTAAATGCTTTCGAAAGATGATCATGTATGTGTGTGTGTATATTTGAGAGATTTAGCCAGAGCAACTGGCACACGAATATCCGTACCACCATGGAATTTTATATGACATATTACGTAAAAAAAGGAAACTAATATGAACTGTTTATAATTATCATGATTAGAACTAACAATATTATACACTTAAGATATCCGTTGCATAATATTCAAAAGAAAAGAAATACCCAGAACATCAATAGTTCTATAGTTTCTAGGATAGATAATAGCATTTTAAAAGGTGTATTGAAACAAATATCAAATTTTGGAATTTGGGGGTAGTTTTCCTTTTTACTCCCAGACCGCCCGACTTACCCGAAAGTAACTGTTTGGACGGAAGAGACAGTTTTTATTTACTTTGTTTTTACCACAAAATTTAAACCGCAATATAAGGTATATATATAACCGGTATATACAGGGTGATTCAGAAGTTCGGAGCAAAAGTAAAACGCCATAAAAATATCTACGGGTCGGAGAGACATGCAGTTTGCAGATTAATATTCACCGTGGTGGGGGATTTTGTATGGCATGAAAAAAAATAGTTAAAAATCTCGATACTAGGGGGCGCTTCTGCAGATACAGCCATGAAGGTGACTTACGCATAACGCTCACGCAACGTAAAATTAGGATCAGATAAAAACATTATTGAATACCACCCCACACGGCACGTCAAATGGTCAAATGATGGAGTTGCTACGGTCAACCTTTAGCGCCGATCGCCTACTGAGCAGGCATAGCACACATGAATGGCCTGCGAGATCCCCAGATCTCACACCCTGTGATTTCTGGTTGTGGGGATACCTAAAATCACGGGTCTATAGAGGAAATCCACAGTCCTTACCAAAACTGAAACACGCCTAACGGCATAGGTAGCAACCATTCCCGTTGATATGCTGTTTCATGCTGTATCAGCCGTAATACCTCGACTGCACTCAGTACTGGAATGTGGTGTGGACACATTAAGAACTTGCAGGCTGTAAATCATTCTGAAATAAAATATCTCATTTCACATTAATTACCTCGCATTGTTTTCTTTGCAGCAGCGACCTCTAGTGTCGAGATTTTGAACTATTTTTTTTTCATGACATACAAAATCCCCCACCACGGTGAATATTAATCTGTAAACCGCATGTCTCTCCGACCCATATTTTTATAGCGTTTTACTTTTGCTCCGAACTTTTAAATCACTCTGTATATATATATATATATATATATATATATATATATATATATATATATATATATATATATATATATGCATGTATATATATATGTATATGTATGCATGTATATATATATATATATATATATGTGTGTGTATGTATATATATATATATATCCAAATATAAATTTATCAACTACTCCGAAAAAACAACCTTCTGAAAATATACCCTTAGGCGCAATGCAGCTCGACCAAGTACAGTTATATAAAACATACAAAGAAGAAAGAAAGAACGACAATGTATCAAAATTTTGCCCGGGGGGATTGTGACCCCCACTTCCCGGTTAAACCAGCTTAATGTCATGACGACACTCCCGGAAGCGGATACACTGTCGAAAAACAAACACACCATACTTAATCACATTGTGATTTAAGTATGGTGTGATTGGTTTTCGACAGTGTATCCGCTTCCGGGAGTGTCGTCATGACATTAAGCTGGCTTAACCGGGAAGTGGGGGTCACAATCCCCCTCGGCGAAATTTTGATACATTGTCGTTATTTTTTTCTTCTCTTTATGTTATATATATATATATATATATATATATATATATATATATATATATATATATATATATATATATATATATATATATATTTATATATATATATATATATATATATATACACGGTGTCCAGTAATATCGCTGCCCAGTGGCTAATTCCTATTTCCTCAACCGTTAGTCACAGAGATACACTTCCAATTGCAAGAATGTTTTATATTTTAAAATCTATTATCTTAGAAATAGTTTAAATCAATAAATGCATTTATGAAAGAAATACGAAATATAAATTTTTATGCAGTCCCCCGGTCCTACCAATTATATTTAGGAAAATCATCCTCATACAATTTTATGCAAAATAAAAAATTGACCGAATAATAGCTGCTTAAAGTTGGAGCACTTTTTGTGCTGACAAATGGTCAGTACGGTCCCTGATTTGTTGGTTGACTGAAACGGGACTTTTTATGCGTGGAAAGCGACTTAAGTCATAAAGTTTAATGCTTCATAACTCGGTGAATTTTGGTCGTAAAAGGAAGATTTTTTTTTTATTTTTAATGAAATTATATGAGGATGATTTTTCTTAATATAATTGGTAGGACAGGGGGACCATATAAAAATTTAGTTTCCGGTCTAACTAAGAAAAACAATTTTAGAAATTCGACTTTATTCGTCAGCATACTCACCTTCAAGAGTGATACATTCATTCCAACGCTCCTCTAACATTTCGATGCCTTTTTTGTAGAACGATTTGTCTTTGCTCTCAAAATAGGCCTCAGTTTCGGCAATCACTTCTTCATTTGAGACAAATTTATTTCCCTGGAGCATCTTTTTGATGTCTGCAAAACGCCAGTGGTCGCTGGGGGCCAAATCTGGAGAGTACTGTGGATGAGGAAGCAATTCGAAGCGTAATTCATATAATTTAACTATCGTTTTCATCGACTTGTGACACGAGGCATTGTCTTAGTGGAACAGCACTTTTTCTTTTGCATGTGAGGCCGTTTTTTTCTTGATTTCTACACTCAATCGATCCAAGGCCAACGGCCGTACCGTGCTGAAAACACCGGTTCTCGTTAGATCACCGAAGTCAAGCAGCATCGGGCGCGGTTAGTACTTGGTGGGTGACCACCTCGGAACGCCGCGTGCTGTTGGCCATCTCGGGTGCGGTATCCGCGCTAGATTTGCACGCTGCCACAAATGCCGCCGTGTTCATGCGGAGTACGATCACGTTAAACATGTGGGTCCGTAAGTCCTTCCGAGAAGTTGGTGGTAGGGGAAGAAGGGTACGGTCCCTGTGGATGCCTCCCCCACTGGGTTCCGGTCTAAATTGGGTGGCACTTCCCGGCCGTCCATACAGTTACCTTACACCTTTCTGGTAGGTCGGACGGTCTGGGTCTCAACAACAACAACTCAATCGATCCAATAATGCCATCTAATATTTGCTATTGATGGTTTTACCTTTCTCAAGATTGTCGATGAACAAAATACCATGCACGGCCCAAAATACGGATGCCATAACCTTACCAGCTGACTTTTGGGTTTGGGTCGCTTTAGACGATTTTCACCGGCTGCTGTCCACTCAGCTGACGATCTTTTTGATTCAGGTGTGTAGTAATGGATCTATGTTTCATCCATTGTCACATACCGACGCAAGAAATCCTTTTTATCTCGCTTGAACAGCTACAAACAGCGCTCTGAATCGTCGACGCGTTGTTGTTTTTGATACGGTGTGAGCAAACGCGGCACCCACTTCGAAAGCAACTTACGTATCACATTTTCGTGTAAAATTGTAAACACACTACCTTCTGTTATCTTTAAGGTGTCAGCTATCTCACGCAACTTCACTTTACGGTCTTTCAAAACTATTTTGTGGACTTTCTTTATGTCTTCCGGAACAACTGCCGATTTCGGGCGACAAGAGCGTTCAGCATCATCGGTGTTTGTACGACCGCGTTTAAATTCAGAATACCAGTCAATAAAAGTTGATTTCCCTGGTGCAGAGTCTCCATAACGCTTATCAAGCCACTGTTTGACTTCAACAGTATTTTTCCCCATCAAAAAACAATGTTTAATCAATACACGAAATTCTTTTTTATCCATTGTTTTGAAAATTACAAAACTGGGATCACTAAAACCACTGTAACCTATAAACTAATTGTCAGAATGTCATGAACGTTTGACACGTGTTGTTTGAAGATTGGTACTATCCAGAAATCATAGTGGTCTGTCAACAGTGTTGCCATATTTGTGTCAGACCGGAGACATATTGAGTGAGTGTTATATATATATATATATATATATATATATATATATATATATATATATATAGGGACTGAAAGCCATTTTTAGAAAAGGAAACTCAATAAATGGCTTACAGTGTCATATAGTGTGAGTCTTCTGAAGTTTAATCAATAATGTTAATGGCAATTTACTACTATAAGAAAAGGGGTTTTTTTGTTTTTTTTACAAAAATTATATAAAAGTTGGGATATTTTGGATTCGACAGTAGAAGAGAAACAGCAAATAGTATATGAAAATTTGTTTGGAAAGGCATGTATTCATTTTTATTTCTTCTCGAGAAAAACGTTCCCAAAGTTACATGCATTGTTGAAAAAATTCATCTTGAAAGTAAATAAGCATCTTTATTCATAAGTCGTGTCATTTCAGCTGAGGGAAAAGAGTTCAGATTTTTCCAAAAGAAATAAATCTGAGTTCTTAAGAGATCAAAGACCTAATTACTCGCGTTCATTCTATCGCAAAAAAAATCTTAAAAGTAATTTTCCAGAAGCTAATGTCTTTCCAAAAATCAGTTTCAAAATGATTTCTTTTAATTATTATTTACAAAGTTTTGTGTTGTTGTTAAACAAAGTTGTTTTTTGGATGATTGACGAACGGAAGACATCAAAAGATAAGTTTGTGTTTATAAATATGTGCTTTAATTAAACTAAAAACTGTTATATTTAGTTTATACATATATTTAGTAACATAATTCAGAAATAAAATGGAAATATTCTGCGTGATAGTTAAAAAAAATCTTATGTGGACAATACATTACTTTCATTATATAATGCAATGAATTTACTACTTTTACAGTAAAAAATAGGCTATTCTTATAGTATATACTTATATTCTTTCCAAGATATTGAATTTTCCTCAATTAGTCGTCATTTTCATTGATTTAGTGTCATTTTTATCCATTTGACGAGATATTCGTTTTAATTTGGCAACATTTGAAAAAGTCGCCGAGTTGGCGACATTCAGTCAAAGTCGTCACCAAAATCGTTCCAAGCGTTATGGACAGAGAAATAAGTTATTCTTATAGCAGATGAATGACTATTGGTGTTCAAATTCAAAAGTATTACTCAAAGTATATTTTCTCATGCATGGAACTAACTAGATCCACGAGAATGATATCCAGTATTCACGAGAATGAGCTTCCAGTATTCACGGATTATAATTTTTGTGCCAAATTTCATTCCAATCGCTTCATTCGTTCGTGAGATATCGTCTCCACAGAATAACTGGCGCACACACACACACACAAACACATACTTTCAAACACACACACACAGACATCAACTTAAAAATGTTCGATTCGAGATCAGGGATGCTTGAAACGTGCTCTCCCGTCGAAAACTCGAATTCGAATTTTCGACCCTGTCACAATACTTTTCTTATACATTATACTATGTATATAAGGTAAGTAATAAAATCTAAAGAAAAATTATCTAAAAAAAAAACACGATCAAAATTTAAATGTATTTTCACATTTATAATTAATAAATAATGTTTAAATTAATATTTATAATTAATAAACTTGTTTTGTATTTATTAAAATAAGAGGTTTTCCATTGAGACAAATATTGATTAATATGTACAATGCAAAGAACGAGTATGTTTATAATTCACAAGCTGTGTACTTATAATTCACGTAGAAGAATTTATCTCGTCAATGGTTGTTTCGGTACCAGCTTACATACCACAGGAAGATTTATCTCTGCTGTGTGTATGGGTGTGTGCGTGTGTATGCCTATGCAGTCTGTAGAGGGATATCTAAGAGTCGTACGACCTTGAAATTTGATACAATGGCACTTACAAGTACCAAATACATGCACCCCAGCGTTTTTACTTTCCCTGCAATACATGATAATGTATAGGGAAAGTATTGGAATCATGTCGAAAATCACAACTCGAGTTTTCGATGGATCTACACGTTTTGACACCTCTAGAATACGAAAAAACTATTTTTAGCGTGACGTCTGTGTGTGTGTCTGTCTGTGCAATGTATGTATGTATTCTAACTAAAAAACTAACTGACCGCATTTCATAAAATTTGGTGGGTAAGTCCCTTGTGGGTGACTCTGGTGCTGATTAAATTTTGGAAAAATTCGAGATAATAGAACCTGATTTTTTTTTTGTAAAATGGCCCACCAAAATTACCTGTATCTACTCTAGCTAGAAAACTAATACTCCAAAGTTTACAAAATTTGGTAGACAAGTCACTTGACAAGTTACCCTGGTGCTGATTAGATTTTGGTACGATTTGGAGAAAAATAACCTGCGTTTTTTGCGAAATAACACGCAAAAAGCGTCCAAATCTAAAATAAAAGACTTCGTATACTCAAATATATCATAATGCTTGTTTTATACGTAATTTTTAACGATGAAAAGAATAAGACCAATCCCTTTACACTAGGAATAGCTGTTCTCCAGATATTTCAGTTTTTTTTTTTCTGCATTTTGCATTTTGCATTTTCGCTACGCCACCTATTCCACGTACCAAATGAAAACAAAAATTTAATTAAAATTAAAAATGCAGAGTATTTTAAAATAATTATGGGTGTGCAATTAAACGTTATTTAAAGAATTATTGAATAAATAAAGAGAACGGGAAAGTCATATGCTGCCCATATCAGATTTTTTTTATTTCGAATTAGTTTTTTAGTTATATTATAGGCGCAAATTTCATTTACGATCACTAAAAACACCATAAAACGTATGGAGTAATATAGGGGATAGAATTTTTTCGTGGCACGGTGGCAAGATCATAGACAAGCGTCTTTCTCGCAAATCCGGGAATCCAAAACTGATGGCGCTTTGGTGGCAGAATTTGAAACTCAGAAATTAAACATTTCGAGTCTGATAGCCAGAAATTTGAATTTTTAAATATAAGATTATAACAACATCAAAAGAAATCCCTAAAAAGACCACATTTCTGCGATAATAACTTCTAAAGGCAGCAATTAAAATTTTAAAAAGCCGTAAAGTTCTTTTTCTGTTTTCCTTAACACTTCACAACATAATTGAAAAGTGTTTATGGCATTGTTCATTCTGTCTGTCTGACAGGTCGTACTATGACTGCCGTAAAAATGACTTTATCAAAATGAAATTTAAGTATGTTGTGAGACGGTCTGTGGGACATATGGGAATGTAAATGAATAATATCACCCAATTAGGTTTGGATTGAACCCAGATTGAAAAATTGAAATACATTAAACTCTATGGGACCTAATATTTCAAACATTTTTTAAACGAAGTTAAAATTCACAAATTGCTTTGAAAATTTTAGGACATATTCGAATTATCCCATAAAATATATAAGATAAATTCAGCAAAGTACGTTCGCTAGTTTAAGTAAAAATTAAAATAATAATTACACCAATATAATATGAAGAGATCACGTGACCCACTTCAAAATAAAATATGGCATCCATCTTTTTTCCCAGTGTCAAAATTGTGATTTTTAAAGTTCTTTTAAATTTATATTTAGTGTTGCATCCATCCTAAACCCACTTTATTTTTGCGTATTTTCTGTGCATCTATACTCTGCGTCAACGCAATTACAATATTTTTTTAGTTAAAATGATTGTCAAACTTTGATTATTTCTACAACAAAACCTAATTTTAATAGACGCAGAATGCCAAAAAATGAATTGAAGATGAATTGAATTGCTTTTTTTCACACAAAATTATTTAGCTCTGGACTCTTGAATAAAAATGATATGAATGAAATATTCCTTGCTTTTACATAGAGAGCAAGACGATTTATATTTCGAGTATAGTTCCTTTTTTCGATGGAGTTTTAAGTTTCCAAGTAAAATGAATTATTGTAGTACTGTGATAATTTAAAATATAGCAGAGCTAAATATATCGCATTTTAGATATATTTAAATGAAACTGGAAAGTGTTTCATAACCATTTCTGTATGCATGATTGACCTTTCTAGTTTTCCTTTGTGTATAGCGTTCTTGGTGACATGAGCAGTAATGGGCATTTATTTATGACACGGGCAACGGCGGGTAATTCGTCCTAGAACTTGTAATAAAAAAAATAATCAGACAGGACTGTGGAGTTATATCAGTGGACCGGTTTCATTCTTGTTAATGTTCAACATTGCCAAATGGCCTTTAACTGCACTCACAGCAGAAAATTTGCTATTTGCTCAATTCTACAAATCTCCCTGAAAAACAACAAATACATAGCTCAATCTTGTATACATTTGATACAAACTTCAACTAATTTTTTTAGGTAGATCATCTAAATATTACAATAAATAGGAAGTTTGCTTGCTGAACGTAACGAGGACGGCTACGCTGTGCCGAGAAGCTCCTATAAGAGGGAATATAAAGCAGCAGAGGTCATAAATAATAATTAACTCATACTTTTGAATAAAATTTTAATAGAGTATTTACTGCCCATTTCTATTTATTAATTACTGTTAATAAAATTACAAATAATTTTACTTTACATCTGATTTACTAGATACAAACAAACAGTATTTTGTGAGGATTTTGCATTTATATAATATTTTTTTACAAAACTGTTAACAAAAAATAAGTTACATTTTATTGTTTTACTATACAAATTTATATTTTTATGCGATGTATCTAGTCACTAGGACTATGTAGTCAGGTTAAACTTTCAAAATGCTTCTCCTCTTTATTAATAGATCACACTAAAACCTTAATAATTCTAACCTTTTTTCTATTCACTACAAAAAAGGTGGCAAGTTGTAAAATGTTTACAAACTTTTTAATATTTTCGCGGAGCCGCTAACAAAACCGAACGGAACCCTGTAGCCTTGAAAGTCCTAGAGCTTTAAAAGTCCTGGGGATCAGCGGAACCCTGGTTGGAAATGACTGCCATGGACTTGCACTTCAAAGGTTCAACAGTCCTTCTCTTCTAATGTTCTACAAGTATACCACAACTCACACAATGCCATTTGTTAATGAGTAAAACTTTTCAAGGTCTGATTCTTTAAACAAACGTCCAAAGCGTATAAAAGCATTTCTTTTTATAGTCAGTTTAATTTTAGCTAACTATTAAGAAGCTAAAATAGTTTAATGGAAGGAAATCAAATTTCCTTCTTAAAATCTTTTCAACTTAATTGCCTGTGTTTATTTCAGCAAAAAAAAAGAAGAAGTAATTTTGTTAAAGATTATACTTTCACAAAATCACAGTTTTACATACATTTCATATTTCACAACTTTAAATTTCTTTCACAGCTTTAGTTATTTTGGGAATGAAAAACGTTTGTAGTTGTAAACTTCAGTTTTTGTGAAGCTGGATAAAAATATAATTATGCTAACAAGTTCTTAGGAACACAATTTAAAACTTAAAAAGAATGATTCTAATGGGGAATAGTTCAAGAATTAGAATATAAATGGTTTTCGCTAAACACATAATAGTTGTTACTACTCAAATAACGTTTGGTTAAAGAATTGCTATGTAGTTACTTTTAATGTAGTTAATATGTATAAATATGCGTTTTGATTTGTCTAACATTATTAACTCTGCGTATAGACTAATATTAGCATTTACATTCTTCTACAATTTATATTTTAATCAGATGCGTATCTTGGTGTATGTATTTTAATCAAATTGTAAACGAAATAAAGTATACTCAGAATTACGTTAAACATATAAATAAAAATTGTCAATCAATGCTAAACTTGTCCAGATCACATACTTAAACCGCAACAGAAACGACGTTCAATATAAGCAGATATACATTTTGGAAATCTTTATATTTCCTTCTTCAGTGCGAACAAGCCTGGGTCCTGAACGTGCAAATAAACGTGCAAATAACTATGCCGGTCAAATAGAAAATGACAAAACGACAAAACCCTAAATAGTAGCGCCACTCAATGAGACGGAAAGGAACCAAATAAGAAAAACAGAACATGGAAGAAATATGAACTTGAAAAACAAACAAGAAAACAATGAATAAAATGTAGAGTATATGGACTTAATGTGCGAAGCAAAAAACACAAACAGGAATTAGACCTTTTCATGCACAGAAATAAGATGTTTTCGAAAAAGCCATAATGAGAATATTGAAATCGTTATTGATTTTAAAAGATTCAAAAACATTTAAATCAAAAACTGAAGAGCATTTTTAAATAATGGAAGCAAAAGAAAAATCAAATCGGTGATTTGTTGCTGAAGTGGACTTGCAGACATTGTGATCTAGTTTAATATTTATGAAAATATTACAAATATTTTTGCAAATATTTGTACAGAAAAGAGCAAACTCATTTATCTTCAAGCCCTCTTTCCCAAAAAAATTCCATTCTTTAAATATGAAAACTATTCAAGGTCACTTGTTTTCTAAAAATACATTTAAAAACTAGTATCTTTATTTCCAGGTAGTTTAATTTTAGCTAACGCGGAGGAGTTTAGATGTTTCTAAGAAGGAAATTCGGAGAATTTAAAAGCTTAAATACATAATTAACTTAACTTCATTTCAGTTCAAAAAATAAAATGTAAACGTTATTTAGAGGAAGCTTTTTTCATAGTTTTGAAACATCTTACATTTTTCTATAACTTTGAGCTATTCTTAAGAAAAGTTGTTTTGTAAATAATTAATGAATAGAAAAGAAAACATATGCATAAAAAGACACGTTTGTGTTTCTAAAATTTTATGAAACTAAATATTTTATTTATCTAAAAGAAACTTCGATTAAACGCAGCATATATGAGTATCAACTGGTGATCCTTATGATGGCAAAATGACGCTTCTCAACATAAGATGGTTTAACATTTATAAGGCAAGGTTGGATTTCTTTTAATGGATTAATGCTTTACTGTTTTTGCTGAAGGCATGTCAAAGTTAATAAAGAAGATATAAGAATGCAAATAAAAATATTTGCACGTCATAGGTTTTAAAGAACCTTGCTGTCCCAACAGGGACTCGAACTTTGGATCTTCGTACTGGCCAGTCGACTCTCTACCGTTGAGCTACTGAGATTAGATTGCATACTGGACTCTAAAGTGGGCTTTACATTCTCCACTCTCTAATGCCAGATTGGCCTGCAACTGACAATCTGACTGGCCACCTCCTGCTACTTTTACCTCAGGTTGCAGAGTCAACTCTGACGATAAGAACTTGCAATTTCGTCCAAGTAGATCAACGGTAGAGCGTCGGCTAGCCAGTTCGGAGATCCAGGGTTCGATTCCCGGTTGGGGCAGAAAGGCTCTTTACAATGGCGCCTAAACAAATCAACCCTGTAGGTTAGTGCAAAAGATGCTGGAGGTCTGAAAGTGAGCCTAGTACGACGGATTCAATGTACTCTGGAAGATTGAGCGCCGATTTGAAATTGAGAGGATAACGACCATGTAGGATGCTAATCTAGGTAAAAATAGCGTGGGCCACAAAAAAAAAAGGAAAGCTAAAACTTAACTTGTAATTAAAATTAATTATTATTAATCATCTTATCTTAACATTGCCGTAAATTAATACATAGTGGATTTATTATTGAAATCGTACATTGCTAGTTGTGCCGCTATATAAAACCCTCCAATTATTTAACTTTCGTGTGTGAGTCCTGTAAAGGAATTATTAATTATTATAATACTCATTGACTGCACCATTTAAACATTAACAATAAAACATTTATTAACAACATCAAATCTTAATTAAATTCAATTGCACTATTTAATTATGTTATTTCAGCGGAGGGGACATATGTGACCAAAACGGAAAATCCTAAATATTGGTTATGACCAGATATCATTTTCAATGGGCACATACCTTCAAGTCTGTCTTAAACTTTGTCAGCATCTGTATTTAACGTCGTTCATTTACAGCATTAACTCTTGGTGTAATGCTCCCACGCGTAAATTCGTTGAACATATTGTCTGCTGTAACTATGCACTCGCACTTATTTCATTCTCTTAGTATATCAATTCATCGCTGTAGTATCTGCACAAGTGATAATGTCGAAGTTATCTGCCCCTAGTCATGTTAGTATCCCTTTCTTCTCTAGTCTTTTTTAAGTCAAATCTTCATAATTGTCTCTGGATTCTCGTATCACAGGATGTAGTTCCCTCGTTGGGGGGGGGGACACCCCCTTTTCTTCCATTTGCCGCATTGAGTTTGACGTAACAATCTTCTTGTTTTTATTGATTACTCCTTTAACCAATGGAACCATTCCACATCTCGCAAGGCCCAGCTCAGCCCCTCTGTCATGACCCCCTAAATTTATGGTCTTTTGACATTTAGGTTTACGGAGTGATAAAACACGGTGCCAGCCAGACTACAAGTATTGTTCGCCGTTTTGGCAACAATAAATTTATACATAAAAGTGTCTCTTCAAATGTGAGATCTATTTCTGGTCTCACAAATAGTAGTAACAAGAGGTTAACCAGTGGTAAAAAAAGCAGGAGGTGGTCAATCAGATTGTCAGTTGCCCGTCAACATGACATTAGAGGGTGGAGAATCCAGATTCCAATTCGACGATAAGTGCTTGCAATTTCATCCAAGTAGTTCAATAGTAGAGTGTCGGATGCCCTGTTCGAAGATCTAGGTTAAGATTCCCAGTTGAGGCAGCAAAATTCTTTACAAAGCAAGCCTACAAAGATAGCACTTTTACAAAGTTAGCACTATGTTGTTCTGAAGAACTTTACATACAGGAATTTTATGTCACACATTATAATATATCATTTATTCCCATTATTATTATTGTTGTATAATTTCGTTATGTAGTGTATATTCTTTATTTATTGTATATTTTTATGTATTATATATCTTTCATGTCTAGTCTAAATAAATCTACGGCTATGACCAGTAACTAGTAAATCTCATATCGAGGTCTAATGATTATGGGTTGTGTGAATTGTGGATTGCGTTGAAACATCCATCTCATCACTGCCATCAAAAGAAATTTTTAGTTCTCAATTATACCTAAGCCCATATTTTTAAGTTCACATCACACAAGCATCATCTAGCAAGAGATGAAGATTTTTTGGATAAAAAGTTCTGACTCATTGGGGTAAGATCCACCTCTGGCCCAACTCTGCTGATTAGGCCGAGTATTTGTGAGCCAATGGGTTAGACTCAAGCTTACGCATTTGCCGCTGATTGAATATGTTCAGCAACACCTTATTCGCTTGAGGTCTTTTTGAATTGACAAGTCCAGAGTTTGGTGCTTTATTACCCGCAATAAACTTTGGAGAAAAGTTCCTATATAAATAAATATAAATATATATAGTGTGGAAGTTATAAAATACCAGTAATCACTCAAATAAGGCGCGAAGCTGCACTACAACGAGGATTCAAATATCACACCAGAAAAGTAGACTAGGAAGTGGAAGCAATATACCAAAGATTGGCCGGGGGGTTGTGACCCCCCTCCCCGGTTAAGCAATCTTTTTGCCTAGACAACACTCCCGGAAGCCGATATATTGCATAAGATTTCAGTACCGAAGTATTAAAAATGTAAAAAGAGTGTACCAGATAACATGAAATCGTGGAAGAACCCACAAGACTCGAAACCAAAAACTTGCCTTAAAGTGTCGTAATTCTAGAATTTAAAAGTCAATAAGAATTGAAAAGTATAGTCTATAAACATGTAATCATATACTGTACCAATACCTCAAAAAGCAAGTCGAATACGCACCACTCCATCCACACGTTTATATACATTATGTAGGAAAGAATACACGGCATATGCCTGTGCAAGGGAGGCTTGGACACTTAGTCATGATTAACTTTTTACCGGTTCTGTATCTAAATATATATACGGTAGCTTTCAGTTACGGTTAAACCATAAAAACTACATATGATGTTGGTCACAAAACACTTCGGAAATCCTTGTGCAATTGAACCATGGAGGAAGCCAATATCGCTGTTATAACGATCATTAACGTTACTGTTTATTCTTTTGCTTCGTATAAGTTGGTTCAATATGATGTTTCTGTACACATTCCGATGTAAACATGAATTCCATGAAACAATGTAATTGATTTCAAGTTTAAAATCTCTACGTTTATCGTAGAGTCGAAATCCAGTGGAACCATCAGGAAGTTTGTACAGAGACAAATCCAGGAAATTTAGACTTTTATCCTGGTTATACGGAGTTTCTGTTAACATTGTGGATAAAATCCAATGGAAAATGTGCGTCATTGCAAGCTAACAGGATGTCGTCAACGTAACGGATGTACAACACCTCGTTCAAAAGGTGTGTACCTTCTTCATACTTGTTGAGGCAAATTTCGGCCAGTATAGAGGAACATCCTCCTCCCATAGGAATACCATGGAGCTGTTTATAGAAATTTGTACCATCGTACAAGACTGTTTCAAACAGTGCAAGTTTGACCATAGACTTAAATTTACATCTGGTAATATATGTCTGCATATTATGTTTTTCGTAAATTTCCATTGGAATGGCAAACAAATCATTAATATCAATATTACTGAATAAATCGTTAAAATCGTAACTTTTGTAATGTAAATCATCAGAAATAGTTTTGATTTTTTCTATGACTTCAAGCCTATTACTTATAAAATAAACGCCATTATTTTTAATCTTGATCATCACGTCCTTTTTTATTTGTTGTTGTTAAATAGGTTTTATAACCATTAGTAATAGGGCTGAATTTTACAGGATTTTTATGTAGTTTAGGAATTAAAATAATATATGGAAATTTAATAGATTTTATTGTGTATCCCAATGATTTCTAAATGGTCTTGATCCTGTTTTCGATTTCAATTTGTGATAGTTTTAAGAGGCTATATACATTACGATCTTGGTAACATGTAATCAATAACTTATTATAAAGGCTTTGACAAGTAAATGCATAATTTGCTGTAACTTTGTCAACGTATGTAATACCGAAATTCTTTTGTAAAGTCATCAAGTCATTTTTGTTGTATTGTTTTACAATTTCTTTCTCTTTCAGGTTATTGTATGTTTATAAAATGCTTTTAAAAAGGCTGATCTCCACTTATTATAAATAGAAGTAGGTACACTGTATTTTACTGCACACTTGTAGTTGAATCTATCAATATCTTGTACAAGTGTACAAGTGTACTTCCAATCGATCGATATTCGGTCATTCGAAATTTTGTGCCGAGTTTACAAAAGGGTTTTAAATATGATGCTTGTAAGAGATCAAGATTTTCAGATATTACGTGACCATGATGGTTGTCGATAAAATTGGAATATTCCGTACAAGGACATTGCTGTTGATTGTAAATTACCTTTCTACATACTTTATTATAGTTGAACAAGCTTCTGCATAAAGGTTTGGCATATTTATAAGCAATTTTATTTTGGATATTTGAAAGAGGAAACTTATCGTGCAATTTATTTATATATGAAAGATTAACTTTATCAAAATTTTTATTTTTATAATTAATGAGCAGATATTCTTTATTGATATAAACAGGTTTGTTATTGACTAAATATATTAAAGATAAGTTTTAGCATTTAGTTCGTAATTTAATGTAATCTAAGAATATAGCAGCAGTTTTAGTGTTTTGTGAAAAAAGATCTTTAAAAACGTCACTATTGCAAAATTCCCAGGATTTCTTAAAATTCTATTTCTAACGCCGTAGATGCAGTTTTTAATCCATGTATGAGGTATTGTTACAATATCAACACAATTCTTTGCAAAATCAGTAAGATTCCTGATGGTGTCTTCAAGTTTTAATTTTATTTTTCTTCCACCGCGTGTAATACGTGTAAAGGTACGATTACGGTTGCAATGTCGCTGATTATTGATAACAACATTTGAGTCGTGTTTTTGTATAAATTCGTAATTATAATTATTATTGTATAACATGGAATTCAGACCATAAGGATAGAGAGTGTTATAAAGATTAATGTAATAACTCTCCCACTATAATCGTTCTTTCTGGTTGACCACAATATCCAAAATAGTTAACTGCATTGCATCACTGCCATGATCACTAAAATGTCGAATTTCCATAGATGTTTCAGTAGAAGGGTTTTTCTTTAATTTGTATATCTGGGTTCTATGTAAGTTAATTCTTACATTAATGCTGTTTTTAGTTTGGCCGATATATTTTAAACCGCATATCTTGCATTTTATACAATATACGCAGTTATAAGACTTGCATATTTTACGGTAATTTTGGTTATTACTAATTTTAGAAGGATTTGCCATTGGACATAGTTTACAACGACTAGATGTACATTTTCTGTACAATAATTTACAGAAATTGCTGTAATGACTATGATATGAAGGTTGATAATTATTGATGGAATCCACAAGATTATAAGAATTTACAGTTTTTTTGACTTTATCAACAGTAGGAACAACAGGCTTAAAATATCTATCTATAGCATTCAAGTTAGGATGACTGTTTGACGATTGGCCAATTACACCACAATCAACCAAGCGGGGCATCGTAACATTTGTTACGAAGTTGCCAGTCGCTGTTTTTAGTTTGACCGATATATTTAAAACCGCATACCTTGCATTTTATACAATATTTTGGGCCTCCAGCTTTGACGGTCTGTTGATCGTGCTTGGTGTGTGTGTGTTAATCTTAAATGATAATTTGTTCGCATATATTATTGATTGTATTGCCTTGTGGTTTGGGTTTAGGATCAGTTTGAGTTCTGTGGTGTCTAAGGTTTCCTTTTATTGGATGTATTGTTTCGTATCCTCTTTTGCATTGTTGATCTCCTTAGTGTTGTTGAACCGGGGTGTGCCGCTGTTCATGTTTTGGATTGGCCTTGTTATATTTATTTGTATTATATATATATATATATATATATATATATATATATATATATATATATATATATATATCAGCATTAATGTAACATGTATGGCCCTTGATAACGTACATGGTTTCAGAAATGCTTTTCATATTCATTTTATTCCTTTAATATTTACTAGATTCAATTTATTCAATTTCCAAACTTCTTGGGAGCTATAAAAGGCCTAGCTCATCATGCTACACTTGGCTTCTGATTTGCAATTCTTTACCTTTACCTTAAGTTTACAAGCAATTTTCTTTGTTATTTCTCAGGTATATATATTACAAGTAATCATAAAAATCTTCAATTATATATATATATATATATATATATATATATGTGTGTGTGTGTATGTGTGTGTATAATAGAGCAATACTTAAATCACAATATTTAATAAATCATATAAACTTAGTTCAATCAAAAAGAAATTCAAAATTTTTTGTGTTTACTTATGTAAATAAAGCTAGTAGTAACTAATCTATCATTGGTAAATATTACTATATAAATACGCCCAGTTACACATTCTTAATAATTCTATATGTAATTTACATAATAGTACTAACTTTAAAATCTTATCTAATAGAATTTTGGCTGTGCTCTGGAGAAAGACGTTCGAATGGGGCAAGTGATAAAATAGCATGCTTCGGGATGAGACCGATACTTTAATTTTGTATATATGTGATAGTTCGAAAGGAAGTAGTGCACAGTTTAAGTTTTCCAATATTTTTGTCTTTAAGGGGTTCTACACACCAAAATATTCGATTTGCCGATTAAATGTGGAACACAAATTATTCAAAAATTTACATTATACGGGTGGTTGCTTATTACGAGATCGTTGATTTTCAACGGGTATTCGGCAAGTATATACTAATTCCCAAGTGACCGTCTGTCTGTCTGTTACGCTTTTTTTAGGCACTTCCCGAATAGATAGAGACTTGCAATTTGGTACACGGGTCGATCGTTCCATACAACCCTCTGGAAAAATCGAATTTTTCGAAAATATTCTCTAGAGGAGGTGCTCCACAGCAAAACGTTCGAGAAGTGAAATGATAGGAAAGCATACTTTTCCATAAGATAGAGACTTCAAATTTGGTGTATGGGTAAATCTTTCGAAAGGAAGAAAGTGCGCAATTTCAGATTTTTAATATTTCTACTTAACCTTTTGCTTATGGGTGGGACAGCGTCCATCCCAAACGAAGAACCTCTCAAAAAGACAGGTATTTGACATACCCTATCCCAAACAGTTCGATCCCCCTTTGCAGACATTGGCGTCCGCACGCCAATGTCTGCAAAGGGGGATCCTTTTCAATGTGATAGAGGCTTGAAATTCAGTATATGGACTAATCATTTGATAAAAAAGATATAGAGTTCAAATTTGGTGTACAGTTAGATAGGTTGAAAGGAAGAAAATGTGCAAATTCAGATTTCCAATATTTGCTAATTTAGGGGGTGCCGCACACCAATATATTCGATTTTCCAAATAAATGAGACACGATTCCTGTTAAATGTGATAGAGGCTCGATATTTGGTATATGGGCCAATCATCTGAAAAAAAACCAAGATGAACAGAGTTTTTTAAAAATGTTCATTTATGGGTGTCCACCACAGAAAAGCGTCCGAAAGGGGAAATGATAAAATAACATGGTTTGGAATGAGATTGAGACTTCAATTTGGTGTATGAGTAGATAGTTCAAAAATAAGAAATGCGCAATTTGAATTGTCCAATATTTTCTTATTTAGGGGATTCTGCACACCAAAATATTCGATTTGCCGAATAAATGTGAAACGCGAATTATTCAAAAATGCACATTATTCAGGGGTTGCTTATTGCGAGACCGTTGATTTTCAACCGGTATTCGACTAATTAAATCTAATTATCCAACTCTTATAAAGCAAGCCTCTGTAATTTTGTATTTATCCGTAAGTCAGCAATAATTTACTGTTATATTACGTTCAAGCAAATATTCTTAAAACAAAAGCACTTCAACATAAATTTTGTATTCTTTTTTACAGCATTTACTCCGAAACTAAAATATTTCTAATACGACTTCATATTTTCAATGTGATAGAGGCTTGAAATTCAGTATATGGACTAATCATTTGATAAAAAAGATATAGAGTTCAAATTTGGTGTACAGTTAGATAGGTTGAAAGGAAGAAAGTGTGCAAATTCAGATTTCCAATATTTGCTAATTTAGGGGGTGCCGCACACCAATATATTCGATTTTCCAAATAAATGAGACACGATTCCTGTTAAATGTGATAGAGGCTCGATATTTGGTATATGGGCCAATCATCTGAAAAAAAACCAAGATGAACAGAGTTTTTTAAAAATGTTCATTTATGGGTGTCCACCACAGAAAAGCGTCCGAAAGGGGAAATGATAAAATAACATGGTTTGGAATGAGATTGAGACTTCAATTTGGTGTATGAGTAGATAGTTCAAAAATAAGAAATGCGCAATTTGAATTGTCCAATATTTTCTTATTTAGGGGATTCTGCACACCAAAATATTCGATTTGCCGAATAAATGTGAAACGCGAATTATTCAAAAATGCACATTATTCAGGGGTTGCTTATTGCGAGACCGTTGATTTTCAACCGGTATTCGACTAATTAAATCTAATTATCCAACTCTTATAAAGCAAGCCTCTGTAATTTTGTATTTATCCGTAAGTCAGCAATAATTTACTGTTATATTACGTTCAAGCAAATATTCTTAAAACAAAAGCACTTCAACATAAATTTTGTATTCTTTTTTACAGCATTTACTCCGAAACTAAAATATTTCTAATACGACTTCATATTTTAGATATGTTATTAAAGTATTTACAATATATATGTCTCATCAATATTCAGCAATTTTCACATAGCGAAAGGTCTTTGTTTACAGATTCTCTCTAATTCTGTAATTAAAAATGTAATTTTTTCTTTCATTTTATTATTTAACAGTATTCGCAAAATATATTTAAGTTCTAATTCATTTACAGTTAAGTGACACATATAAAGTGGAGTACATGAATATTCAGTATTCCGAGAATTGAATTTAAAAAGAAATTAGATACCTTCATATCCCAGGATGTTTTAATTATTAGTAAGCACGTGTGTAATTTAATTTCTCTTTATCAAATTTTATATTCATAAAATAAGGCTACAAAATTTATTATTACCAATAACATATTTCTAAAAACTCTATTTCTTCCAGTTGCAGGTTTTTTTTTTATTATATTTGCTTTAATTTTCATTTTAAATGACTACCGTTGTGAACAAACAAAGTGTTATTTTTTTTTGTACTTACCATGAAATGCATATGTCCGACTTTTAAATTTTGATATTTTAAGCGTTTTGAACTTCCATTGAAATAGATCCCCAGAGTTCAATAGTCTTAAATTATGTCTGTGTCTAAGTATGTATATATTACACCTCGAAATATATAAACGAATTAAAATAAATTTATAAGACTATTTCAAGTTGCTATATCAGTTCTATTGACTTTCAGGTCAGGTGGATATTAAGAAAGGCCATGATATTTTTTAACATTTGTATTAGTAAAACGTATTTAAACACTCATTATATGTTTTAAAAGTTAACAATACGCTGACACATGCTCTTCGTTCTAAATGTATACATTTGCAGTGCTATTATTCAGCGTTGCTTGCTGGAATTACTTCTTCTTCGCCCTGTTCGAAACGCGAGCTCGCACAGACCGGTTCCATCTTTGCGTTAGCATTAGCCAATAAAATTCTTCGAAAAGATCCATTTTGTGCAATTTCAAACACTCGATCCGATCGGTTGTCACTTCTGAACACAGCCTTTGAGTACTAAACTGCTCAAGGCTCTTATACATAAAATCGCGCCATTATACATTGGGCCAATCAGAACACGCACAGCGTGCAACGTCATCCAGAAGAAGTTTCTCCCGTTTCACAGTGGTCAGAAATCGCAGTCTGACCAAACGAAAATCAAAAGATTTTATGTTCCGTATTGAACTGATATTCTGTGAAAATAATTCGTATCAACTGTCAATTTGAGAAACATAAATAATTTGATTGTGTTTATGCTCAGAACCAACTGCATAGTATATTTAAGACAAATAAAATCTTTAGAAAAAGTAGACGAACATTTTTCACTTGGAACCCAAAATCAGAGACTGTAAATATTGCAAATGATGAGATTTGGTTCAGATTTATATTTCATTTCATGAAGAAGTTGTGACACAAAGGAGAGATATCAAAAACACCACAAATTTGAACAAGAAAATGACGAAAGGAATCGTCTTAAAGAAAGGCCCAGACGCAGTGGTACCTAAACTGAAGTTATATCAGACAGTTGTCTATGACCAATTAATGAAAATGGGAACTCACAAGCAATCTTATGGGGAGTCCAACTCTCGCGGCGAACCAAGAGGGTTTGTTGGGCCTTAAGTCATTAGTCGTTAGCCCAAGATATTTGGATATGACACCTGCCGTCGGTAGCACCACCGTCGGTAGCACTACCGTCAGTAACTCTCATTTAAGTATTACTTTCTTATGGCTTTAGAGTGTTGCTTTCTAATGCCGTTTTTTCATCATCTCTGTCTTTCTGCTTCATCCCGCTTGAATGGAACATTTCTACGCTCCTCCCTCTTTGCTTACATATATATTCACCCTTGCATCTTTGCGTTAAATTTTACTAAATGGCTCTAAAGTATATATTTTGCCTTATATTATTAATTATAAATTTATATCAGCTATCACTGTCTTACTTGAGCAATGAAATGTATGCTCAATTGTCCCAGACAATCTGGTTTTATTCCCCTGAACCCAATGTATATACATTTCATATGCATCAAAGCGTTCATGGGCTGAACATCAGCATTTTAGCGGATAATGCTCTAGTTCCTATATACAGTATTGTGGCAATTAATTGAGAAATGCGGTTTTTTTTATAAAAATTTTATTCAAGTTTTCTATGGATACATTTAAAACTAATAAGTGATATGACCTCCCCGAGACTTTATAACATCACAGACACGTTTCGGCATGGAATGTACTAGACTAGCACATGTAGTTTTAATTTCAACGTCTCTGAACCATATGTCAATAACGGCCGAAATTAGCTTGTCCATCGTCGTACAGTCAAATTTGTGAAGCCGTTTTTAGACAATAGCCCACAAATTTTCTATGGGATTCAAGTCTGGTGAATTCCCGGGCCAATCCAGTACGGTAATATTTTTTTTTGAGCAGAAATTTTTGATTCGCTTCGAAGAGTGACATGGCGCGCTGTCTTGTAGGAAAACGCAATCTCCGTTCGGCCACAGTTTAGCCATGGTTGGAAGTACTTTTCGGGTCAATATGACTTCGTAACTAGCACTGTTCATCATTCCCTCTACGGGAACAAGAGATTCTGTCCCCAAAACGCTGAAACAGCCCCAAAACATCTTTTTGGGCGGATGCTTGATTGATGTGGTGCTGATTGAGAGGTTCTCCTTGGCTTCTTCTCACGAACATAGATCTAAATCCCTGAACCACAAAATGGGTTTCGTCAGAAAAGAGAACTTTCTCCCAATCCTTCTCAGTCCATGTTTTGTATTTCCGTGCCCATTCCAACTTTTTTTTCTTCATGCGAAGCGTCAGAAGCTGCTTCTTGTACGGTCGACGTGCTCTCCGTCCGCGTTCTAACAGCCTGTATCGCACTGTTGAAGGTGCAATATCAACACCAGCTGCCACCATGGACTTAGACAGGTCAAAACTGGTTAATCGAGGATTTTTAACACTCATTCGATGTAAAGTTTTGTCGTCACGAGTCGAAGTTGATCTTTCGGCCGCATCTTCCAGAGTGGTTGGTTCCAGCATTTCCTGTTTCCTGAAACCGCTTCCAGATCCTCCCGACACTTGCTGTACTCACTCCACATATTTTACCTATTTCCTCGAACGTCTTAGAAGTGTGTTCTCTAAGCGCAATCACTTTAGCACGTGTTTCCGCGCTGATATCCATGACGCTAATGAGCCCCGCAACAACTGAGAAACTACCACTGCGGAACACCTGCCACCTGGCGGAGGAATTTGAACACCTGCTACTTACCAGGTGCATACGAACACCTGCTACTTTGATAATAACTGCAATTTGAACTCTGAGCTAATTTGGAGTGCTTCTTCCTAAGCTTACGTGTGATAAAACGAAAAAATGACATTTCTCAATTAATTGCCTCAATACTGTATCATCATACGACCTATATATTATCATACGACCGATAATATCATCATAAGACCTTACTGAGTAATCGCAGAATGTAACATGAAACATCAAAATTTTAATAAATTAAACTGTTTAAAAATGTGAGATTCCACATCTGGGACAAGAAAATAGCACATACTATTGCTAATGACATAGCTACGTAACTCGAATTCAACTGGCCTGCATCCTATCATCATGAAGGTCTAGTTCATGGGACAAATTGGCGGATTCCATGGAAACTAACCGAAGATACGTTGATGGGCAATATTGGGAAACCTGGTCATATTCAAGAATCCTACCTTATTTGAATGTATACTCAAGTCTAATGGAGATAGAAAAGGAAGTAGAATTAACAACGGCTTTCTTCTTGAGTCGTGTCAGCAGTTTCTGATAATATTTTCCTGTTTTTGCTGGACTGCCATATGGAAAGGTTAGCTTTTGCTACATTTAAAAGAAATGGAAAAGTAAGGATTCCAACGCCATTTCCAGTTTTTGATCGAATGAATCGTATGCACATTTATCCCAAGGAAGACGATTTATTGCCTCTAAAATCTGTGGATATCTTTGAATATTTATTTTATTGCATTTTATAAAGGAAATATTTTATTTTTCTGATAAAAAATTCTAATGAATTAATTCATTTTATATATAAATCCCTTTGTACGTAAAATCGACTTTAACATTCATTTCCACCTATTATATGTATTATATTATGTCACATACCTCCCCCCTTACAAAAACATCGATACTTAGCATAGGCTAAAACATATATAATTGTATACGCAGGTAACAATGTATTCTAAAAATATAACGAAATATGATACAGTGTATTCTTGTGTATATTCCAAAAATAAATTTTTTTCCATCAGCTATTGCTCGATACGAGAATAATCATATTGAACTTTTTCAAAGGAAAAATTATGTTGCCAAAGTTGTGAACTTCATAAAATGGAAGTACATATTACGAAATAATTGCTTTACGTGGGTTAATGTCTGCAGCTAGGCGAAATAATTGGAAAAGAGATATTATCCCATTCATACAAAATAGCACGGATGGAAGTATTATCGATCGGATTTAAACCTTTTAGCAATAATAATCAAATTTGCTTTTGCTTTCCAGACAATAAGTAGTTTGGGTAAATTGAAATAAATATTATGGATAGGAGAATTTTTAATAGAACATTTAAATAATAGTAAACATTAAAGAGCAGCAAACATTTTTTAATTTCTCGCGCTAATATAAAGAAAAAATCTGATGTGGGCAACACACGACTTTCCTTATATAATGTAATGAATTTACTACTTTTACAGTAAAAAAAATAGGTTTTTCTTGTAGCAGATACTAATATTCTTTCAAAGATATTGAATTTTCGACAATTAGTTGATTTAGCGTCATTTTTATCCATTTGGCGAGATTTTCGTTAATTTGGCAACATTTCAAAAAGTCGCCAAGTTGGCGACATTCCGCCAAATTTATCGCCAAAATCTCGCCAAGCGTTATGGACGAAGAAATAAGTTATCTTACAGCAGATAAATGACTACTGGCGTTCAAATACAAAAGTATTACTCAAAGTATCTTTTTTCAGGAATGGAACGAGCTAGATCCACTAGAATGATGTCACCCAATTTATCGCATGGTATTACATATGAAAAGGGAGCATGTTTCTCAATAGGATTTTTTTTTATTTTATATGACTTTTTGATAATTTTTTTTAAATATGTACAATGTCTCGAGAACGGTTCATGTTAGCGTTCTAAAATTTATGTCAATCGTTTTCTAATGAAAAATTACATAAGAAATGTCTACTTGCGTAACTTTATTAGTGGTTTTGATTTTTTGACGATTTTTTCAAAATTTCATTCGAAAATTTAGGAGGGTTCTGTGCATTCGATTGCGTATAAAAACAATAAGCTTCCAGTGTTTACGGATTGTGATTTTTGTACCAAATTTGGTTCGAATCGGTCGATTCGTTCGTCAGTTATCGTCTCCACAGACTCACTGCCACACACACACACACACACAGAGACATCACTTCAAAAATGTTTGATTCGTTATCAGGGATTCTTGAAACGTGCTCTCCCGTCGAAAACTCGAATTCGAATTTCCGACCCCGTCACAATACTTTCCTTATACATTATGTATATAAGGAAAGTAATATATCGTTTCTCTAAAATTATTTGAGTATGAGATTTTAGTAGGTAATCATGTTGTAAGACCTCCTTAACGTAATTCGACGCTTTTGGTAAGGTGTAAGACTCTGTGTGTTTGTTTATGTGTATATGTGTATGTCTGTTTGGTTTGGAGAGCATAAACGTACTGCCATGAAATTTTACGTGTAGATACATTATGTTAAAAACTAGAACTATAAATCATTTTCAGGAATTTGTATAATTAGAATTCGAATTACTTTAATTTTAAGATTTTTGTGCCATTATTCCCTAAGGAGAAACAATGATCATTAACAGAATAATGTTTGTAGTATATAAATTATGTAAGAAAAATATAGTTTGATATACTTACTCTATAAGGATGCAAATATTATGAAAACATTGTATTACTACAAATCAGCTACATGCATATAAATCAACGTCTTCACTAAGCTGTTGTCAACTTGTAAAAAAGAAGCTTTTAAAGCATTTTGAAGAAAAAAACGAAAATAATAAATTGCATTTTTCTGTATTTAAATAATATTATTATGCAAATAACCTATATAATGTATGGAATATTAAATTATATTTACTTATCTTTTATTTTCGCTACAACAGAGAAAAATGTTTAAATATGATATTTTTTGCAGAAAATCCGATATATACAATTATATGCAGTAAATCCAAAATGTTGTTTAGAAAAATAGCGTTGTTTGCTAAAAATTTTTAAGCGTCAAGATTTCTTAAATTTAACATGTTTTTACGTGCGTACAAAATTTGTAAAAACATAAAAATTCGCCTCTTAGTTATAACTAAAAATTGTTCTCTTGATATTTTAATTCAATTGTTTAGTATAACAATTCTGAAAAATTTAGTACTGATTCATAAATAAGTTTTTCAATGAAACCAAAGTATAATACATCTCTGTTTATGTTTATTAATAATTTTTAAAGCATTATTAAAGGCCTAGAGGAATCTTAAAAATTATATAATACTGACACAAACAGGCTTCTTCATTATGCGATGCAAAACTAAGCTGACAGTATATTTAGCGGATATAGAAACACACACACACACGCATACACAAACACACACACACACACTCACACATAGACACACATATAAACACATACACACACGCACATACACACACACACATACACACATGCAGATATCTCATTCATTTCTCTTCCAACATTAGTATCAAGATGCAAAACGTATTTATATGATTTTTCGTTTGCAACTCATTCTTTAAAATATTTTCATTAACAATTTATTTTTTTCAAGTTGACAGCAGCTTAGTAAATATGGTGATTTCTATGCATTTGGCAGATTTGTATTAATATAATATTTTCCTTTAATCTGCATATTAATAGATCAAACTATTATTTTCCACCGTAATGTACGTATATATTATCAACATTGCCCTGTTATTATCATTGTTTCTCCTTATGAAATTAATAATAAAATATGGAATATTGAAAATATTGGAAATATTGAAATTCAAATAATTCAAATTCTAATTATTCAAATAACCAAAAAAATTATGGTTCTAAGTTTTTGCATAATCTACAATTCGCATAATCTGCACGTGAAATTTCATGAAAATACTTCCATCCGCTCCATACACTACAGACATACAAACAAACACAGAGATACTTTTATTTTACCAAAATTGTTGAAATGGGCTAAGGAGGTCCTAAAAGATGTTGACCCGCTAAAATCTCAAACTCAAAAAGTTTCAGAAAAATAATACTTTTTATTTACATTTACGCAAGAAAGCAAAAATTATTTTCTGTTCTATAATATTCACTATTAATTAAAAGTTCTATATAAAATTCTCTTACACGTCAAATTAATTTCAATTTACATAAACTATATACTTATTGTCTGAAAAACATAAAACAAATTTGCTTATTATCGCAAAGACGCTTAAATCCGATCGATAACAATAACACTTCCATCCGTGTTATTCTGCATGAATGGACCAATATCTCTTTTCCAATTATTTTGCCTAGCTACAGACGTTAGCCCGTGTAAAAGAATGATTTCGCAATTGATACTTACATTTTATTAAGTTCACAACTTTGGCAACATTCTTTTTCCACTGGTAAAAGATTATTTGATTCATGATTAGTCTCGTATCGAACGATAACTGGTGGAAATGAATTTATTTTCAGACAATACAAAATTGATATTTTATTAGATTTTGTTCCAGTTTCTGAATGTTTTCTTTACTTATGTATACATATACAATCATATATATTTTAGCCTGCGGTAGGTGTTTGGAGATATGTTATAGTGTGTACTGGATATAATAGGAAGTGGATGTTTAAATCGATTTTATTTAATATAGAGATTTATATAGTATAAATTATATACAAATTATACTATATTATGCAAATTACAGTAACATAGTATAGAAACCATTATGTCACCACAGTTTATAATATGAAAAATAAAATAGTTCGTTAATAGAACTCAATAAATTAAATAACTAAAGATATCAACAAATTTTGAAGGTCGTCTTCCTCAAGATAAGCGAGACATACAAGTCACTCCATCAAAATCAAGAAATGCTCTATCAACTGAAACTGTTCACATGACTCATGAAAAACGTTGCAACCCTTATTTCTTAATTTCTTTTAATTATAGTGAAAGATAACCTTTTCATATGTGAGGATCCAAAGCATGCTCTTTCTTGTAAAATAATAAATACATTTTAAGAATACGATAAAGTAATAATACAAATAGGAACTCTTTTACAATTTAATTTCTCTCTAAATCAATAGGCATTTTTATTTTAACTATAAAAATAAGCATACCAAATTTTATGTAATTCCGGGATCATTTTCAGAGATATAGCTCTTTTTGTGGCAAAATAAAATGTATGTGAACAAATGTGCTTAGTAACATTCACTCATATAAAAATAGTAAGCATATATTATTTGGTATTTTTCTTTTCTGTTGTTAGTCCAAAACTTTCAGTCTTTGGAGAGCGGCTCATATTAGCGTGGAATAAATGATTTCATCCTCTTTTAAATAATAAAGCTTGAAAAATAGATAACTATGTAACATTTTATACAAAATTATTATTTTATATTGCTCTTTCGATTCACAAAAAATGTTCGAAAAATTGAAGGGGATATACGTGGTCTATTCACTCCTATAATCAATAAGCCTCTACGTACATAGATCAAAATAATCGTACTAAATTTTATTTTATTCGTTATGGTATTGATAACGCCCCTTACCTGTTGACAACTAAAAGGTAACACATTCATGCAAGTAAAGAAGGCGTGGAATTTCACACATTCACTCAATTATTAAAATACGCGATAACAAATACAGTTAGCAGGCAAAGTTGACAGTTCATTTATAATTCATCATTCGAATTCTTAAGCCCCATTATTTCGAAGCAGAAATCCTCTGTGGTTTCTATGCTGAACATCAGACCACTTGACCAACGTTCAAATTTTCCAATGACTTTCTATTTCTTAAATGTCATTTGGTAATAATCCATATCACTCCAATAGGAGGACTGAGTAGAGTTTCCTAACTATAAGGCATTGGTAGAAGATAGTTTGAAACATCTTTAAAAAGTATTTACTTTAGTTATCCTTGGAGTTTTAATCCCGCTTCTGTAGTATTGATTGCAATCCAAACTCATTAAAAAAAGTTACAAAATCTTATACTCAATCATTATTCATGCACCACATAAACAATATCTACAGGGTGAGTCGGAATTGTTTTTACAAAAGCAGAGGGGTGATAGTACCCCACCAGACGAGCAATAATTACCATGGAACATGGGTCGCATTGCACTCTGAGAGGCAGAAAAGAGGCACGTAGAACCGCGTCGAGCATGACCCAGTCAGCGCCTCAGACTTCATTGTGTACTTGGCTACGTAGTATCTTCTACGCCAGACACGAACGCAGTTACCGTATGCAAATGTCTAGGGAGCAGAATCAGCATAACTGACTCCTAGTAGGTTCCGGCGATAGCCAAACAGAGCACACGTTGCCCTTTAAAAACCGGCACAACTTCAACGCTGCAAGTTATTCCCACTGAACTTTTACTTCTGGGGCCACATGAAATCTTTAGTGTACGAGACACCTGTGGACTCGGCGGAAGATCTCGTCGCGCGCATCGTTGGTGCCGCAGAACACTTTAACACAACATCCGGAATCTTCGAGAGGGTGCGTCAGTCATTCCTTCGCCTGTGTGAGCGGTGCAACGACACGCGTGATCACCACTTTGAGCACTTGCTGTGAGTTTGTCGCTGCACAATAAATCTGTTTGTGCAACGTTTGGTATCGTTCATTCGCTTTCACAACACTGGTGTACGAGCAGGTTCGTATTCTAATTTTACTCTTTTCTGCCTCTTTGAGTACAATGCGACCCTATGTCCCATGGTAATTATTGTTCGTCTGGTGGAGTACTATCACCCCTCTGCTTTTGTAAAAACAATTCTGACTCATCCTGTATATATCCAAAAAATTCAAACAAAATCTCCGAATCAAAAAGAGGGGCATAGCCCAGTTGTGGACATGTTCAATCAGTGCAAGATGATAATAAATTTTAATTTCCAAGTAATGCCAGTAAATAAAAATCTGATGTGGGCAGCATATGACTTTCCCTGCAGACTTAAATTCATATTTCCTTTATTTCTTTAATAATTCATTAGATTGAGTTTAATTCCACCAAATAACACTAACTTTGCATTTTTAATTCAATTTTTGTTTTTATTTGGTAATTGGACATATTTCCGAAAACAGCGTAACAAAAATGCAAGAAATCTCAAATATCTTGAGAACGGTTAGTCCTAAAGTATAATGAAGTGTGTTATATTCTTCTTTTCCTCGTCAAAATTTGCGTATAAAATAAGAATTTAATGGATACATTTGAGCATACGTAGTCTTTTTTTTTTAGATTTTTGCGGGTCATTTCGTAAAAAAAGGCAGGTTGTTCTTTTCCGAATCGTATCAAAACTAATCAGTACCAGAGAAACCTACAAGTAACTTATCTACCAAGTTTTGTGAAATTTGGTCAATTAGTTTTTCAGCTTGAATGGATACAGGATTTTGCGGGCCATTTCGCAAAAAAAGGCAGGTTGTTCTTTTCCGAATCGTACCAAAATTTAATCAGCACCAAGGTAACCCACAAAAGACTTGTCTACCGAATTTTGCGAAATTGGGTCTATTAGTTTTTCAGCTAGAGTGGATACAGGCTTTTGCGGGCCATTTTGCAAAAAGAGACGGGTTCTTTTATTCCGAATTGTACCCAAACTAATCAGCACCAGACTCGCCCAGTGATTTACCTACCAAATTTTATGAAATTCGGTCAATTAGTTTTTTAGTTAGAGTAGATACAAAATCTGCATAGACAGACAGACACACGGACAGACAGACAGACAGACACGCACACAGACAGACACACAGACACACAGACAGACACACACACAGACGTCACGCTAAAAATAGTTTTTTCGTATTCTAGAGGTCTCGAAACGTGTAGATCCGTCGAAAACTGGAGTTGCGATTTTCGGCATGATTCCAATGCCTTCCCTATACATTACCGTGTATTGCAGGGAAAGTAAAAAGTTGTTACAACGTATTATAATAATACTACTTTATTATTCAAAAGTCAAGAAAAAAAATCTATTTATCTCTTTCAAATATCTATTTATTTGATTATCTATTTAAAAATAAATTCATGACTAGCATCTACTTATGATCTTAAAATAGCAAATAAATCCAAATTAACTTACACATAAAATACCATCCGAAAACCTACTAAAGTTCTAAACATTAGATATTCCAACTGCTAAGTATTAGTATACTTCATGCGTGCTACTTGAAAAGGATATGAGTAAAATTGTAAGTATAACTGAATCCCAGTAGAATCGCTCTATCCTCAATGGTTATTTAAATTGATATTGGGTTTCGTCCATAGACGTCCTTGGACTTTAGTCCAATCTCCTAGAGATTTCCAAAATAAAAATATTAAATATTATTTTCATATGGTGAAATCGCTTATGTTTCAGAAAATTTTACAAAGGATTTATCTAAATAAAAAAAACATTAAGTCATTTCTCATTTAGTCAGGTTTCCAAATAGTAATTCTCACGGCTGAACAAAAATCTTCTTGATTTTCTTCTTAACATTTTACAAAATAGTTGAAAAGTATTTATGACTTTGATCATTCTGTCTGTCTATCTGTCCGTTAGCGTGATAACTGCCGTAGAAATGACTTCATCAAAATGAAATTTTAGTATGTTGTTCAGACGGTTTGTGGGTCCTATGGGAATATAAATGATTAATATCACCCAATTTTGTTTGGGATTGCACCCAGGTTGAAAAAATGAAATACATTAAACCCTATGGGACCTAATTTTTCAAACATTTTTTAAGCAAATGTAAAATTTGCAAATTGCTTCGAAACTTTTAGGAAATATTCAAATTATCCCATAAAATATATAAAACAAATTTCAGCAAAATATATTCAGTAGTTTTTTAAATAAAAATTAAAATAATAATTACACCCTTTATATGAAGAGATCGCATGACCATTATATGAAGAGATCACATGACCCACGTCGAAATAAAATATGGCATCCATCTTGTGTCAAAATCGTGACTTTTAAAATTCTTTTTTATTCATATTTAGTGTTATAACCGTCCTAAAACCGCTTTATTTTGCTTAAATTCCGTACATCTACATACTGAAACAACGTAATTACAATATATTTCAGTTTAATTTACCATCAAACTTTGATTATTTCTACAATGAAGCCTAATTTTCCCTTATGGAGAATGTAAATACCAAAATATGCAGAATGAGTTGTATAAGAATTACTGCATTTCTTTAACGCAAAATTATTTAGCTCATAGAGTCTGCAATGTAGCTGATGTGAATGAAACATTCATTGATTTTACACAAAGAAGACGATTTTTTCGGTGAAGTTTTAAGCATACAGTTAAATTACTTGTACCTCCATGGTTTTAAGTTTTTAAATAATATAAATTATTATAGTATTGTTACGAATGAAAGGAATGGACAAATGTTTATGAATGAAATTCTGCTTTTATAAAGAGAGCCAGGCGATTTATATTTTGATGACGTCATTTGAATAAAGTTTATTTGCTATACTTCATGCGTGCTACTTGAAAAGGATATGAGTAAAATTTTAAGTATAACTGAATCCCAGTAGAATCGCTCTATCCTCAATGGTTATTTAAATTGATATTGGGTTTCGTCCATAGACGTCCTTGGACTTTAGTCTAATCTTCATTAAGTTTTCAATTATAATAAATTATTATAGTGTTATGATAATTTTAAAAATATTACCGAGGAATGTATCGCGTTTTAGAGATGTTTAAACCAAGCAATTTATATTTCAATGTCGTCATTTGAATGAAGTTCATTTTTTTCCGATGAAATTTTAAGTTTTCAAATATAATAAATTAATGTAGTATTGTGACAATTTTAAAAATATTACCGAGGACTGTATCGCATTTTAGAGATGTTTAAATAAAATTTCATAGAAGTTGAAGGGTGCTTCATAACCAATGCTTTATGCATTATTATTATGCGGACACAGAAGGGCGGATTAATCCATACGTCAAATCTCAGAGTGGACAATCTCAGTAACCTACATGCTTTCACGGTGCACTGGGGATGGTGAAGATGGTTGGAACAAGGGAATAAGGTATGTTTGAGATGTCCCAGTACAGCCAGAGTGACGTCACCACGCGTGAACCGACGCAACCACCTGCAAGAGTTGGCGGCCCTGCAGGACACTGCCCTTTGCAGCCTTCGTCCTTTTGCAGCATGTGCAGGACACCCTTGATCCTCCCATACCGATTAGAACAATTATCCGCCGATTGATCGCCGTCTGCCTGCACTCGTGACGTCCGTTAAGAAGACTGCCATTGGCCCAAAAGCACAGACGCCCCCGTTTACAATGGTGTCAATATAGAGCCTTGCAGCCTTCGCCCTTTTGCAGCATGTGCAGGACACCCTTGATGCTCCCATACCGATTAGTACAATTATCCGCCGATTGATCGCCGGCGACCTGCACTCATGACGCCCGTTAAGAAGACTGCCATTGGCCCAACAGCATAGACGCCTCTGTTTGCAATGGTGTCAAGATAGAGCCATGCGGACGGCAGAATGGCACAGGGTAGTGTTGTCAGATGACTCACGCTTCTGTTTTAGCAGTGACAGTCGCCGTATACGAGTCTGACGCCGAAGTGGTGGCAGGTCCAATCCGGCCCCATCTGTGGAACTCCACACCGAGCGATAACGTGGCGTCATGGTTTGGGGCGCCATCGCCTACGATAGCAGATCCCCTCTGGTCCGTATTGAGAGTACTACGACGACCCAACGATACGTGGATGACGTGCTGCGTCCAGTGACACTAACCTTCCTTCTGAGGGTGCCCAGTACCATTTTCCAGCAGGGTAACGTCCGACCACACACGGCACGCATCAGCCAACATGCCATGCAAGGTACCCAGCTACTTCCCTGGCCACCAGTTCCCCCGATCTCTCACAATTCGAACACGTCTGGGACGTGATTGGACGTCGCTTGCGTCCTCTGCCACGGCCGAGTTTAGAAGACGAACTCTGTCAAATGGTTGACAGGAAATGGGCATCCATTCCTCAGGACACCATCCGCACGCTTATTGACTCTGTACCTAGACGTGTTGCTGCCTGTATCGCCGCCCGCGGTCGTCCTATAAACTATAGATCAGACGGTGTTATCGCTCAGTTTATAGATGTATCATGTTGCAATAAACATCATTTATTATACGTTGCTAACTCTCCCTGTTTGCCGATTTTGATTACTTTCTGCCCATTCCTGCTTGGCGTCTCATTTTCACTTTCACATAGTATATATATATATATATATATATATATATATATACTATATATATATATATATATATATACTATGTCATGTTGCAAAATTAAAAACAGAATTATTAAATATTTTCATATTATTGTAAATAAAATTTAAACCTTAGGTTTCTATCCAAAGAGTTTCTATTCTCTCTATTCATTTACATGAATAAACTAACAAATCGTTTTAAATTATTTTGCTAACCTACATACGTTAATCCTTTTAACAGAATCATTTCGTAATGGATACTTTAATTTTTTTCAAGTCCAAAAATTTTGCAGCATTTCCCGCTGGGAAATAATCGTCTGCAATTTTAGTCTGAATTCAAACAATAGCTGGAGGAAATAAATTTATTTTCAGAGCACATATATACAGTTTGTATATTTTCGTAGAATTGATTCTGTTTCTTATATCTGTAAGCTTATTTTACCCAGAGGTGAACATCGAATTTTGTTGCAATGTTTAAAATGTAAGATATTGTGTTCTAAATACAATCGGTAAAAATATATGCTCTATAATGTGTATAAAATGTATGATATTGTGTTCTAATCGGAATGATAAGTATTACCGGATTTCCACTCTTTTGTGCACTTTCAGTTCAAAATGTACTGCATTGCAATTAATTCAAATTAGATTTTTTAATAGAATCATTAATTGCTCTTCATTGTGACTGTGATTCATGGAGATAGACATAAATAATAAAATCTTGTATGAATAATGGAAGACTAGCTAAAAAATCAATCAATCTTGTAAGGTAATTCAAAGCAATGTCTTACGTGGCCAGAGTGGTGTAGCTAGAGGGAATAACAGGGAACCAGAAATCTAAACAAAGTTCCAACTTATTGAGTTTTATATAGCTAATTAAAATTAGAATTATTCCTCTGAAAATTAGTATTTCATTTAGCTTTTTTTGATATGCATCAGCATATATCTAAATTATAATTTCTCCCCAAGGTATATATATATATATATATATATATATATATATATATATATATATATATATATATATATATATATATATATATACATACCTCAAGTACAATCAAAATGAAATATAAAATATAAAATCCAAGGAATAGTAAGGCGCATTTGCTGCTCTATCTAAGCCTCAAAGTACAATAAGAAAAAATGAAATTGAAAATGGATTAATACAATTAGAAGTTGTGTGTTTACGGAGTTGTAGAGAGGTCAAGGGAGATTGCGACCCCTTTTCCTGGTTTAAGCATGCTTTTAATCCCAGGAAACACTCCCAGAAACCACTAGACGCCCGAAACAATAATCAACAGTATGCCAGGGGGAAAAAACGGAATCCCGAAATGAAGATCTTAAAGTCACACACTTCTAACGACGTAACGCATCTACGAACATCCTTTTGGGAACTTTCTACATGGTTAGAATATATTTTTATTCATACTTGTTTCATTTTATATACTTTTATATGTTCTTGTGACTTTATTGTGACAAAATTTAAATTTTTAAACGGCTCCCGTACAAAAATATTTCCAATGAGTAAAGTATGCGTTATACAGTAATAAGGTGATGTACAAAATTTCAGCATTTTATCATAAAAGGTCCCAGAGATATGTTTAAACAAAGTTGATGAGGGATTAATCACAAATTAAAATGTAAATGTTTACAGCAAGAGTGCAAATGACGCATCACAGGCAAATAATATCTGCATCTTCTTTAATGGATCTTTGGCATGGATAAAAAACATTTTGAACAAGTTTTGTAATCTTTCTGTAAAGTTATTATTTCTACACAGTGTAGATACTTTTGTACCAATAAATAGCTAAATTATTATTTATTTATGTAATCATTGTTTTCTTTCGTAATTTGTGTATGATTCCTGAAAGGCGATCTGCCGACAAGATTTTTGCCCTCTGAGAACCCATGTCGATGCATCGAAAAGTGGTTTACGTCAGCATTTTTGTCTTTTCATGTCTCTGGGACTTTTTATGATAAAATGCTGAAATTTTGTACATCACCTTATTAGTGTATGGTGCACATTTTACTCATTGGAAATGTTTTTGTACGGGGACCGTATAAAAATTTAAATTTTGTATTTCTTAAAATTTAATTCCCTTGAAAATTTTAATCGATTTCATAAAATTTTGTACCTTTTTTTACGCAACTTTACAATTTATTATATATGTCTAAGATCAATATTTAAGAAATAAAAGCCGAGGTCAATTTTCTTGGGGCACTCTGTATATACTATATATATATTAATGGTAAATAACTAACCTTTAAAATATCCTGCTAAAATTTGCACGTACATGACTGAATATGCCATAAATATTTCAAAATACATTCGCAACTCGACCCGCAGCTTCAACAAAGAAAATTTCCAACCCGCAACCCTGACCCGAACCCCTAGACCCGAGTCAACGACCCGCGACCGGTAATGGAAAATCCAAAATTCTATTCAGTAGTTTTAAAATTCCAGTTACTCTGATGAAAAACTCCCATTCCAGTTACTTTGATGGAAAAGTGTAGCAAAGTAAAATATTTTTTTGTAGTTAGACCCACGCTTCAACAGTAATAATTATTCCGATTCGCAAATTAAAAATAAGGGAAAACCGACCCGGAAAGCGGGTAACCAGTATGGAACTACGGTACCCAACCCGATGCAGGACTCTACCCAGTAGTTGCTGCAGGGTCCTACCTAGTTTCTGTCTACCCAGTAGTCGTACCCAGTTGTTGTTAAGTAGTTGTTTAAAAAGGAACAAAGAGAAAAGGGAAAGAAAACGGCCTAGACTCTGAAGGTAGCAGGTGGAAATAAAAGAAAATCTCAGCTTCTACTTTTGGCAAATTAACTAATGAGATATGTCGTTGGAAAGAAAGCAATCTGAAATATTAAAGTCGACAATACAAAAAAATTAAATTTTTGTACTAATTGTCTGGTTCTGGTAAGTTCGTAAGGCATTTAAAAATATTGCCAGACACTATTCCTGCAAGAAAATACATCATAAACATAATTAGACCGGATTTTCTATTGAGACTCACATCGTTGAACTTCCGTAATCCAATTCGAATTTCACGCTTTGTTTCATTCATTTGATACAAGATAAATGAAAATGAGTGCAATCCAGCGTGAAACAACATGCAATCAATAATCATAAATAGAGAAATATGTTTGGATACTTTCTTTGTAAGAATGAATGTAATGATATTAAATGTACGACGTACTCATTTTATATGGTATAGTATACGAAAAGTATAAAGATGAAGCCTAAAATTACAACTCGAGTTTTCGATGCATTATCACATTATGGGAGCCGCGACAATATGAATAAATTATTTTGACTTGACGTCTGAGTCTATGTGTGTGTGTGTGTGTGTGTTTCCGTATAATGCATACATGCACTTTAGTTCAACACCTATCGGACGAAATTTCTTGAAATTTAGTAATTAAGTCACTTAAGCGTTACCTTTTTGGTGATTAAATTTTGGTACGATTCTTAAAAAAATCAGCGGTGGCTCCTGTCCGATGGAGCCGAAATGGAAATAGTATTTTGTAATAATAGTATTTTGTAAAATAAAACTGAAGTAAAATTCAATAAGTTTATTCGTTTTTTATCCAGGCTCATTTATTTCGTTTACAGGCTTTCAAAGCACTGCAAATTATTTCTCAACTGTTTATAGGTAGTTAGCACTTTTAGTTTTCGCCCCGATTTCATCTGGATTTTTGCTTTTTGGTATATAAATTAAACTTATATAATATATCTGACGATATTTTACTTTTAAGCTAATCTACAAACTCACCTGGTATCACACAATTACGTACTTGAATACGTATATTTTCATTTGTTTTGTTCAAACCTCGCCCCGATTGAACATTTTTAGAATCCCCAAGGCCATTTAAGCACCTAAATTTATTAAACAAAATAAAATATCGCGTGTGTGTTCACCCAGATTTCGCCAAGGAGTAAGTAAACAGATTGAGCTGCAACAATAGTTCTTAAATCACAACTCTCATGAATCGATTGCCTTTCCGACTAATTTATGAACTCTACTGTGTCTTTCTGCAAGTCTCTGTGTTGGTCCCACCGTATCCTTTCTCCTTGCATAACATTGACAGGCAGGACTCCCATGTAACCCCCGTAGCTCCGTCTCCATTGTCTTGAACTGTCTGATGCGAGAACGCACACACTGGCTGAATATAACTGGGTTGAGACCCAGACCGTCCAACCTACCAGAAAGGTGTAAGGTAACTGTTTGGACGGCCGGGAATATAACTGGGTGTAACTGCCCTCCGGACTCTATGCCCACACGGATCAGGTGCCTTACGAACAAGTGTGGTGCAAGTGTTTATTGCTCCCACATAAATTAATTTGAATTTAGCGTCAAATCATGGCGTCTGTTAGTCTACGGGTATTGTTATCAGCGACTTTGCTTTAATTGCTAAGACTTCCAGTTGGCATTTATTACTCCACAGCATTCCAGCATAAAATATTTCCAATATCACGCAAATCTCTCATCACAGAGACATTTTCAGATATTAGTTTGTGTTACAATCTTGCAGTCATTAAATCTGTATCACTCTTCAGAACCCTCCGTTTGCTTTAATGTTATTATAAAGAAAGCAAAGCAACTTTCTGTAAATCAAGCAATTATATTGCCTCAGAAAGAAAAAGTTTAGGGCATGAATCCCCAGGCCTTTACTTTTTTAGGTGGAAATACATGTAATATAATTTTAAAAATCACTCTTTTTTCTAAATTGTTTCTTATATAAAATTCGTGAATAGTAATATTTCTTTAAAGCTATAGGCTTCAGATAAACCATACGCTAATGCCAAGACAATTTATGAATGGTATTAATTCTTTCACGACATCGCGTTTTGTATTTATTACTTCCACTGAACTTAAAGCTAATCGCAGCATTAAATTATAGCTAGTAGTGAATCAAAGTGTCGGCAGCATCAAATAACATGTCCATAAAAGGTAATGTTTAGGATTCCTTCTTTCCTATACTGCTGATTTATAACCTCATGAATTCATATCACACAATATTGCAATTTTGAATGATATAGAATATTTTGATTATACCCATACGTCACCTTCTAGAAATTCCTAGCAATCCTTGCTTCAGTGGCTTCAATACTAAACTTCAAACCACTAGCTCACGCGTTGCTTTCCACCAAATCAGGGGGCCTAGACTCCACTTATATGAATGTAACTGTACCATATTTTATCTAAAATCATATAAAATTGTATTCTTCAGCTTCCATTCCCGAAATGATGATTGGAGAATACTCTTCGCAAGTTTGCGACCGGTCAACTCATTGTAAATAATGTACTATTGCAATTGGACTCTATGGATTCTTTTCTGCTTTATGCAAAAATAACTTTTCTGTATGGATTTCATATTGGCACTAATTTTTCCATTTTAAATGTAAATTTCATTTTATTTTATTTATAGATATTTTATTTTACTTTACAGGTCGTCGGTAAATTTTTTCGGCTGTAACTATTTGAACAATCCTTCGTTAGGCCCAAAACGGATAACGTTATTCTAAAATTTAGAATAACGTTATCCGTTTTGGGCCTAACTAAGGATTGTTACTCTAGATTAAACTAGAGTAACTCCTCATATACGAGAAAAAGCAGAAGTAAAATATCTTGTGTATCATCTATATATACCGATAATATTTTAAAAGTATTTTCTATAAAATAAAAGGATTTCGTTTAATCGGCTGTCAGAATTATTATCCTTACTCCTTACGGTATCAAGGAAACTGCGCCAGTCAAAGTCGCAGCCAATTGAAATAAGGGAACCAAGTAGCCACATTTCATTCCACCTGAACACATGATATATTTGCAGTGTTGTCAGATTGGGCTACTTTTTAATGACGTTTGAGACTTCATTTTGCTCCCTGCTATTGGCACACTTTCTTTTTACCTATGTTATTTTCGAATACAACTATTCCATAATATTTATCGTAGTTTTGTAACTGAAACATATATTTTACTTTTTTTGCGCGAGTATTTTATATTTTTGAACTCTTTCAATATTATTGCCCCAAAAATCAAACTGACTTACGGTATCATGTTGTTGAAATGGGAAGAATCTGTTCATATTTTTACTACCGTCACCTCAGCTACCATTGGCATTTGTTAATGGTGTCTGAAAAGGCTATTGAGTGATTCGTTAGATATGCTCACGAAGCGAAACGTCGAGCTCACAAATTAATGATCGATTCCATTCACATGACAGGCTTGAAATGGAATTCAAGTTGATCATGAAGCTCTTTGAAAAATATACAAAATAACATTTAAAACCCATGAAGCAAACTTGTGAAAACATATAGAAAGTACAAAAAGGAATATATTTCAAATTCATTATCAACTTTCAGTTAGGATGACTTATAACAGAAACGAAACTTGTCGGATGATGCTGCATGTTACACTTCAAGAATGTTTCTAGGACTATATATAATATATTGTCATATTATAAAGTGGAAAACTTGAGCAACGTATTTAACCTTTTGATTAAATTTGACCCTAAAAAACAGGCATTTGACATGCCCTATTCCAAGCAGTTCGATCCTCCTTTGCAGGCATTGGCGTCCATGGACACCAATGGTTAAGCACGAAAATGTAATAATGTATCACTCAGCTGTTTCGAGGATACTCTAGATCTCCTGTGTCATTGCAAGGGAAGACAACCGACAAATCCGAAATGGAAAAAACGAAATAAACGCAAGCAGAAGAAACAGAGGATTTTATATACCCAAGACCTGGATTCACAGTTTCCCTTAGAGAGCCAACCAGAAAGCAAAATGAAAAACAACCCAACCAATCCGTTACGAGAAGTAACACACAAGACTCTTGTGTGCCAAAATACAACAGATATACCCCGTAACTACAAGTCAAATCTGAACAAGAATAAATGAGGCACAACAAGACGGAAAATATGCTACTACGATACATAAAAATACCAAAGGTTAAAAAATGGAACGAAGGAAGCGGAAAATTTTACAAGGCATCTCCTTCAGACCGCAGACGAAAGTGGAGTACTGGACAAGTCATTAACTATATTACTAAATTTTTTCTGGATATGAATGGTTTTAAAGAAGTCAAGATCAGAGATCGGCTTGCATTTTTGTATGATCCTTGCGGAAAAAAATTCAAAACGGAGGTAAAAATGATAGCAATCTCGAGCAATTGAAGATTTATTAAATCACGTTTAGTTTGACCACTATTCGAAAGCCCACACTGGCAATAAATTCTGTAAATGCCCCCAAGTATTAAGGAATTTCTAAGGATTTTTAAGATTAGGAAATACGAGTTTATTAGAAACTTTAAACGCAATATTGAGTTTGAATTTTTAAAGGACTTTAGCAATTTACTAACTGATTTTTGGAAAAAATGATAAAATGATTGCGTGGTTGAAATCATTTACAGAACTAAGTTTAGAGGCAGGTTTAGAACACTTTTGAATAGCACGATCCGCACGACTGCAACAGCTTTTAATTAATTGAACTCAGAACGGAGAAAATCCATAGTGAAACAACCATCCAAAGTACAATGGTCAAACGTATTGAAAACAGCAATTTTTTGGTTAGACGGATGGCAGGTATTTTTATTTTGGAGGTAGAGAGACCGAAAAAGGCGAAAGACTGTACGAAAGACTGCAGTGATGGATCCATCCTCGTTGCCGATCACCAAGACATCCAAAAACGCAAGACGAGTGTTGATTTTCATAAGTAAACTGAATGCAAGGATTAATGGAATTCAAAATATCCAAAATACCATCAGCAGCATTAGAAGATTGATCCAAAAAATCGTCTAGCACTGCAATTTGTCTCCCAGTCAACTCCTCCACTAAGTAGTAAAGTTCGAAATTTTAATGCCACAGTTATGTAATTCATTTGCACTATTTACGCCTTTGAATAAATTGTGTGATGAGTTATAAATAGGGCACTGCAGTTATCGTGACACAAATTTCCGCAATCGCGTCACTTTTTCTTAAAGGTCGTGATTTTAAACCAGAGACAATACAAGTGTTGTATATAGTACTTATAATACAAGTATTGAACATAATAATTAGGATACAAGTATTAAGTCTCGTTTAAGACCAAAAGTTCAACTCTAATATTCTATAGATTTGCACATTAAGGGAGCGCGAATAAACCGTTTTTCCCATGATCTCTATGTACGTCTATGTGGCTATTTGGTACGATTTTTACAATGGATACACGCAGATGGTTGTCAAGTAGATCGATATATGGAAAAATCCTAAACAACATTTTTGACATTTCCTTCGAATTTGAACAAAAATAAACAGTAAACATTATGTTTTCATATTTAAAAAAAAAACTGAATTTTGATTTTTCACTATCGTTTGGCTTTGTTTATGTTTCATTATCATTATCAGCATTGTAGTATCTTTTTCGCTAATTTTGATGATTCTAATTGCAATACTCGTAATAGAAATCAACTTTTACCCCCTCTTTCCAGTACAAAGAGCTTATACCTAAAATAAATTCTACCAACTGAAAATTATGGAACTCTTTTTCACCTTTCTTAAAATCACTGAACTACGAAAAGAGTTTTAAGAAAAACTTAAAGGTATTTCTGTTATAAGTTTAATAGATTTGCTGATCTATTGTTTATTTGTTTTACTACTTGTATCCCTAATAGTTGTTTCTGGTCTATTTTGTTATGACTTTTGTTCTGCCACTGACTAATGACTTTATGCTAGCGCGTTGCCAATTTGTCTGGGGTCTGTGGACTCACTAGGTCCAACTACAGAGCATTTTTCCGCAGTTCTTTTCCCTACTGTTATACATTCATTTATAAGATGAAATTGTACCTATTGCGTGGGTATAAAGTTCATTATTACTTTCCTTATATACATAACGTATAAGGAAAGTATTGTGACGGGGTCGAAAATTCGAATTCGAGTTTTCGACGGGAGAGCACGTTTCAAGCGTCCCTGATCACTAATAAAACATTTTTGAAGTGATGTCTGTGTGTGTGTGTGTGTGTGTCAGTGAGTCTGTGGAGACGATAACTGACGAACAAATGAACCGATTCGAACGACATTTGGTACAAAAATCACAATCCGTAAACACTGGAAGTTTATTGTTTTTATACGCAATCGAATGTTCAGAACCCCTCTAAATTTTCGAGTGAAATTTTGAAAAAATCGTCAAAAAATCAAAGCCGCTAATAAAGTTACACAAATAGACATTTCTTATGTAATTTTTCATTAGAAAATGATTGACATAAATTTTAGAACGCTAACATAAACTGTTCTTGAAATATTGCACATTTTTCAAAAATATTATCAAAAGTCATATAATATAAGAAAAAAATATTTCCTATTGAAAAACATGCTCACTTTTCATATGTTATACCATGCGATAAATTTGGTGGCATCATTCTCGTGGATCTAGCTCGTTCCATTCATAAAAAAGGAAACTTTGAGTAATACTTTATACTTGAACGCCAATAGTCATTTATCTGCTGTAAGAATAACTTATTTCTTCGTCCATAACGCTTGACAAGATTTTGGCGACGAATTTGGTGGAATGTCGCCAACTTGGCGACGTTTTTAGCTGTTGCTAAATTAACGAAAAACTCGCCAAATGGATATAAATGACGCTAAATTAATGACAACTCATTGATGATGACGACGCGAAAAATGACTACTCATTGATGATGACGACATGGAAAATGACGACTCATTGACGAAAATTCAATATCTTGGAAAGAATATAAATAACTACTACAAAAATAATATATTTTTTTTACTGTAAAAGTAGTAAATTCATTGCATTATATAAGTAAAGTCAAGTGCTACCCACATCAGATTTTTATTATTATTGTTATTATTATTATTGTTATTATTATTATATTCATTTTATATGAAATTTTAATTTAAAAGCGAATAGCATCATTTGTAAGAAGCTATTATGTGCGTTATTCCCGTAATACATTTTCGACATATTGCACGTTTTGATATAAAGTTAGAAAAAAAACGTACAACATTAAATATACTCACAATTATTAAACGAGAAAATGATTTTTAAATTATTTTTACTAGAATTGAATAGGCACTTATCTTTACGGCTTCCGAGGCGTGACAAACATTCAAAAATTTGATTCTTCGTTTAGTAGCCCAAAAAATAAATAACCATTTTTAATTACAAAAATATATAATATTATGTAGCTTTCATGTCATGAAAATTAAAAAATAAAAAGATATATAAACAGCAATGTAAACGTCCGTTCATGAAATTTTGTAAGGACATAAAATTTATAGTTGCATCTAGTGAACCTAAACTTTTCTATTTAATTTGCTTGGTATTTTAAAAAAGTGTAAAAAATGTAAATGTTTAAAAAAATGTTTGGAAATCATTGCATATCGATAATAAGTATATTTTTAGACTATTTAAAAAAACAAGCAAATTAACTTGAAAATTTTAGGTTCACTAGATACACAATCATGCATTTTGTGCTCTTTCAAAATTTCATAAATGTAGACGCTCTAGACTTTACATAAAATGTGCTAACGCAAAAAAAGCCCAGTTTGAGAAAACACTCTTTGAACAGCCTTTAGAATGGACTTATTAAGACCAACCCCGTCGCAACCTTATTATGGTTTATGCCACTACGAGGAGGGTGGTAACAGGAGGTGGTATCCACCATCCAGCGAAACAAGAGGAGCATCCAGGAAGAGCAAGAGTCAGTGGGATCATTCACCGGGCAAGGCGAAGCCCTCAAGTCTCAACCCAATCGCTGACGGGTTTAGACACAGGTCACAAAGGCCTGCTCCTCTCCGCCACCTGGAAACGTTTGCTTCAAGGGCCAAAGTCACGTTAGCAATATCCCCTATCTACAGATTTCTATCTACGATACACCTACACCTATCTACGATATCACTTATCTACAAAGACCATCTAGTAGTTAGGACTTCACCAATAGCTGAATACCATCTAGTAGTTAGGACTTCCAGCCGTGAGCATGGCGGATGAGCGATGTGCAATCCAGTTTAAACACCAAGCTATGACTTTGGACCTGCTAACGCAAAAAGGAAACCAAAAGACCAAAGTCACGTTCGCGATATCACTTATCTACAGATTCATATCTGCGATACACCTACACCTATCTACGATATCACATATCTACAGAGACGATCTAGTAGTTTGGACTTCACCAATAGAAGAATACCATCTAATAGTTAGGACTTCCAGCCGTGAACATAACGGATGAGCGATGTGCAATCCAGTTTAAACACCAAGCTGTGACTTTGGACCTGCTAACGCAAAAAGAAAAAAATGTATTATCAGAAACTATTTTAAATACATCCAGTCTCTCCATATATTCGAAATATTACTTTTACACTTGATTATATCTAAATATAATCAAGAGCTTTAATTAAAATTTGGATTAATTAAATTTAAATACGTTTTCTAAATCGGTAATTTTAACAAACGTAGAGCAAGACTGAATTTTTAGACAGGTCTTTATTGTATTATTATTTTCCAACATCGAATTTTTTAAATCATGTGTTGCACGCAACTTTCTACACATAATATTTTTTATTTATTTGATTCGTTTTACATTTCAATATGCATTTTCAGAGTTTTCCAAACTCCAAAACAAGAATACCAAGTACACAAATTATGTCAGATGATACAAAAAGCCATGGTATTGATTTAATTCAGTGTGTCCAAACCTTTTAGTATTTGCAGTCCCCCCCTCCCCTCTTTTCCATATCGAATTCAGCTTTCCCCCTCCTTCTAAACACCCTGATAAAACAGCCATAAAAAGCAATATACGAGTAATACGTACTTTCCAAGTATGCACATTTTTTCTGCGCCCCCTTCAGATATTTTGCGTCCCACAGATTGAGAACCACTGATTTAATTGATCTCGCGCCTGTTCTTACTTTTGTACCCCCCAAACATTTATATCAATTTATATTTTCTACCGATTTAAATATTCCGTAAGTTTCTCACTAACCTTCTGCTCTATCGCACAAGTATTCTGAATATTAAAAAATAATAATCTGCTAAAACACAAATTGCAGACAATCGGGAAAACAAATTTATTCCTTTTAGCATCTTAAAATGTAGAATTCTTCTGATTTATTGGCGAATAGTTTTCCAAAGAAATTTAATTGCTAAAAATTTAATAAAAGCTCCGATAAAAGCTCTGAATACTGAATAATAAGTTCAGATCAAGTGAGAGGAAATAATGATTATTTATTTACGTGCGATTATTGGTATGAAATTATTCCATCTATATAATAACAAGAAAGATCAATCATGCATAAGCATTGATTATGAAACACTTTCCAACTGAAATGTAATTTCATTTAAAAATTTCTAAAATGTGATTCATTCAGTGGTAATATCTTTTACATTATCACAGTACTACAGTAATTTATTATACTTAAATATTTAAAACTGTATCGAAATATAAATCATCTGATTATTTATGCAAAATCAATGAATATTTCATTCATATAACTTGTATTCCAGACTCCAGAGCTAAATAATTTTGTGTGAAAAAAATTCAGCAATTCTTATGTAATTCATCTTACAATCGCTTGAGATATTTGCATTCTGCATATGTTAAAATTAGGCTTCCTTGAAGAAATAATAAAAGTTTAGGGATCATTTAAAATCACAACTATTGTAATTGCATAGGCACGGAATTTAGATACACAGATAATACACAGATAATATATATGTGTATGTGTATGTACTCAAAGTATTGGAATCGTGCCGAAGATCGGAACTCGAATTTTCAAAGGATCTACACGTTTTGGGGCTTCTAGAACACGAAAAAACTACTTTTAGGAAGACGTCTGTGTGTGTAAGGGTGTATCTGTGTATGTTTCTGTGTGTCTGTGTGGATATTACATCCACTCTAATTGAAAAACTAATGAACCGAATTTCATACAATTTGGTAGGTATGTTTCTTGTGGGAAATCCTGATGTTCATTAGATTATAGTACGATTCGTAATAAAAGAATCTGCCTTCTTTGCGAAATGGCCGCAGAAATTGCCTTTATCCACTCTAGCTAAAAACTAATAAACCAAATTTAACAAAATTTGGAGTATAATATTTCAATAACCTACAAGTGATTTATATACCAAATTTAACAAAATTTTGTATATAAATCATTTGTAGGTTATTCTACTACGATTCGGGAAAAAGGAACGGGCTATTTTTGCGAAATGGCCAGCAAAAATCGTTACATATAAAAATAAAAGACTACGTGTGCTCAATTATATCAATTAAATTCCTATTTTATATGTGATTTTTGACAACAAAAAGAATAAGACTAACCCCATTACTCTAGGACTAGCCGTTCTTGAGATATTCTAGTTTTTTCGCGTTTTCGCTACGCCACCTTTGACAATAAGTCCAGCTATCAAATGAGAACCAAATTTAAGTTTAACGTGTAAATTCAATGTCATTTAAAATACTTATGTTGTGCAGATAAACTCAAATTATCATTGAATAAATAAAGAGAACGAATATGAGTCTGCAGGGAAAGACATGTGCTGTCCACATCAGAATTTTTAACAATATTACACCAATGATTTATAGAAGTGAACGGGGATTATTTTCAGGCCATTTCGAAAAAAATGTATGATCTATATTTAAAGATCCATCAAATTTTTGTCGAATAAAATGTTCAACAAATTTAAGCTGTGTACCAAATTTTAACTCTCTAGGACGTAGGAAAGTGCATTTAAAATGCCATCAATTAAATTTATTAAGAAGAGTTATATAAAATTTAAAAAAAATGAAAAATTGTTATCTACCAAATTTATTTTAAAATATGAAGCCACTCCCATATGCAAAACGTTTAAACAAATGGATTAATTATATAATATCTCTCTCTTTTCTTTCTGGAAGATATCCCAAAGTCAGAATTTAATTGAATTTGTTTTTTTCCCTATATTAAATAATTTTTTTAATTAAAAAACTACTTAACATATTTTACTGAATTTTTTTTTATATATTCTATGGGATAATGTGAATATTTCCTAAAAATTTCGAAGCAATTCGTGAATTTTAAATTTACTTAAAAAATGTTTGAAAAATTAGGTCCCATAGGGATCAATGTATTTCATTTTTTCAACCCGGGTTCAATAAAAAACTAACTGGGTGATATTATTTATTTATATTCCCATAGGTCCTACAGACCGTCTGAACAACATACTAAAATTTCATTTTGATAAACTCATTTTTACGGCAGTTATCGTGCTAACGGACAGACAGACAGACAGACAGACAGACAGACAGACAGAATGAACAAAGTCATAAACACTTTTCAACTTTGTTGTAAAGTGTTAATAAAAGGCAATGTCTGTGTGTGTGTCTGTCTTATACACTATACGTTTCGCGACCGCGCGTCGGAGAGCTACGAAATTTGGCAATCGGAGACCCGGGGGGGGGACACGTGAGAACCGATTTTTAAAATTTTAATTATTTTTTTTGTTATTTAATGTTTTATGCGATTTCGACCGTTTTTGGCCCACTTTGCCCTTCTTTCTCCACGATCCAGACGTCGCAGAAAAAACAAATCACACCACCGAAAAGAGCAGACAATTGCGAGTAAAAATATATCAATTTCAAATCTCAATTTTGATTTCTAATATTTTTTAAAGAATTTAAAACAAAAGTCACTTTCGTTGCAAAAAAACCAACTTTCGTTTCTAAATCCTCCCAGAAATGGGGGGGGGGGGGGGCGGACGTAACACCGTTGCATCGGATTAGAGTGATATTTTCCGCAGAAGTTTATTCCACGTTTCCACAGAGACCGCACTTCCGGTTTTAAATGAAGAGCTTAGCATATGTGTTGTATACATCGGGTGAAATTATTATATTTATATTTTAAATGATAGAACGATATGGATTTTTGAAATGGATATTTTAATTTATGGATATTTTAAATGGTCACGTTAAAATGTGGGACCGTCTGTCCATCCGAGAGGTTGGTGATAGGGGAAGGAGGGTACGGTCCCTGTGGATGCCTCCCCCACTGGGTTCCGGTCTAAATTGGGTGAATAAAAAGAAAGTTATAGAGATTGTCGCTGAGGGCGCGGTAGCCAAGTGGCTAGCGCGCGGGAATTGCACTCGGTAGGCCCTGGTTCGATTCCCTCCACTGTCAAAACTGCCGCCGTTTTCACCCGGAGGGCGATCACGTTAAACATGTGGGACCGTAAGTCCTTTCGAAAGGTTGGCGGTAGGGGAAGGAGGGTACAGTTCCTGTGGATGCCTGCCCCATTAGGTTCCGGTCTAAATTGGGTGATACTTCTTGGTCGTCCAAACAGTTACCTTACACCTTTCTGTTAGGTCACGCCAGCAAGTTTGCCACGGTCAGGATTTTCAAGGGTAGCGAACAGGCTGGTCGCCAAAGGCGGCTAGTGGTATAATAAGACTTAAATTTTGTCTCTCCGTGTTGTGTTTTAGGTGATTCGTGAACTAAAATATTCTCTAATTTTGCTTCAGTGCACTCTCATAAAATTTACGGGCGATATTAATTAAACATAGTAGTATGCAAATGCATTAGACTTCTCCAGAAAATTTTCTATATATTTTCAAGAAAAATAAAATATAAAGGATTTAGATGACAAGAACAGCGTTTAAAGCGCCAATTAAACATCGTAGTATAAATACAAATACATTAATCATCTCCAAAAAAATAAAATATAAAGGATTTAGAAAACACGAACAACGTTTTAAGCGCCAATTAAATATCGTAGTATAAATACAAATACATTAATCATCTCCAGAAAAATAAAACATAAAGTATTTAGAAGACAAGAACAACGTTTTAATCTTCAATTCTACGAAATATCGCTCCAACATGGCATATTTCACAAGTTTTACATTGTTCAAAGACCGACAGTTGATAATTTTATCATATGTATAGGTTTTTCTGTAATTTCCGTCTGTTCATACTACCAACAAACTTGTAAACAATCGGCTATTAACACTTTTCGTGTCAATTAAAAAGGTGAAATAAACATGCCTATATACTATCTAATCTATAGCAAAAATATTAAGGTTATGAATCAAACTCCACTGTATTATCTGCATTTCATTATAAAATAGAAAATGCAGAGTAAACAAAAACATATATTGTCGCGATGACGAGGTATGCCGTCAGACAGACCGCCTCACCGTAAGCGCCCTCGAAGAAATGAAGAAAGTCAAAAGTTACTTTGCACTTGACAAATTACCCTGCGAGACAAAATCTATACATGAATATAACTATGTAACACTAGCATGATCTATTATAGAGCTTGTGTGCATTTTTCAAAAAAATTATTCAAAACATCACATAAAATTAAAGAAATATTAACTATTATGAAATATGTTCACTTTTCATGTGTAATATTATGCGATAAATTTGTTAACATCAGTCTCGTAGATTTAGTTCGTTTCATTCACGAGAGCCGATATTTTGAATAAAAGTTTTATATTTTGATGCTTAACAATTCACCAACAGTTATTCATATATGAGAAATGTCTCGCCGTTTATCTGTAACGTTTGGTGATAAATTTAGCGACCTTAGCTACTAATTTAGAGATCTTTGTCGTACGGCGTGCACGACATTTTGTAATTTCAATTACGGATGCCAACCAAAATAATGAACTATCTAAATGCTACAGAGGGAGCCAATGACAACACATGCATACATAAACAGTGGTCATCCCCTGCTGCATCAACAACGAATGGGAGATGTGGTAGGAAATAATGGGGGAAAGAAAAAAGCGCTCCAAAGCCGTATTCCAAAAAGTTCAGTCGACTGCAAATTTCCGAACGAACTAACATCATGTTTCTTGGTTTTGTGAAAAAAGTATATCGAATGTGAGCGATAAAATGGAAGCTTGTGCAGTTATGAGATGTGCAACAGTTTCGTACATCATTGAGATTGCACGAATAAGTACTTAACACAAAAGAGTAGAGGTAAATCAACTTTCAATTAGTCACTAATTAGCACGGAAGGCACACTTTTAACGATTACTCAAATAATGAACAATCAGTTCGTAAGAGTAGATTATATTAACGAGTTCTTAGATATTGAACTAAAGGAACTATTTTGAGTGTCGATTGCTTAAAAGAAACTGTTTTAAAAATATACGTCAATTTTATTATGTGTGTAAATATGTATTAATGATATATTGTCAGTGTTATATGTCTTATAATAATAGATTTAATAATAGTATCATTAATCAAGATACAATGGATATCTATAACTTAAAATATTAAAATAAATTGATGAATTAAGTCAAGTGTATTTATTTGTATTTTGTGTGTTCGTCTCTCCAGCTTGAGAACCGGGAGCTTACATGCTCCACCCCTAGCAACGGCATCATAGGTAAGTCCTATAGTGGTAACTTTGATAAGGACAATTTTAGCTTATGACAATCTTAACTACTAATTTAGCAAAATGTTGTCCACTTTGAGTTATTTCGCCCCAAATTAACGAAAAAACAGTCAAAATTGCGAAAATGACTCTCAGTTAATGAAAATGACTCCATATTGGTAAATTAGCAATTCAAATATTCAAATATGTGGAGTGTATTGCTTATTGTGGATGCTATCAATATTGATAATTGTCAATTTACAGTTGTGTGAAATATAAGTTATTGGGCATATGAAAATTGTTTCACATGTTTTCATCCGGAAAAACTCCAAATTTACAATTCAACGTTGAAAACATTGTGCCATGGATCTTATAATATATCAATTTTTTACTATGAAATAAATAAATTCATTGCATCATACAGAGATTGCATCACACAGATACATGTGCTGTACACATCGGATTTTTTTAACTTTCTCTGCAATACATCGTAATGTATAGGGAAGTTTTGGAATCATGTCGAAAATCCAAGCTCGAGTTTTCGACGGATCTACACGTTTCGAGACCTTTAGAACACTTAAACACTATTTTTAGCGTAAAGTCTGTGTCTTCAAATTTTGTATTCCCTCTAACTCATATTCCCTCTAACTAAATCATTCCCTCTAACTAAAATTCATACAAAAATGGGGGGAGAGATTTTTCCTAACCGAGTTTTAAATCAGTAGTGTTTCTTTAATCACCGAGTTTCATAATTGTATTAAATTATTCCCAAAACGCTTTATTCGTTTTATGAGATATCGCGCCCACATGTTCATACAGATTACTTCAAAAACGTTCGATTCGAGTTCAGGGAAGCTTGAAACGTACTCTTTCGTAAAAACTCGTATTTCAATTTTAGAACATGTCTCAGTACTTTGGAAATAATTTGGTACGATTACTACACTCAATGATTAGTGGAACCCTATTGATTTTAAAAGCGGTTAGGAAGAACACCTCCTCCCCCTCCAATATTATCCCCTGTGTATTATATATTATGTATGTAGGGAAAGTAAAAATAACTTGTGGTGAACTAAATAGGAAAATAATGCACATTTGCTACGGCTCCGGTGGTCTGAAAATCCTAAATGCCCTTTATGCCCTTTTGTAGACAGTTTATACATTCTGTAAACTAATTATTTAATGCTTTCAACAAGAAGTACTGCAATATTAAAAGAAAAAAAAAGAATGGGAAATACAAATGTTTCTCTCAAAAATGGAAACAGATTTTTATCGACCGCAAAATGGTTTGAACTGAAATAAGTTAGAATTCTGCACAAAACTAGTTTAGAATCTTCAACCAATTCTGGGGAAAACTATATTGTCACAGACCCCCTGACGCTACAGAACCAGAGAGGTGTTGCTCCCAGAAGCAGTAAACTATAGAGGGCTGTACTTTTCTTGATTATAGCTGCCAAACAAATACTTTATCACCCTTAGTTGTTGACCGCACATACAGATATATTGCTGACAGACAGAAATTGTACAACCCACAAGCGAGTGACTTACAGGGTTGCCGTAAACTTACCTTAATTCTGGTCTACATATCTGCACTTGAAATAGTGTTTGGATCATTAAAAATAGATTTTATAATGATAAAATTATAATAATTGCTGATATCAATAAAAAAGTGTCTTACTATTTTTTTTTATTTAGGTCAAATGTTCATATTTTCTTTCAAACTTGCTACAGAAGCCCTCTAATGGTAAGTTCTGTTGTGATGTTAACATTTAAATTCATTTTTATAACACTTTAAATTTTAATATTAAAAAAATCGTAATCCGACTGAAATAGATGTGTTTCTTCTTTAATATCACCAAGCAATTAACATTTACAGGCAAAATTCACGGAGGAATCTTCTAAACAAATTCTCCGATTTGTTAACATGGAATCAGCTCATATGTGATGGTGAGGTTTGACTCCCCTTAAGACCAACTCCTGTGGCAACCCTATTATGGTTTACGATACTACGAGAAGGGTGGTAAAGGATTATTTCTGCCATCCGAGACGATGGCCAGGAGAACAAGAGTTGGCGGAATCATTCACCCGGCAGAGCCAAGTCGTTGAGTCTCAACCCCAGTCACTGACGAGTCCAGGCTACAAAGGCCAACTCCTCTCCGTCGCCTGTTTCAAAGACCAAAGTCACGTTAGCAACCGGCCTGCTACATATTATTTTACCTCCCCCCCCCCAGCTAAAAAGAGGATCAGAGCTATGAGGAAGCTAAGTTCCAAACACCACCGTCTTGCGATGAGCCCCCTGGGGCAGGGGGGGGCTTTAGAATGGACATGACACTTGTTAACATCTTTAAGCTTAAAATTTTTACTTTTCATGAGATAAAAGGCACATAAATCATATATTTTTGTAATCAGCAGAACTCACTTTATTGAGTTACTAAACGAAAAATCGATTCTTTTAACATGTATTACGTCTCGATCCCTGCGGCGGAGTAAAATTTACATAAATACAATACTAATACTTACCCATAGTGGCCCTCCAGTTGACCCTGAAAATAGTATAGTGGGAGTTGAATGGATCAAAAGTGCAATGCGTTATACTAAAAGAACTAGTCAAAATTGTGGCCACTAACCCATTTATTAAACACATCAATTATCAAATATTACTAATCATAATACAAATACACTACACATAAAAATACCAAGCTTGACCTCGGGGGTGTATGGGATAGATAACTCCCATACACCCCTCAGACCCTATTTCAAATTCTCATTCATTTAAAATACAAGTTGTGCAGTGCAGCAAGGGAAAATTCCCAAAGCTTAATATTGCACTGACATTTGATTTATATTAGCATACAAATAATACATTACATCATAATTGAAAATTAAAAAAAAACAATACCTCCGCACCAATGAAATGGGTTGCAATTCCAAATATCGAAAATGCCAATTCATAGTGAAGTATTATAGGTATGCGCGATCACGCAGTTAATGGGAACACATGGATTTCGGAGATGACGCCGACTCGAGATTCCATCATGAATTTTCAAGGAGTTGGGGTTCATAGTCCGCTATACTCGCCACCGCCCGACTTCCGGTTGGCCCAGCGATTCCTGGAGGTCCGGGAACTACGTGCAGGTCGATGCCATTTGAGATCGCATCCCGTATAAACTTTGCGGTATCTTGCCTCAGACATGCCGCATCGATAACTGTTGACGCACTCAGTTGACGTGTGTTGTACATTGCATAGGGGCCCAGGATCGGTGCCCAGTAAACACTCCGTCCGCGTACTCGCCCATGAGATGAGATAGACACTGATCTGTCTATTACCGTCTTTGCAGTCCACACAGTTATCTCGGCTTAAATGTAGTTTAAAGGGCCCAGAGGATAGTCCATACTACGCCGTCTATCTTCAGAACTGTGTGGTACTGCGTAGCAAAAGTAGCGAAGTCTGGCTCTGCCCTAGCTCGATTTGACTTAGAGCGGCCATAATCTTAATTTGCTGAATGGTTGCACCTCACTACGAGCTACACCTGAATGTGCATACTCGCAACGGGGTACAAAAGGAGTTGGTTCCGTGCTGTATGCATATGGCTGCCGCTAACGAGTGGAAGCGGACACAGTGCCCAAAAATGCATCAAAATGCATATCGGATCGGGCTTCAAACAAGTGCACACCTACACTTGGAGACCTTGGAGACCTCACGAGATCAGAATGTAGTCTAATTTTACATTTTGAAGTCGAGTCCCTTCAGATTTTGAAGAGGGAGGAACAAAATTGGGGTGGAAGTCTCCTCGTCCGTTATTTCACCCATGAGCGAGAAAAGAGCGGTTCTAATTCCGACCAGATTATTGGGTTGCGTATTAACACTCATTTTCTATGCGTCCAAATGGAACATGATGACTGGAGGGTTTCCCACAGCCGGGAGATCCCGGACTGGACCCCGGTGTGACCTAACACCTGACAGGAGCTATAAATTTCAAGAGATTTGTTGCTTACAATTTGACATTTGCTATGACATCTCTTTTATCAACATTTTACAACTCCTGTCACGTGCCACTCAAACCATAGCCCCGAATTGTTCCATCTTGTTTGTGACAAGCATCGTAGCAATAACTTACCATACCTATTGCCTACATTGAGTAATTGCTACCCCCCCTTTTATTCCTGGAATAACCCGGGGCAAGAACAGTATTTGCATTACGTGCAAATAATGTTGCAAATAAATGTTATGCTTCATAACAATTCTCACAAAAATTTTCAAAAACAGTTTATTAAAAATAATAACAATTTTTGGCTCAAATCTTGCACATAAATCACAGCCAATAGAAAACAAAGAATTCCATCTAGTAGTCAGGACTTCACGGTGTGCACATGACGAATGAGCGATGTGCAATCCAGTTTAAACACCAAGCTGTGACTTTGGACCTGTTAACGGAAAAAGAAAAAATGCATTATCAGAAACTAATTTAAAGACATCCAAGCTCTAGATATATTAGAAATATTACTTTTACAAGCAAAAATATTACTTTTACGCATATATATATCTAAATATAATCAAAATATGTAATTAAAATTTGGATTAATTAAATTTAAATATGCTTTCTTAATCGGTAATATCAACAAACCTAGAACAAAATTGAATTATAAGGTCTTATTTATATTATTATTTTCCAATATTGAATTTTTTAAATCTTGTGTTGCACACAACTTTTACGTACAACTTTTACAACATAGTTTTTTTCTTTTATTTATTTGACTCATTTTGCATTTGAATAAACATTTTTAGTTTTACAAACTCCAAAACAAGAATGCCAAGTGCAGAATTTATGTCAGATGGTACGCAAAGCCATGCTATTGATTTAATTCAGTGCGTCCTAAATTTTTTTGTATCCCCCCCCCCGCACACACACATACCTTTCATATTGATTTCAGCCCACCCTTCTTCTAAAAACCCTGCTGAAATAGCCATAAAAAGCAATATAATAATTGCTTTCCAAGTAAGTATATTCCTTTTACCCCCCCCCCCTCCCTCAGACATTTCGCGTCCGACAGATTGATAATTTCTGATTTAATTAAAATTGTTCCTGTTCTTACTTTTGTAACCCCCAAACATTTCTATCAATTTATTTTTGCTACCGATTTAAATATTTCCTAGGTTTCTCACTGACATCAGCTATATTGCACAATTATCCTAAATATTAAAAAAATAATAATCTGAGAAAACACAAATTGAAGACGATCGGAGAAACAAATTTATTCCTTTTAGAATCTAAACATACAGAATTGTTCTGAATTATCGCCAAATAATTTTCCAGAAACATTGAATTGCTAAAAATTCAATAAAAGTTTCGATAACAGTACTGATTACTGAATAATAAGTTCGGATCAAATGAAAGGAAATACTGATTAGTTATTTACTTGCGATAATTGGTATGAAATTATTCCATGGTATAATACGACTTAAGTTTTGTCTCTCTGTGTCGTGTTTCAAGTGGTTAGCGAACTAAAATATTCTCTAATTTTGCTTCAGTGCACTCTCATAAGATTTACTGGTGAGATTAATTAAACATCTTAGTATAAATACAAATACAGTAGTCTTCTTCAGAAACTTTTCTATATCTTTTCCAGAAAAATAAAATAAAATGGATTTAGAAGACAAGAACAACGTTTTAAGCGCCAGTTAAACATCGTAGTATAAATACAAATATATTAGTCATCTCCAGAAAGTATTCTACATCTTCTCCAGAAAAATAAAATATATAGGATTTAGAAGACAAGAACAACGTTTTAAGCGCCAATTAAATATCATACTATAAATATAAATACATTAGTCTTCTACAGAAATTATTCTACATCTTCGCCAGAAAAATAATATATAAATGATTCAGAAGACAAGAACAGTGTTTTAAGGGCTAATTTTTCGAAGTATAGATCCAACATGGCAGTTTTCACGAATTTTAAATAGTTCAAAAAAGACCGCCAATTGGTAATATTATCATATGTATAGATTTTTCTGTATTTTACATCAGAAAAGTGATGTCCATACTTTTATCTTTGAAGATCTGCCAGCAAACTTATAAGCAATCAGCGATCGAAACTTGTTATGTCAATTAAAGAAGGTGAAATACACATGCTTAAGTACTACCTAATCTATAGCAATAATATAAGGGTTATAAATCAAACGCTACTATATTATCAACTATATATTTCATTATAAAATAAAAAATCTGATGTGGACAGCACATGACTTTCCCTGCAGCTTAAATTCATATTTTCTTTATTTCTTTAATAATTCATTAAATTGAGTTTAATTGCACCAAAGAACGCTATATTTGCATTTTTAATTCAATTTTTGTTTTTATTTGATAATTGGACATTTTTCCGATAACGGCGTAACAAAAATGCAAGAAATCTCAAATATCTTGAGAACGGTTAGTCCTAAAGTATAATGAAGTGTGTTATATTATTTTCCTCGTCAAAAACTGCGTATAAAACAAGAATTTAATTTATACCTTTCAGCACATACGTAGTCTTCTTTTTTTTTTTAGATTTTCGCGGGCCATTTCGTAAAAAAGGCAGGTTGTTCTTTTCCGAATCGTACCAAATTCTAATCAGTACCAGAGTATCCAACAGGTAACGTATCTACCGAATTTTGTGAAATTTAGTCAATTAGTATTTTAGCTAGAGCGGATAAATGAAATATTTACGGACCATTTCGTAAAAAAGGAGGGATCAGTTTTTGCGAATCGTACCAAACACTAATCAGCTCTAGGGTCACATCCAAGTGACTTACTGTGACACAGACGTCACACCAAAAATAGTTTTTTTGTATTCTAGAGGTCTCGAAATGTATAGATCCGTCGAAAACACGAGTTATCCGTCAAAAACTCGAGTTGCGATTTTCGACATGATTCCAATACTTTCCCTATACATTACCATGTATTGCAGGGAAAGTAAAAATGCAGAGTAAACAAAAACATATATTGTCGAGATACGAGGCATGTGTTCAGATAGGTCGCTTCACAGTAAGTGCAATTATAGAAATAAAAAAGTTCAAGGGTTACTTGCCCTTGACAAATTACACCGAGAAAAAATTTATATGTAGCTGTATAACACTAACATGAACTATTATAGAGCTTTTGTGCATTTTTCAAAAAAATGTTAAAAACATCACATAAAATTAAAGAAATATTAATTATTATGAAATATGTTCACTTTTCATGTGTAATATTATGCGATAACTTTGTTAACATTTCATGTGCAATATTATACGGCAAATTTAACATCATTCTCGTAGATATTGTTCGTTTCATTCACGAGAGTAGATATTCTGAGTAAAAGTTTTATATTTTGATGCCTAACAATACGCCAACAGTTATTCATATATAAGAAATATCTTGCCGTTTGTCTGTAACGTCTGGTAATGAATTTAGCGACCTTAACTACTAATTTAGCGAAATGTTGTTCACTCTGTGTTGTTTCGCCCCATACTAACAAAAGGAACTGCCAAAATTGTGAAAATGACGCTTAGATAACGAAAAAGATCCCAAATCGGTAAATAATTAATTCGAATATTTAAATATGTGGACTATATTACTTTCCTTATATACATAATGTATAAGGAAAGTATTGTGATGGGGTCGAAAATTCGAATTCGAGTTTTTGACGGGAGAGCATGTTTCAAGCACCCCTGATCACGAATCGAACATTTTTGAGGTGATGTCTGTGTGTGTGTGTGTGTGTGTGTGTGTGTGTGTGTGTGTGTGTGTGTGTGTGTGTGTGTGTGTGTGTCAGTGAGTCTGTGGAGACGATATCTCACGAACGAATGGAATTCGAATGAAATTTGGTACAAAAATCACAATCCGGGAATACTGGAGGCCTATTGCTTTTAAACGGAATCGAATGTCTAGAACCCCTAAATTTTCGAGTGAAATTTTGAAAAAATCATCAAAAAATCAAAACCTTTAATAAAGTTACGCAAATAGACGTTTCTTATGTAATTTTTCCTTAGAAAACGATTGACATAAACTTTAGAACGCTAGCATAAACCGTTCTCGAAATATTGCATATTTTTCAAATAAATTTATAAAAAAAATTCCATAAATTAAAAAAAATATAATAACTGTTGAGAAACATGTTCACTCTTCATATGTAATATCATGCGATAAATTGGGTAACATAATTCTCGTGGATCTAGCTCGTTCCATTCATAAGAAAAGATACATTGAGTAATACATTTGTATTTGAAAGCCAATAGTCATTTATCTGCTATAAGAATAACTTATTTCTCCTTCTATAATGCTTGCCGAGATTTTTGGCGACGAATTTGGCGGAATGTCACCAACTAGGCAACTTTTTTAAATGTTGCCAAATTAACGAAAATCTCGCCAAATAGATAAAAATGACGCTACATCAATGAAAATGAAGACTAATTGTCAAACGTTCAATATCTTGGAAAGAATATAAGTATCTAATATAAGAAAAACCTATTTTTCTTACTGTAAAAGTAGTAAATTTATTGCATTATATAAGGAAAGTTATGTGCTGCCCACGTCTGATTTTTTCTAATTGTAAATTATATCAATATTCATAATTGTCAATTTAGAATTGCGTGAAATATAAGTTAATTGGGTATATCGTAATAGTTTCACATGTTGTCATGCGGGAACGCCAAATGTACAATTCAACGTTGAAATCCTATATATCATCTTTTTACTGCGAAAGAATTAAATTCATTGCATCTATACAGATAAAGCCATGTACTGTGATATCAGATTTTTCAGAATTGTAATGGAATTTGCGCTTATTTTAATTCCCGAACAACACCATGCATATCTACTAGCTTTAAATAAGATTCAAATGACGCTAATATTCTTAATTTTGTCAAGGATTTTGATAACAGCATAATACCCAAGTGCCCAAACTTGATTTTATAGAACAATTATTTCTCCTTACAGTCTCGATAAAAGGTTAGAAAATTTCATCTCTGTGACCTAATTCAATATTCAAAACATTCTATTTACCCCCAGCTACGTTGTAGAACGTAAAAGAACAGTTAGTCTGTGAAAACATAACTTGCAGACGATCTGAATATGAATTTATTCCTCCTGGCAGCTATTACTACTCTAGAGTTCTAATAAATTGGGGATTTTTTTCCCAACGCTAGAGGTAATTCTTAAGGGCTTTGAGGAATAAAGCTTTCATAACAGCATCAATTACAGAATGACAAGTTTGGCACAAAGGCTGTTAGTTGCCTGGCAAACACAATACGATGATGATAATTGTTTATTCATGTGTTATAATAGGAATGGAATTTTTGTTCAGTGTGATTAGCCTAAAGTTTTGCTATCGATAACGATGTTTTGTTTTGTTTATCCCTTTTGTATTGATGATTAAGAAACATTCATTTATTTTACTGCAGGGGAGATGCTAAACAAGATAAGATTCACTGATGAGAGAAATGCAATTACATTCTGTAACTGTAAAGACATGGGTATATATAGCAATTAAATAACACATTTAAAATATTGAATAGAATTTTATAATAAATATAACATTCATTGCTTTGTTTTCAAAGTATCATGCTTTTTCATTTATCCTACGTACATAATATGATGTAAGGGGAAAGTATTTTGACGTGGTCGAAAATGCTACCCTTAGCATTCCGATAACCAGATGACATTTTGCACCACAGATGGCCATGTTGGATCAGTGAATGACCCCGTTTGTAAAAGCACTGATTTACTTACAATATGAAATAAAACCCAATAGTTAAATTGAAATAGTAATACATAAAAATAATATTTTAGACTAGAAAATTAAATATAGTTGTAAGAAAATATTTCAAAAATGAAAAGAAAAAATCTGATGTGGGCAGTACATAACTTTCATTATATAATGCAATGAATTTACTACTTTTACAGTTATAAAAACTGTTATTCTTATAGTAGATACTTTTATTCTTTTCAAGATATTGAATTTTCTTCAATTAGTCGTCATTATCATTGATTTAGTGTCATTTTTATCCATTTGGCGAGATTTTCGTTTATTTGGCAATTTGGCAACATTTAAAAATGCCGCCAAGTTGGCGACATTCCGCTAAATTCGTCGTCAAAATCTCGCCAAGCGTTATGGACCGAGACATAAGTTATTCTTACAGCGGATAAATGACTATTGGCGCTCAAATACAAAAGTATTAGTCAAAGTATCTTTTCTCGTGAATGGAACGAGTAAGATCTACAAGAATGATATCACCAAATTTATCACATGATATTACATATGAAAATTAAACATATTTCTTAACAGTTAATATTTTTTTTAATTTATGGGATTTTTTGATAATTTTATTTGAAAAATGCAGACTATCTCGAGAATGGTTCATGCTAGAGTTCTAAAGTTTATGTCAATCGCTTTCTAAGGAAAAATTATATCAGAAATGTCTATTTGCGTAACTTTATTAAAGGTTTTGATTTTTTGATGATTTTTTTAAAATTTCACTCGAAAATTTAGGGGGGTTCTGAACATTCGATAGTGTTTTAAAACAATAAGCCTCCAGTATTCACGGATTGTAATTTTTGTACCAAATTTCATTCGAATCGCTCCATTCGTTCGTGAGATATCGTCGCCACAGGCTCACTGACACACATACACACACACATACTTTCACACACACACAGAGAGAGAGACATCACTTTAAAAATGTTCGATTTGTGATCAGGGATGATTGAAACATGCTCTCCCGTCGAAAACTCAAATTCGAATTTTCGACCCCATCACAATACTTTCCTTATACATTATGTATATAAGGAAAGTAATAATAGACAATTGGCTGTTTTCCGGTAATAGATGTTTAGCTGAACTTAATTAGTTTAATTATTACATGAATGGCATATTGCTGTTTTTAAGACAGTGACATGATTTTCGCAAACAAATTGATTGAACATATTGAACTTTCTGGTAAGTTCTTTTCTCAAGTGTTCTGGAACGCACAGCGTATCGATTACGTTTGGCTAAAAGTTCTTGTTCCACTGCAAGTTTGTCGAAAATACAGACGACTGCAGTTTCAGTTTCCAAGATCAATCTAATGCCATTTGTGATGTACTTTGGTAGCCATCCGGCTTGTTGTGCAGCTATTAGTGGCTTTACTAATGCCATATCTAACTCCTCAAAAAAGGCGTCGCATTCGATATCTTTCATAATTTTCAAATTTCATCGTAAACAAATTAAATGGGTTGACTGCTGCTAAATCCAGAACATAAAAAACAAGACTGGCGTCTATCTCTTAGTGTTATGCGAATACGAAAATTATATTCTGGCTGTACCTTCAAAACAATTGTATGTCACAAACTACCATATGGGGCCAATTATGGTGTTCCCAACGCAAGAATATTTTTAGTAGAATGTTTGTTTGTTGTAGGGACAAAACCTTAGAATACATTATAAAATAATTTAAAACTTATAAAAAACTAAAAAAATTACTGAAAGTGCTGAAAACTTCTTTTACATAAATATTCAGCAAAAACAGCGTGAGGTCATAAAATGAACCCAGCTGGTCATCCGAAGGTTAACATGAAAGTTTATGAGGGTCTGTGTATGTTTATGTTTTTGTGCACATGTGCATGTATTTATGTCATATACACAAAACATATGTTCGTAAAATTGCGAAATCGATATCTTACGAAAAAATAATTCGAATGAAATTTCCTACGATTATTACAATCTGGGAAAACAGGAATTCTAGAATAAAGGAACATTAATGGTGAATAAATAGAAAAATTTCTACTCAAAATTCTACCACAGAAAACAAACAGAGCCTTATATTTGCTCTAAAGGAGGAGGGGGCAAATCTGCCTTCTCATGCTTAACCACTTTTAACTTTTGAATCACTTTGTGCTAAGCATAGCATGACGTTGCGAGAGCTGCATACCACTTTGGGACAAACATGTTCCATACTGAAATGTTTACCTGTATAGTTTCCTTAAGCACTGTACATAAATTCTATCCGAAATCTGTAACTTTTTCAAAAAGCGTATTACACAAAGTTAGCATAAAATTTATAACAAATATGCATAATATAATTTTTTGGTATACGCGCAATAAATGTATGTTCACGTTTGTCTGCCGTCATGAAAATTGTTTAACTTTTTGTAAAAGTGCCAATCTGCCTACTCATGCTTAACAACTTTGAACTTCTGAAGCAATTTGTGCTAAGCATGGCATGACGTTGCAAGAGCTGCATTGCAGTTTGGGGCAGACATATTCCACACAAAAAAATGCTTATCCACATAGTTTCCTTAAACACTGTACATAATTTCTATCGAAAATTTGTAACTTTCTCAGAAAGCATATTACCCAAAATATGTGCAAAATTTATAACAAATACGTATAATATAATTTATTGATATGCTGGCAATAAATGCATAACCAATTTATCTGTAGACATGAAACAACTACGGGCAAAAATGTAGTTCATCCTTAGGTATTGGACAACAATGTATTATCAAATTAATTCTACTTTTCATCTTTCCACTTCGACAACTTTCTACCCCCATACCTTATTAGCAAACAAATATGCAATACTCATTTCTTTCCGTTACCTCCGGCTACATTATAAACATCCTTCATAGGGAATAGAAGTTGTAAATTACAAGTGGTACACATATTCAGACAATTAAATCACACCCACAAACAATTGTATTCTAAATCATAAATTTAGGGGGAAATTTTAACGATGAGGTAATTGGAAAATATTCTAACTTCGTGCAATAATAAAAATATCCATTACATAATTGGATTCTTGCTGTAGGTGTTGCTTAACAAATAATGATTGGAAATAATAGGATATTAAATTGGAATTTTTCTTGCGTAATAATTGAAAGAGAATTTTATTAGGGGTTATAAAACCTTATTTCTTCCATGATACTTAACAATGTGTAAATATATTATTTCTTAGAATTCTTTCAATGTTATTATATCGTTTCATTTCAGGACGTGCTAAATTTCATGCAACAATGCCTGATGAAATGGCCACATAAAAAATCCGCTTATTGTTTATATCATGATATGTCAAATAATTAAAATGAATTATGTTCTGGATCGCGATCCCATTGCTGCAACATCATTCTTGGACCGGTTTCGTATCTACTGCGGATTCTTGAAATTAGAATAGCCAGTGCCTGAAATTGCAAAAAGAAATCTCGCTTTGTGTTACAATTTTGCTAACCTCTGTGGATAATAATAAAATCAGTCCTCCCCGCAGTCAGCTTCAAATAGCTACAAAACAGATTGAGCGTGGACGTTTCGGGCTCCAACGACCAGTTTCATACAGTTGTGGCACAACTGTATGAAACTAGTGAGTTTTTTGTACTTTCCCTACAATAGTTGGTAATGAATGTATAGTATAGGTATTGCATTCGTGCAGAAAAATTCAACTCGAATTTTCTACGGATCTACATAGTTTTGTGTACTTTTCCAACAATAAGTTTCCAAAATTTGGCAGATAATTTCCCCAAAATTTCCCAAAATTTTGGTAGATAAGTAACTTGTGAAATCACGTGGCTAATTTGATTTCGGTACGTTTCGAAAAATAGAACCTACCTTTTTCCGCGAAAATTCCCACGAAAATCAATGCATCCCCTCTTGCTGAAAACTAATTGACAAAATTTCAAAAAATTCGGTAGATAAACCACTTGTGGGTTTTCCTGGTGCTGATTAGATGTTAATACGATTTGGAAAAAATATAACCTACCTTTTCTTTGTTTTTTTTTTTGCGAAATGACACGCAAAAATCGCTAAAATCTAAAACAAAACATTGCGTATGCTCAGATATATCAATCAAATGCTTATTTTATATGTAATTTTTTACGACGAAATAAGATGAACCTTGTAACTCCAACCTTAAACACTAACCGTTTACGAAACACTTTTTCGTATTTTTACCACCTTGTCTTGAAGAAAACGTCCAGTCGCCAAATTGAAATGAAAGTTGAATTAAGATTTAAAATACTAATTAGTCATTTCAACTATTTATCTGTGTTGATTTACGAATATAAACTCGATGAATTATGAAAGAAAAAAGGCGAAAATCAATGTCTGTAGGAAAAGTCATTTACTGCCCACATTAGATTCTTTTCTACCAGTGCATGAGTCGGCTTGTCCATGCTAAAGAATGCAAATTAACCGCGAAAAAAATCCATGGATGTGCAATGGAAATGCGTTCTTAACGGCCCTGTAGTTGGGTTCTGTGTATAAGGGCAGCTGCATCCTTATTAACACTTTACAACATAGTTGAAAAGTGTTTATGACTTTGTTCATTCTGTCTGTCTGTCTGTCCGTTAGCACGATAACTGCCGTAAAATTGACGTTATTAAAATGAAATTTTAGTATGTTGTTCAAACGGTCTGTGGGACCTATGGGAATATAAATAAATAATATCACCCAATTAGTTTTTTATTGAACCCGGGTTGAAAAAATGAAATACATTGAACCCTATGGGACCTAATTTTTCAAACATGTTTTAAGCAAATTTAAAATTCACAAATTGCTTTGAAATTTTTAGGAAATATTCACATTATCCCATAAAATATATAAAAAAAATTTCAGTAAAATATGTTAGGTAGTTTTTTAAATTCTGACTTTTGCGATATCCTCCAGAAAGAAAAAACAGATATATTATATAAAAAATATATTTCCAAGAGTTTAATTATTTTGTAGAGAGAGGCTTCACATTTTAAAGTAAATTTGGTAGATAACAATTTTTCAACTTTTTTTTTAATTTTATATAACTCTTCATAATATACTTATTTGATGGAATTTTTAATGCACTTTCCTACGTCCTAGAAAGTTAAAATTTGGTACACAACTTAAATTTGCTGAACATTTTATTCTACAGAAATTTGGTGAATCTTTAAATATAGATCCTACATTTTTTTCGAAATGGCCTGCAAATAATCCCCGTTCACTTCTATAAATCATTGTTGTAATATTGTTAAAAATTCTGATGTGGTCAGCACATGTCTTTCCCTGCAGACTCATATTCACGTTCTCTTTATTTCTTCATTAATAATTTGAGTTTATCTGCACAAAATAACAGCCATAAGTATTTTAAATGACTTTGAATTTGCACGTTGAACTTAAATTTGGTTCTCATTTGATAGCTGAACTTATTGTCAAAGGTGGCGTAGCGAAAACGCGAAAAAACTAGAATATCTCAAGAACGGCTAGTCCTAGAGTAATGGGGTTAGACTTATTCTTTTTGTTGTCAAAAATCACGTATAAAATAGGAATTTGATTGATATAATTGAGCACACGTAGTCTTCTTTTTTTACTTAACGATTTTTGCGGGCCATTTCGCAAAAATAGCCCGTTCCTTTTTCCCGAATCGTACTAGAATAACCTACAAATGATTTATATACCAAATTTTGTTAAATTTGGTTTAAAATCACTTGTAGGTTATTGAAATATTATACACCAAATTGTGTTAAATTTGTTCCATTAGTTTTTAGCTAGAGTGGATAAAGGCAATCTCTGCCGGCCATTTCGCAAAGAAGACATATTCTTTTATTACGAATCGTACTATAATCTAATGAACATCAGGGTTTCCTACAAAAAACATACCTACCAAATTTTATGAAATTCGGTCCATTAGTTTTTCAATTAGAGTGGATGTAATATCCTCACAGACAACACAGCACTATACACAGATACACCCTTACACATTCAGACGTCTTCCTAAAAATAGTTTTTTCGTATTCTAGAAGTCCCAAAACGTGTAGATCCTTCGAAAATTCGAGCTCTGATCTTCGGCACGATTCCAATACTTTGAATACATACACACACACACACACACATATATTTTCTGTGTATCTGTGTATCTAATTTCCGTGCCTATGCTATTACAATAGTTGTGATTTTAAATGATCCCTAACTTTTATTATTTCTTCAACGAAGCCTAATTTTAACTTATGCAGAATGCAAATATCTCAAGCGATTGTTAGGTGAGTTACATAAGAATTGCTGAATTTTTTTCACACAAAATTATTTAGCTCTAGAGTCTGGAATACAAGTTATATGAATGAAATATTCATTGATTTTGCATAGAGAATCAGATGATTTACATTTCGATACAGTTTTAAATATTTAAGTATAATAAATTACTGTAGTACTGTGATAATGTAAAAAATATCGCCACTGAATATATCACATTTTAGAAATTTTTAAATAAAATTGCATTCCAGTTGGAAAGTGTTTCATAATCAATGCTTATGCATGATTGATCTTTCTTGTTAAATTTAAAGCCGGCTGTAGGGACACGAGAATGATTGTAAGAGATCAGTTACATAATATTGCATATGGAAAGTGAAGTATTTGTTACTGTTAACTATTTTTGTAATTTATATGCTAATGTTATGTCATTATTTTAATACAATTATATGAAAAAAGTGAAAAATATCTCAGAAACAGTTCGTGATACCGTTCTAAAATTGGTTTTATTCGTTTTCTAATCAAATATTATTTCAGAAATAATTATGTATGTACCATTATTGAAGGTATATTTTAATGATTTTGACAAAAATCATTCGAAAATAGAGCGCGGGGGGGGGGACTTTGTAATATTCAATTCAGTTTAATATCAACAAGATTCCAGCCTTCCCTGATTGTAATAATCATACCAAATTATTGTCGAAACACACTATTCGTTCGTGAGACATTGCGTCCACAATCTCATGGACACACAAACATACATACACACACAAACATACATACACACACAAACATACACACACAAACATACACACACACACACAAACATACACACACAAACATACATACACGCACACCAACGTACGTACACACACTGACATACGTACACATACTAACATACATACATGCATACACTAATATACATACACACACACACTAATATACATACACACACACACTAATATACATACACACACACTAATATACATACACACACTAACATTCACACACACTAACACACACACACACACAAACATCACCTCAAAAAATTCGATTCGAGTTCAAGGTTGCTTGCAACGTGCTCTTCCGACGAAAACTCATATTCGAATTTACATCCTCTTCACAATACTTTCCTTATACATTTTACTATGTACGTAGGAAAAGTAATAGGTCATTTGCATTCTAGCGTTCCCAAAACGTGTAAATCCATCGAAAAGCGGAATTGCCTTTTCCGACCTCTTTCCCTATACCTTCCCATGTCAGATATTGAAAGCAAAAACCATATATGCAAAGCCGACGAAAAATTGTTATTTTATCATCAAGTCATAAATTTGCTTTTTCAATTGTTTTTTCCGGAATGCAGGTTCTCAAGTCCGTTTTTCTAGAGCCGAAAATGTGCTTTCTGGCACCTTTTCCTTTAACTTTTTTCTTCTGCGTTTTTTGAATACGATATATTTTCCGATAGGAAAGAAGAATATTGCAATATGATGGCTTTTCTTGCATTCGTAATATTCAATAGCAGAAGATGCATTTCTGTATAAATAATATACGGGCATACAATATAAAATTCTTTGTAACAGGCAATATTGATCGCGCGAAGTATTACTTTTGCTTAAAATACACTCTTATACACTGCCACATTACGACTTATGAGTATGTATACATATATACACTCTGTTGCAAAAAATATATGCACTCATAAAAAATTGAGCTACAGCCGCAAAACTCGTCATGCAAATGTCGTTTTAAAAGTTATGCAAATGATCAAACTGTCAGCATCAATGATGTTATAGGGCTCATGCAACACACATGAGAACTACGCGTCGTGCAGCATTAAAACGACCGGTGTTTGCACTCCCTGGCAATTGGAACTATATTTCTTGCTTTGATAATGTATGTTGTGTACAAAGATGACTTTGAGATGAATTCGACTATGAATAATTGTCGGATTTAGAGAGAGGTCGCTTCACAAGCCTAAAAAAACTGTTTGGACCAATAGACATATCAATCGTCATCTTTGTCGGAGCGATATAGAATTTGTTCGATGTTAGCAATTGGATCAGAGAAGGCGTATGTTACCTTCGCAGAGGCTCAGGATACCCCCAGACAGACAACTGCTCGAGAGGATCGTGTAGTCAGTAGAGGAGTATCGACCATACAAATGGCGTCACTAACAGCCATTCGAATACAGTTGCCATCATCCATGCATCCTGTTTCAAGAGATACGATTCGGAGAAGACTGGCAGAAGGTAGGATTAGGTTCGACGTCCATTAAAGCTCCTGCCAGAGCTGTCTTATTGTCTCCAAAGCTGTCATATTAAAAACGTCACGATTATTGTAGCTGAAACTGTTTACTTACTCCTTGGTGAAATATTGATGCACAAGTACGAGATATTTTGTTTGTTACAAAAGTTAGAAGGAACTTGGAGATTCTAAAGGTGTTTAAAGATTGATGAGATTTGAACAGAATAGATGGAAATATACGTAATCAAGTACGCGTTTATGTGCCTCCAGGCAAGTTTATAAATTTACTTGAATGTAACATCTCGTCAGATATATTGTATAAATTTAAATTATATACCGTAAAAACAGTTAGTAAAATAAGTGGATATTTTGAGGTGAAGTCTACGGTCGGAGTTTCCAGATGATATCAGGGAGAAAACAAAAAGTTCTGGCTTTGCTATAAACTGTTAGGAACTTGTAGGACTTTGAAAATCTGTACACGAAACAAATGAGTCTGAAGAAAATCGAATAAATTTATTGAACTTTACTGGATTTTTATTTTACAAAATATTATTCACCTAAAACATTTTTGGCTCCATTGGACCAGAACTACTACCAATTATTAATTGATAAAATTATTAATTAAAGATGTTAGTGCAAAATATATGTTTGTTGAAATAAATAATTATGTAAGGAAAATCAAAGATGTCTTCTATAAGTACTCTATGATTAATGCTTATCTTTTAGGAATCATTTTTATTTATAGACGGATACCGGTCTGCAGAGTAGGTGGGTAAATATGTTGGACGCTTGATTTTGTACACATTATTACGATCTCTCACCAATTAATTAATTATAATTATTTAATCTAACTAAATATTTAAAAATAAACATGTTCTACTAAATATAATTTATTAAAAAACATCTCTTTGTCACCACATTTTGGTGGCAGTTACATTCTGTTTTAAAAATTTTCCGAATGAGTAATGGTGTAGTGAAATTAGTGTATATATGTGTTTAATAAGAAATGAAAAAAAAATTAATGTTATGCAAACATATATAAAGGAATACGAAATGAATTAGCTTTTAATGATTGAATTAAGTGTCGCAATTGACATAATGAGCTGCTATGGTAATTTAGAAATATTGAAATATAGTTTGTGCATTGAACATTTTAATATGTTCTAAAAAAAATAAATAAAATATTGTATAATCTTTTAAATATGAAGTTGAAATCAAAATGATGTTGTATAAAGTTTCGAAAAGTAAATGATAATTGAAAATTGTAAAATAGTGAATATGTGCATTTGAAGTGTTGATAAAATGTTTATAATGTGATGGGAAAAGTATATATTCTTATGGTATACATTGTAATATAAAATTGTTATCATTTTGGCTAATATTAGGTATATTGAAAAAATGTTTTCCTCGTGTGTGCGATAAATGAAGGAAGTAATAAAGTAATAGTATAAACTAAGTGCACAAAATATACAAATATATAACAAAACGAACTTCCTTCATCATAAGATGGAAACACAAACTACACTATTTAGATTAGAGCAAAGCACTGCCATGATATACGTAATATAACCTATTCACCATATATTTTTAACAAAATACAATGCTAAAATATGTAATGATTGAATACATTAATGGGTATATGTTATAACGTATGCACCATGTATTTATAACAAAATACAATGTTTAAGTATATAAGGTTGCATACATTAAAGGTTATATGATATAATATGTGAACCATATATTTATAACAAAATACAATATTAAAACTTATAAAGGTTGAGTAAAATAAAAGTTATATGATATAACCTATGCCACATATATTCATAACAAAATACAATATTAAATTATGTAAAGATTGAGTAAATTAACCAGTTTATTGAAATGTATATGTTAATAATTTCAGCAGAGAACAAAATTAATGAATATCCAAAATCAAAAAGTTCTAAGACTACTAAAACTCTTCAGATATACAGTGTAAAGAAATTAATTCCACGTTTTCTCACGCATTCAGTGCAATAAATGTGAAAGCTTTTTTTCTGGTGTTGCAAGCGATTAAACTGTCTTAACTAACTCAAATTTCAAAGGTAAAAACAAAAAACTTCTCTTGTAAGTTTTTACATTTCTGCTGCTTTAAATGCGCTTATTATCTGCAGTTTAGTTTAGAAGAAGAACATGACAAAGTACGATATGTGTGAAAGTAACAAATGTTGCATTTAATTCAGAAAATGAACACTTTTTGTATGCAATATTTTAAGTTTAAAATACTGTGTTTATATCTGTTTCATACGAGAAAGAACTTTCAGGCGATGTTTCCGAAATTGGCGCCATGTGTTTGTTCAGTTAATTTGTAGGAACCAAATAGAAATTTTCGGTTGTGGTAAAATTAAAATAAAGTTTTAAATAGGATACGTTAAAATGTGAAAGACCAGCAAACTATTTATCAGGATCTCCGAAGAATTCGGACTAAATTTGCTGGTAATCTGCATTCTTAAAATAAATATTGTTAAAGTACATCTTGTGTTTTCAATAAGTAAGTAAGTATTATATTGCTATAAATTATTAAAGCATCCTGAGAATAATTTGATTCGCCTAAAATCATAAGCCGTTGGCGTAAAAATAATTTTTGTAATTTTGAAGTTGAGTAAAATAAAATTAAAATTTTAACAGGTTTCGTAATTAAATCAGACGTCTTTTTTCCAGTCAGATTTCCAACGGTATGATCAGCTAGAAAGAAACACACAATTCACCAGTTAGAACAAAACGCAGTCGTCGCGTATATTATAATTAATTATAGTATTAGTCATAAACTAGGAGGTGCAAAAGTTGTATATTAAAATTTATTCATCTCCTAGCACTGTAAGTAAAAAATCTGATGTGGGCAGCACATAACTTTCCCTGCAGACTTATATTAACGCTCTCTTTATCTATATAAATAAAATTGAAAATCTGTCTGTCTGTCTGTCTGTCTGTTTGTCCCATCATCACGGGAGAACGGCTGAACCGAATTTGATGAAATTTTGTGGGTAGCCTAGAAATAGCCCCACTTAAAATTTAGTCCATGTTTGGAGTTTCCACAACCAGTGGTTCTCGAGATATTAGTGAAAAACGAATATTTCGTTTGTCTCATCATCACGAGAGAACGGCTGAATCGAATTTAATGAAATTTTGTGAGTAGCCTTAAAATAGCCCCCCATAAATTTTGCCCAAGTTTCGAGTTTCTAATACCAGGGGTTGTTGAGATATTAATGAAAAACGGAACTTTTTCTTAGGAGATCTACTCTCCAACTCCGTGGTTTATCCAAACGGAAAGGATGAAAATCGTTTGTTTAAAACGTCAACGTGAATTAAAACTTCATTTCTGAGCTTAGTGCAGGATTTTTGCATTAATTAGTCACTATCTGAAAGCATGAATTGTTTGAAACATGAATTTAAATGGAAAATCTAACTCCATGGTCAAGCATTTACTAAACAATGGAAAGTATAAAGAAATCAAAATGGTTATTATTTTTGCATTTTATGGGGAAGAGATCAAATTGGTTATTTAATTTCGCAGTTTATGAGGAAGATTCTTTATTATATTATGTTGCTCAGCAACGCAATTAAATTTAATGTGTTTCTTAATATTTGTTATTATTTTTTCTATTTGAATAATAAATAAATAGATGTAAAAATATATTTTGTAAATGAACGGTTTGATTTTTCATTTAATTATATTAATTACGGACTGCGTACATCACTTTCATTTGACAAAGAGTTTTAATGCTTTTATATTGTGTTTAGCTAATAAACTCATATTGTGTTTACCAATAAATTCATTTATCCGATTTTGAAACAGAAAAAGAGTAGAAAGGGTATATCTTCTAATACAATTTTAGTGTTTGCATTTAGTATATACAAACGGGATCAGGATGTTTTATTCTTCAGATCTGCAATTTCAGAGCTACGAATTTGGCGGAATATCGCTAACTTGGCAACTGTTTTTAAACTTTGCCAAATTGACGGAAATATCGCCAAATTGCTAAAAACGACGCAAATCAATGAAATTAAATTAGTTTTTTTAGAAGACAGTACTGAAATGATGTTTCGGTAGCATTTGTGGGTCAGTCTATCCATCTTACTTAGTAACACATTTATCGAATTTTTAAAATATCACCAAATTGATAAAAATGTTTGTAAATCTATAAAAATGTCATGAAATTGATAAAATTGCGCTTAATAAATGAAATTAATTGTGTTTTGTTAGGGGATAATATTATGATGATGTTTCGTCAATTTGTCGCAAAATGGGACTATCAGTTTTACAGTCCCACTTGGCGATAAATTTAGCGATTTTTTAAGTTATCGCTAAATTGAAGAAAATATCGCCAAACCTTTCATGGAGATAGCATTATTCAGACGATATGATTTCCATCAATTTATTTGAAGCAACTGATATCATGTCGTTTAGCAATGGATGTAAATCCAATGTGTGTTATGTGGCATACGATTTTAATTAAATCTTTTCCGATTTGAATAATAAAGATATGTATATAAAATAAATTTCATTGGCATTGCATTTTTGACTGGATAATATCGATTACGGTCTTCAGGTTACGCATTATTATTATTGATATTTTCGGGGATTATTGATTCAGGGATTATTGATATTTTCAAATTATTATACCATTGTTTTATTATGACAAAAATTGTTGAAACTCACATCTTGTACGTTGTGCGAGTAATCTTCTATAAATGCACGTATTATCTTCTAATCTACGAGAATATAAGTAGTACAGGTTTATAGGCATATATATTTTGATATATATTGGCATATATTGGAATCAATTACGACCTTCTGGTATAAAGATTACGGGTATAATTGAAACTTTCAATTTATAATGTCATCTGTTTTATTTCGGCAAAGATTTTTTAGACTCATATTGTAATAAGGGTAATCTTCTACTAACATACAGGCATATTTTCTAATCTGCGACAATATAAGTAGTATGGGGATATATATATATATATATTCCCATATAATTTTAGTGCTTTCATTCTGGCATATATTGGAATCAATTACGGGTTTATTGATATTTTCAATTTATACATGTAATCTACTAATACAGGTTATATCTTCTAATATTCGCGTATATAAGTAGTACCGGTCCTATACAATTTTAATGCTTTCATTTTGCATATATTGATTCAATTCCTTTTTTTGTAAATTTGCTTTCGAAAGGGGCCAGAATGTTTTATTCTTTAGATCTGCCCGTGACGATAATTTTGCATGATGAGAACAGATATACATAAACTTCTCTTTAGGAGCAATAAATTTAATATTTTAACATAATTTGCATATGATTCTGAATTATAAGTTTCTTTATATATTATACTCCGTACGAAGAACGGGTATGCTGCTAGTTTTAACTATATTTATTTCACTTTTAATTCAATTTTCGTTCTCATTCGGTAACCGGGCTTATTTTCAAAGGTGGCGTAGGGAAAGTACGAAAAACTAAAATATCTCGAGAACGGCTAGTCCTAGTGTAATGGGTATGGGCTTATTCTTTTCATCGTTAAAAATTACGTATTAAAACAGCATTTAATGGATATATTTGAGTATACCCAGTTCTTTAGTTTAGATTTGGACGATTTTTGCGGGCCATTTTGCAAAAAAAGGCAGGTCATTTTTTTCCGAATCGTACCAAAATCTAATCAGCACCAAGGTAACCCACAAGTGACTCATCTACCGAATTTTGTGAAATTCGGTCCATCAGTTTTTCAGTTAGAGTGGATACAAGCTTTTGCGGGCCATTTCGCAAAAAAAGGCGGGTTCTTTCATTCCAAATCATACCCAAAACTAATCAGCACCAGACTCGCTCACAAGTAACTAATTTACCAAATTTTGTGAAATTCGGTCCATTAGTTTTTTAGTTAGAGTGGATACAAAATCTGCACAGACAGACACGCAGACACACACACAGACACACAGACACACACACAGACGTCACGCTAAAAATAGTTTTTTCGTATTCCAGAGGTCTCGAAACGTGTAGATCCGTCGAAAACTCGAATTGTGATTTTCAGCATGATTCCAATACTTTCCCTATACATTACCATGTATTGCAGGGAAAGTAAAAACAAACTTTAGTTCAGATAGATAAACACGTCCAGATAGTTAAACACGTTCAGGTAAGTTTGAAAATATTGATCGAGAAGGCAATTGCTTGATATAGAAATATGAAATTGCGTTTTATGTTTTATCCATAAACCTATTTTTCATATCCACACCCATGTTTATACATATCCAACGTTTTAAAATTTTATATACGCACCAACAAGGTAAAATTTACACTCCTAGTCATATTGCGGTCAGGTTTTAATAATTGCTATCCAAAAACAGTAAAACCAGATTTTTGGGGACATTTCTACTAACAATTGAAAAATCTATTAAAACTATTAAATTCGGGAACCAAATCTATTAACAAAAATGCAACAAATTTCTACTAAAAGATTAAGCTTTAATATTTTTTTTAATTTGAAAGGAGATAGTAATAATGCCAATCCCCCCCCCCATAAAATAGGATGTGCAAAATACAGGGTTTTATTTCTCAGTCATGATCATTTAATTCCAAGAATAGGCATGCTTAAACTTTATCGCAATTAATCATCCTTTATCCCAAAAATAGGCATCTTTAAACTTTATCACAATTAAGTAACACAATAACACAATTAGTTCCTCCTTAAAGATAGGAGATATACACAAATCACGTGACTCCCTTCTTTAAGGACGTAACGATTGTGTTATTCTCACAAGCAACAGTTTTGTATTTTGTTCTCACGTTTAAATGTTTTATTTGGCAAACCTTAGGTAGTCAAAAATATGGCCGTCTACATTTTGTCTTTCTACAAAATATTTAACCACATTGTCAAATGAAATTGATTCCTAATATATCCGATTCAACTGATAAAATTCCAAAGTCATTTAACCTTTTTTCCGACATAGGGGATCTCAAATAGTTTTTAATTTCCTTATATACCGGGTGGTCAGAATTAAAACACCCCTACTCTGAGCTCTCTATACATCGAACTACTCAGTGTAAAGGCTCCAAAATTGTTGAACCTACTATTCAAGACATGGGGAAAGCGATTACGCGAAAAAAAAATTACTTCCAGAAACACCGATAGGTGGCGCTGTACAACAGAAAACATGCTGAAAAGACACAAAATAATCACAAAATAACAAACACATGCGATATGGAATTTTTCCTTTTTAATTTCTTTTGCTGATATGAAAAAAAGAAGATAAAAAAGTGACGAAACTTAAACTGTCATTGTAACCGCAGTTTCGCACTGTAAGCACAAAAATTTGCATAAACCCTTGGTTTGTAGCTACTATGTTTTGGGCATGAAAGGGGATAAAACTGGAAAATTTTCATTCTTATCAGCGATGGCTGTCACACTGCCAGAACGCGCTTTGCTTGTGAAGCTGTTTTATGAAAACAAAGGACATGCTGCAGCTGCACTTCCAGAGTTTCGTCGACTTAAGAATTTGCGCAAAGGACCATTACTTCCACCAGCTCTCAGGAGAATGATCGCTCGATTCGAGAGAACTGGACATCTTGGAGTTCAGCCGGATCGAGGAAGCAAATCGACTCGTTCAGATGTCGTTGACGATGTTGCCACCGCTATTGTTGAACAATCAATGGATAACGTTATGGGCTGTAGTAGTGCACGTGGAGTGTCACGACACTTGGGTGTTCCCTACAGCACAGTGCGGAACGTATTGAAAACTCTCGTATCTTCCAAGAGACTTCACTCACCGAAAGTTACAGTCTGGTGTCGAATCACAACCACATTCATTCTTGGACCTTTCTTTTTCGAAGAGGCTACACCCAATGGCCCTGTGACATGCACCGTGACGGCCAGGTGGTACAAAAACATGCTCGAAAATTTTGTTGTACCCCAACTGCAGCAGCACCAATGTCTTGATTCAATTACCTTTATGCAAGATGGAGCGCCTCCACACATTGGACTCTGTGTACAGCAGTTTCTTCGGCAACATTTTACTAATGGTACAGCAATTAGTCGTGCGTTTACGACAATCTGGCCATCTCGTTCTCCAGATCTTAATTCCTGTGATTTTTGGTTGTGGGGATACTTAAAAAGTCTTGTTTATCGAATAAAATGTGTTACAAATGTGTATTTTGTGTCTTTTCAGCATATTTTCTGTTGTACAGCGCCACCTATCGGTGTTTTTGGAACTAATTCTTTTTTCACGTAATCCCTTTCCCCATGTCTTGAATAGTATGTTCAACAATTTTGGAGCCTTTACACTGAGGAGTTCGATCTATAGAGAGCTCAGAGTAGGAGTCTTTTAATTTTGACCACCCGCTACAATAACGTATAAGGAAAGTATTGTAACGGGGTCGAAAATTCGAGTTTTCGACGGGAGAGCACGTTTCAAGTATCCCTGATCACGAATCGAACATTTTTGAAGTGATGTCTGTGTGTGTGTGTGTGTGTCAGTGAGTCTTTGGAGACGATAACTTACGAACGAGTGGACCAATTCGAACGAAATTTGGTACAAAAATAACAGTCCTTGAATACTGGAAGCCTATTGTTTTTATACGCAATCGAATGTTCAGAACCTCCCTAAATTTTTGAGTGAAATTTTGAAAAAATCGTCAAAAAATCAAAACCTCTAATAAAGTTACTCAAATAGACATTTCTTATGTAATGTTTCAGTAGAAAACGATTAACATAAATTTTAGAAAGCTAGCATGAACCGTTCTCGAGATATTGCACATTTTTCAAACAAATTATCAAAAAATCATATAAAATTTAAAAAAATATTTCCTATTGAGAAACATGTTCACTTTTCATAATACCATGCGATGAATTTGGTGACATCATTCTCATGGATATAGCTCGTTCCATTCAAGAAAAAAGATACTTTGAATGATACTTTTGTATTTGAACGCCAATAGTCATTTATTTATCTGCTATAAGAATAACTTATTTCTCCGTTCATAACGCTTGGCGAGAATTTGGCGACGAATTTGGTGGAGTGTCGTCAACGTAGCGATTTTTTAAATGTTGCTAAATTAACGAAAAACTCGCCAAATGGATAAAAATGACGCTAAATCAATGAAAATGATGTCTAATTGACGAAAATTCAATATCTTGGAAAGAATATAAGTATCTACTATAAAAATAATCTATTTTTTCTTATAATTCGTCCCTGTGGTTTTAAGATAATTGAGAATCGTATGTGCTGATTTTTCACAGTTAAGTATACGGGTCTGAATATGGACTTTAAACATTCCATAAATATTTTGATAAGTCGTGTTTCTTCGTTCCAACTCAGAGTCATGATCGATAATACTATTGAGATACATAACAATGCGAAAACTAACGCCTCTATTCCAAGTTACTTTCGTCAAAATTTTGAGTTTCATCAAATTGTCATTTTCACTTCTTAGGACGAACATCCTCAGCAGAATAGTCAGAATTGATCAACGATTTTGTTTTTTCCTCATATAGATAGAAATCATAGCGCATAGAGAACACGAAACCAATTAATAATTGGTAAAGATCAATTGCTATACCAATATTTGCATCTTGCCTTTGTAATATTTTACGTACTGCTTTCAATCTATTATGAATTTTATTCCGAAATATGCTGTTCCAAAAAATTGCAGTTCCAAAACAAATGCTGTTCCAAACTTCTGCACGTGTACTAATCTTTTCAGTCTCAACAATTTCCATAAAATCGAGAGGCTTTATTGTATGATACCGATATGCTAGTAGACTTTTACGTGTGTCATCTGTATTTGACCATCTGGTAGAAACAATGCTTTTTGGTATCATCTTTGTAGAACAAAATTCACTTTGTAATTTATCCAATCGTTTGGGAGCTGACGAAAAAATTTAAATAATTCTTGTAATAGAATAAACGATGAGGTTGCTTCGAAGCAGCAACTTGCAACTAAGTACCAACCAAGCTTAATGAATGTTCTGTACATGTGCTGAACATATTTAATTTTGAAAACGTTTCAAATGAATTTCAATAGAGTACATGAAATTATTGCTTAGATTTCAGCTATGTAAAAACACTGCTGCAAAGAAAAAATATTTTCACCCAGAAGAAATTGAGCTAGACTCGCGAATCCTCTTCTACACACGCATGCAGGGGTCATCAGCACTGAGAGAAAAGCGAGATTCATCGTTAAAGACAACACGACTCCAAACGAACACTATCCTGGCTGATCAATTCAGATTACTCTGTCTATGTTAAGGGGTTAGTGCTAAACGCATCAATAGACATTGGTACCAAATCTCACCTTCTGTCAGTCGCTTTTCTGCCAGTCGTCGAATAGTAGTCTTTAATATAGAATGCATGGAGGGCTTCTTCTGTTAGCAACGTTCTTGTTGTGGACGTGGCGCCGCTCCTGAATGCCGGATGCGCTCAATCAGTTGTTTGTCTAAGGCATCCTGAGCTTCTGCATGGTTACATATGCCATATCTGATCCACTATTGCCAACATTGAGCAATTCATAGGCTCCAACTTGAAAAATTAGTGACGGTTCTGAAAATGTTAATTCAACCCATACGTTTTTCAAAATATTTAAATCTAATTAAAATTTCATTCTGTCAAATTATCTGGCACAATAAGACGTCTGAAGTTCTAAAATGAAGCAAATTGTAGCTAAGTACAGAAATATATTTTCTTTTCCCCAGATAATATTATTTGTTTCATTTATTTTGCTTTTCTGGGCGCAACATTATTACGTACAATATACATACACTTTGTGAATTTCTAGCTCAATTATCTTTATTAAACTTAGAAAAGGAAATGTAAAATTTATTCTTAGGTATTTTACCAATGTTAGAAAAGTCAACAAATTTCTCTTTAAATTATTTCTGAGTTAAAATCTTGTATTAAGAATACAATAAAAAACCAGAGAGGTAAATTTCTATACACACTTTATATATGTAGTAAATAGGAAATGAATAATGAAATACTTGAAGAATTGACAATAAAACGAAATTTATGAATATATTTTCCCCATTAAATGCGTACAAAAATATTAGAATTTCGAGAGAACTTACAACAAAATTATTGGGGTTTCAAACAGCGTATGGAACCCACGAAGTCGGCGCCGCTGAAACAACTACACTTCGACCATGATAGCAATTAATACGTCTGTTGGCCCGGCCCAACCAGCTTCCTTTAGGCCTATTACATGCGACCTCTTTCTAAATCTGACAATTGTTCGTAGCGCCATCAAGTACGTCTCAAAGAAATTTTCATACACAACTTGAATATCAGAGTAGAAAATCCAGCTCCAATAGCCCGTCAGTGATAACACCGGTCGTTTTAAATGCATCGTTCTCTTAAACGTTGCATGAGCCCTATAACATCATTGGTGCTGACAGTTTGATCACATAATTAAAACGACATTTGCATGTCCAATTTCAAGGCTGCGATTTAATTTTGTATGAGTGCATATATTTTTTGCAAGAGAATGTATAACGTTTAAAAATAAACCAACTTCAATCTTAATTCATTGTACAAAATAATTCTCAAATTCGAGTTTTAACACATTTGAAGACAAATAATTTCGGACCAGACCGGGCAGAGGCTCAACAGTCTTCGGGCCAGGCTGGACTCGGGTTCAACTTTTGCAATTTTCTTCGGGCTCGAGCTGGATTGAAGCACTGATTCTGTCGGTTCGTGTCGGGTAATTGTCGAAAATTTCGGCCCGTGCAGACCTCTAAATGCGATGCTTTCGCAGGAGGAAAGACAGGCCTATTCACCGCATATTCGAATTTAAATGGATATTGAATTCTTTGTAGTGCCATATTTCGATAGGTGAATAGCATTTCTCAGAAATTATTTATTTAATCGGCCAAAATATTAGCCTCAAGACGTGCCTTTACAAATTCATCGTTGTGAAAAAATTTCCGTTGAAGACAAGTTGTCGAAATTTGGCGCCGTCAAAAATTTCCACTTCAGGCTACTTAACCTATAGGTAAATCTGAATACTCACTGAATGCGAACTTATTCAGGCTAAAATGGTGGCACAGCTTCATTAATTAACGATACACCTGCCGATCCGGTGGTCGAGCGGTCAGGGTCATGCGTTTCCGTTTGATCGCTGGATTGCAGGGTTGCGGGTTTGAATCCCGCCAGCGGGCATGGATGTTGTCATGTCGAGGTCAAGTCAGACTTCCGCCCTTCGGGGAGCGTCTATAAAAATGAAGCTGCAAATCTCCTCCCCTTCGCCATGGGATACCCTGGGAGTCTTGTGGACGTGGTGCGTAGGCGCTCCTTCTCCACGGGGGAATTAGTAACGAACGAACGAACGATACACCTACTGTTCCGTGCTTGTTGCGGCTGGAAAATACACCCTAAATGAGCTCCTGATTACGCCTTCGTCTATAATGGGTCCTAAATAAACAATTTCCGCTGGTATGCCTGCTGCAGTATGTGCTTAGCTTCTCGTACATAACGTTTACATAACTAAATAAATGCGCCGTGGGAATTGGGACATAAAATCCCAATCCCCACTCAGTCACAAATTCACTCCTGCGTGTCAGTACGTCAGAGTATACATTGCAACCAAAAAACACTCTATACTAATTCGGTCAGCCTAAATCTAAATCTGAAATCCGTTTCTCAAGTTTTCCTATAAATCTGGAGAACCAGCCTTTCAACATTTGGCCTTTCTTGCAACTTTTGTTCTTATACCTCAGGTCGAAGGCGTTGCTACAAGGCAATTGTGTGGTACTGCGATATTAATGCCTTAATAAATTAAAAAAGGAAACTATATTCAGCTTTTGGAGTTATAAGAGGTCATCCCCATATGAAAATCCTGAATATGAATATTTAAACCATGGTATTAGATAGACTTGCTTTCTCTTTTAATCTTCATCAATCTGACAAAACCAAGAACAAAACGTTTTTAAAAAACGAAAGGTCTTTTATTTAACATCCTAAAAGACGTACAAAAATGTTAAAAATGTTTTAGGATGTTAAATAAAAGACCTTTCGTTTTTTAAAAACGTTTTGTTCTTGGTTTTGTCTATTGTATTCAGACGTGGTGCCAATCCTGATTATTCATCAATCTGTTTAAAAATAGATTCTGGTATAAGAAAGTTGCGTTGAAGCACACACCAATTAATTTATTTAGATAATAGGATATTTTATAAAACTATCACGTTTTGCATTCACGTGAAATATGTAAAATCTCGATTATTTATTTCGAATTATTTTCTCGAAAATTTTAAAATTCAAAATTTGGTGTGAAAAGCATAAATAAAATTTAAAATCTCTCTGTCTGTTTGTCTGTCCCGTCATCACGGGAGAACGGCTGAACTGAATTTGATGAAATTTTGTGGGTGGCCTGGAAATAGTCCCACTTAAAATTTAGTCCATACATGAATCCCATGAATTTTCGTCAATTAGACATCATTTTCATTGATTTAGCGTCATTTTTATCCATTTGGCGAGATTTTCGTTAATTTGGCAACATTTCAAAAAAGTCGCCAAGTTGGCGACATTCCGCCAAATTCGTCGCCAAAATCTCGCCAAGCGTTATGCACTAAGAAATAAGTTTTTCTTAAAGCAGATAAATGACTATTGGCGTTCAAATACAAAAGTATTATTCAAAGTATCTTTTTTCAAGAATGGAACGAGCTAGATCCACGAGAAGGATGTCACTCAATTTATCGCATGGTATTACATATGAAAAGTTAACATGTTTCTCAATAGGAAATATTTTTCTTTTTATTTTATATGACTTTATGATAATTTTTTTAAAAAATGTGCAATATCTCGAGAACGGTTCACGTTAGCGTTCTAAAATTTATGTCAATCGTTTTCTAATGAAAAATTACATAAGAAATGTGTATTTGCGTAACTTTATTAGTGGTTTTAATTTTTTGACGATTTTTTCAAAATTTCATTCGAAAATTTAGGGGGGTTCTGAACATTCGATTGCGTATAAAAACAATAGGCTTCCAGTGTTTACGGATTGTGATTTTTGTACCAAATTTGGTTCAAATCGGTCCATTCGTTCGTCAGTTATCGTCTCCACAGTCTCACTGACACACACACACACATACACACATACTTTCACACACACACACACACACACACACACACACACACAGACATCACTTCAAAAATGTTTGATTCGTGATCAGGGATGCTTGAAACGTGCTCTCCCGTCGAAAACTCGAATTCGAATTTTCGACCCCGTCACAATACTTTCCTTATACATTATGTATATAAGGAAAGTAATAAATGGATATAAACATATATTTTAGAAAAGAACGATTTGATTTTAAAGAAAAGAACGATTGAAATATCGATTACGGTCTTAAGGTTACACATTATTATTATTGATATTTTTGGGGATTATTGATTCAGGGATTATTGATATTTTGAAGTTATTATGCAATTGTTTTATTATGACAAAAAATGTTTAAACTCATATATTGTACGTTGTACGAGTAATCTTCTACAAATACACGGGTATAGCTTCTAATCTACGAGACTATAAGCAGTACGGGTATATTGGCATATGTTTTGATATATATTGGCATATATTGGAATCAATTACGACCTTCTGGTATAAAGAGAACGGGGATTATTGATATTTTCAATTTATTACGTCATCTCTTTTATTTTGGCAAAGATTTTTGAGACTCATATTGTAATACCGGTAATCTTCTACTAACACACTGGCATATTTTTTAATCTGCAACAATATAAGTGGTACGGGGTTGCATACATTGATTCCATTCCTTTTTTTGTAAATTTGCTTACAAAAGGGGCCAGGATGTTTTATTCTTCCGATCTGCCCGTGGAAGACCCAGACCGTCCGACTCGTCCAGAGGACTTAGAGTAACTAGTTGGACGGCCGGTCAGATCTGCCCGTGAAGATAATTTTGCATAGTGAGAACAGATATTCTTAAACTTCTCTTTAGGAGCAATAAATTTAATATTTTAATAGAATTTGCACATGTTTGCGAATTATAATTTTCTTTATATTATATACTCCGTACGAAGAACGGGTATGCTGCTAGTGGACAATAAATTTTGATTCTTCACACCAGTCGATAGTTAATCACATACAGTCATATGTATTGCCATACTATATTGTGTATACAAAGAAAAATGTCCACCAACTCCAAAAACAATCATATATGTGTATAATAGAATACAATACTAAAATGTGTTCAATAAATTAACCATCTATTGAAACTTATGTTAGTGGTTTTAACAGCTCGCAAAATTAAAGACTATTCAAACTTAAAAAGTTTTCAGACTACTTAAACGAATTTAAAATGATGGGTAAATAGACTAATTATATTTTTTTCGCGGATTCTGTACAATACATATGAAAAAATTGTCTGGTGTTGCATGCAATTACATTGTTCTAACTAGCTCATATTTGCGTGATAAAAAATTCTCTTTTCTTGTAAGTTTTAACATATCAGGTGCTTTATATGCGTCCATTATCTGCAGTTTAGTTTAGGACGAAAAAATATGAAAAGAAAGTATGAAACCGTGTAAAAGTAACAAGTGTTGCTTTTGAATCAGGAAATGAACATTTTTTAAATGCAGTATTTTAAAAGAAAAATGGTGTATGTTTATATATGTTGTATACAACTTGTAAATAACTTTCAGAAAATGTGTTCGAAATTAACGCTATGTGCTCAGTTAATTTGTAGAAACCAAATAGGAATTTTCTGAAGGTGGTGGAATTAAAATATACTTTTATGTATAGTACATTGAATGTTGAAAGAATAGCAGATTTTTTATTGGGATTTCAAAATAATCCGGAGTAAAATTATTGGTTTTACTTCATCTTTAAATGATTTTTGAAAACACATCTTTTAAATTTTCGATAAATAATTAATGATATTACATAATTATAAATGATAAAAATATTCTAAGAATGATTTGAATTGCCTAAAATCATTGACCTCTTTTAAAAAAATACATTTTATATAGTAGCTTAAAAAAATTTAACTATATCAACTAATTTAAAAAAAAAAAAACTTTTTTCTTCAAAACATAATTTCAATGATACGACCAGTTAGACGAAAATACAAACTACAAAAACTACACCAGTTAGAGGAAAATGGTGCAGGTTATATATTCTAATATATGCACATCTTATCACTGAAAGTTTATTCCAAAAATGGAATTAACATCAAGCCGTTCAGATAAGTTTGAGAATATTAGTAAAGAAATCAATTTGTTTTTACGATCGCAATATGGATTTGTATTTTCTAGAGCCATACCTATTCAGTTTTTCTAGAACCATGTCCTGCATTCAAGGTACGCAAAATTCTCTAATACAAGTTTGGATCTTCAGCCCGTCAGAAAAGCAATGCTTGACGTGAATTTTGCAGTTCGCAACCTCGCGGTCCAGGGAGGACTTTGAGAAGATGCCAAGCCACAGCAAGTTTCTGCATTATTACAGTTAAAAATTATTTGTTAATTTATTTTGAAGTGGCAATATCCAGACGTAAACAGCTCACGTATATATATTGAATTGTGCTGTGCACACCTTCCCCAATGACGTCCAAGGAGATTTTGTGACGTCGGTGAAATATGACAGTCGTAATTAACAAGTTCGGTCTCTCCAACGACCCCGAGAACAAAATGCGCGTTTTCTCTTCCACTTTCATCATATGCGCTGAGCAAGGTAAAAAAGTACAGTCATGTCCAGGATAACCCGGGGACATATTATATTAACCTATTATTTTCCTAATATACATAATATATAAGGAAAGTATTGTGACGGGGTCGAATATTCGAATTCGAGGTTTCGATGGGAAAGCACGTTTCAAGTATCCCTGATCATCAATCGAACATTTCTGAGATGATGCCTGTGTGTGTGTGTGTGCGTGCGTGTGTGTGTGTGTGTGTCAGTGAGTCTGTGGAGACGATATCTCACAAACGAATGGATCGATTCGAATGAAATTTAGTACAAAAATTACAATCCGTGAATACTGGAAGCCGATTGCTTTTAAAAACAATCGGATGTTCAGAACGCCCCCTAAATTTTCGAGTGAAATTTTGAAAAAATCCTCAAAAAATCAAAATCTTTAATAAAATTACGCAAATAGAGATTTCTCATATATTTTTCCTTAGAAAACGATTGACATAAACGTTAGAACGCTAGCATGAACCGTTGTCGTCATATTGCGCATTTTTTAAATAAATTTATCAAAAAAGTCCATAATATAATAAAAATATATTAACTGCTGAGAAACATGTTCACTTTTCATATGTAATATTATACGATAAATTTGGGGACATTCTTCTCGTAGATCTAGCTCGTTCCATTAATTAGAAAAGATACTTTGAGTAATACATTTGTATTTAAACGCCAATAGTCACATATCTGCTATAAGAATACCTTATTTCTCCGTCCATAAAGCTTGGCGATATTTTGGCGACGAATTTGGCGGAATGTCGCCTACTTGGTGACTTTTTAAATACTTCCAAATTAACGAAAATCTCGCCAACTGGATAAAAGTGAGGCAACATCAATGAAAATGACGACTAATTGACAAAATGTCAATATCTTAAAAAGAATATAAGTATCTACTATAAGAATAATCCATTTTTTCACTTTAAAAGTAATAAATTCATTGCAGTATGTAAGGAAGGTCATGTGCAGCCCACATCAGATTTTTTTTTCTATTTATGTGAAAGCATTTAGATGTATTTACATAAGGCAAATAAATATAAACTCCCCTTAAAAGTTTCACCCGCCTCCCCTCCCGCCTGGATATAAAGTTCTGAAAGAAACAGTGTTTGACCAGATAGATTTCGAAAAGTTAGCTTTTCCTTTTTAAACTCGAATATGTTTATAACATAATTCAGCATTAAAACATATAAATGTTTACTATTTAAGTCAATCGCACTAATATTTTCAGCAAGTGACAGAATTGAAAAATATTCAAAATTTAAAAGTTATAAGACTAATTAAAATCAATCTGAAATATTGAGAAAAATTTTAATTCCGTGTTTTTCTCAAGTATTATATACGATAAATGTGGAAAGAAAATTCCGATGCTCCAATTACAACTCGACTAACTCGAATTTTCTAAGTAAGACAATTTTTTCTGGTAAGTTTTAACATTTCTAGAGCTTTAAATATGCTCATTATCTACAATGCAGTTAAAAAAATATTATGACAGTACATAATATCGTGTAAAAGTAACAAGCGTTGCTTTCAAATAAAAAGAACACTTTTTAAATACCGTATTTTGAAAACTTTAATAGTGTATTTATATCTGTTTCACATAGCTTGGAAAGAATTGTAAGAAATTTTACTCAAAATCCTCTCAATGTGCTCACTAAATTTGTTGGTATGAAATAGGATATTTTTTAATTTGGAGGTGAAATTAAAATACTTTCGTAGGCATAGGACATTAAATGTTGAAATAGTAACAACTTGTTTATTCAGACCTCCAAGTAAGTGGACTAAAATTGCTGGTTTACATTCTTCTCAGAGTAAATCTTTTGAGTTTTTTTTTAAATAAATAATGATATTTCATTGATAATAATGATTAGAACAAATGATTTGACAACTTTATAAAAGATTATTTGTTGATATATTTAACAAACTTTTCAGCAAATAATTAGATTTTACTAAAGTGAATGCCTGCTTGGTAAAAAAAATCTGATGTGGGCAACACATGACTTTCCTTACATAATGCAATTAATTTACTACTTTTACAGTTAAAAAAAATCTGATGTGGGCAACACATGTCTTTCCTTAAATAATGCAACGAATTTACTACTTTTACAGTTAACAAAAATGTCATTCTTATAGTAGATACTTATATTCTTTCCAAGATATTGAATTTTCTTCAATTAGTCATGACGACATTGATTTAGCGTCATTTTTATCCATTTGGAGAGATTTTCGTTAATTTGGCAACACTTCAAAAAGTCACCAAGTTGGCGACATTCCGCCAAATTCATCGCCAAAATCTCGCCAAGCGTTATGGACGAAGAAATAAATTATTCTTATAGCAGATAAATGACTATTGGCGTTCAAATACAAAAGTATAACTCAAAGTATCTTGTTTCATGAATGGAAGGAGCTAGATCCACGAGAATGATGTCACCCAATTTATCGCATGGTTATTACATATGAAAAGTGAACATGTTTCTCAATAGGAATTTTTTATATGACTTTTTGATAATTTTTTTTAAAAATGTGCAATATCTCGAGAATGGTTCACATTAGCATTCTAAAATTTATGTCAATCGTTTTCTAATGAAAAATTACATAAGAAATGTCTATTTGCATAACTTTATTAGTGGTTTTGATTTTTTTACGATTTTTTCAAAATTTCACTCGAAAATTTAGAGGGGTTCTGAACATTCGATTGCATATGAAAACAATAGGCTGCCAGTGTTTACAGATTGTGATTTTTGTACCAAATTTCGTTCGAATCGGTCCATTCGTTCGTCAGTTATCGTCTCTACAGACTCACTGACACACACACACACACACAGACATCACTTCAAAAATGTTTGATTCGTGATCAAGGATGCTTGAAACTTGCTCTCCCGTCGAAAACTGGAATTCGAATTTTCAAACCCGTCACAATACTTTCCTTATACATTATGTATATAAGGAAAGTAATAGTTTCTTATAAAGCAGAGTAAAATAAAAAAAGATCAACAATATCAACAAGATCATTTTAAATGAAAATCAATCTTTATTCTTCAAGAAAAGAAAAACCTAACTGGTATGACCAAGTATAAGGAAGCAGCAGCTACAACAGTTTGAGATAATCACTTTCACAATATAAGGCTCTTGAAATAATAGTGGTCAAATTGCATTCAAAAAGTAAATACATATTCTTGTGGTTTGAGAGCTGTTAATTTAGAACTGTAATAATCCAAGAAAATAATTCAAAATTTGGTGACTTTTTTGTACAACTTATGCGACAATATTAACAGAAATCTAACTTGTGAAATGATAGCACTCGAACTCCAAGAAAAATGGCGTTGTATTTATTTGTCAGTGAGATTGTTTGCCGATGAGAATTATATAGATTATAAATTACATTTAATCATACAGAAGAAGCTATGTGAAGAATACTCATAAACAAAAGGTACACAGTTGTCTCTAAATATAAAAAAAAGTACCTTGTCTACTGCATTAATTCGTGAAATGAAAAAATTATTGGCAATGGAGATAGGCCACTTAATTCTAAAATCTGAATAATTCATATCATTTAACTGAATAAATCATAATCATTTTGTTCAAGGCGTGACGAAATGTATTTTTAGGTAGTTGAAGTTTTGATCAGTTTTGATGAGTTCTGATGAAATTTCATTTTATGTTTGGGACGAAACCATTGCAGCCTGAATATAGTAAACATTTGATCTTGCTTAGTTAAACATTTAGAAGGTCATCATGCGGATAAGAATGATGGAGTCATAAAAATGATTTATAATGACTGTTGTAAAAAAAAATAGAAATGTATAAATATTATATTTATAATGATGATGATCAAGATGTACATAACGGGTCCAGACATCATTTCAGAAGTTATCGACTATAAGTTCTTGGTGCAGTACATACATATTTGTCCAAAAATCGTGACTTTAGAGAAGTGGAGTTTGCAAACAAAATTCGAGAATACTAAAGATCAGTGGTCAAACGACAAGAGTAAAAGTAATTTTCCATCTTATCCAGAGGATGATTAAAAATACATATATTTCTTCAGCAGCATTCAAAACATTCACAACGAATAGGAAGGTAACGGTGAACAAAAAGGTTTTGCGATTCTAAATGCCCTGGATTCAGTATTCGAAAGTTGAACCTAAGTCAATGAAATTCAAATTAACATTTCAAGAATTCTTAGTACTCGACAAGGTGTGAGTTGCGAAGCAAACAAGGGGTCGTTCAAATCTGTTGTTGGTTGGGTTGGTGTCGTGTCCACTTTGAAGTCAAATAGATCCATGTGAGTGAATCACTGCCTTTGCCAGATCCACTATCCTCTCTGTATAAAGTTCACCCCGAAAAGGGAATTCCCCCAAGCTTTGCAGCGCTGCAAGTATAGCCGGACATGTAAAGATATGTACTGGATAAAACCCCTCCCCAGGGCAATTACTGCAGTTCTTATATGCCCTGGTATCGTCTTCATTAATTCTCATGACACCGAAGAAACTAGTTCTCAGTCTAGTAATGGTCTTAGTGATTTCTCTATTTGCATTGATTTCACATATCTGATGACTCATCTTGATAGATTTCTGAGTCTATATCTGGCAGTGGCATTTGCCTCATCTAGGGTGACGAGGTTTATGTTGTTATTGTTTAGAGTTCTCGCCTCTTTAGCCAATTCATCTACTGCCTCATTACCCTCAATTCCGACATGTGCAGGAATTCATTGCAAAATGCATGCCTTTCCCATCTCGTCTATTGGAATAATATCTGGAATCTATTGTGCAATGTGTAATAAGATTTCTTATACTCAAACAAACACTCTGTTACTTCCAAGCAAAAGAAAGATAGAATTTACCTGTTGCTATACGTTTCTCCTATTCGCCAAGATCATTGCACCTTCCTGGCGACAGTTATGGACGACAAGAAATCTGAAATTCAGGATTACACCAAAGTGGAATTTTCAAGTGAAATAGATGACTAAATGAAGCAAAAATATTTTTTCTCAAAAAAATGGACTAAATGTAAAAAATATATATATTTCAATAATTGTCCATATGCATTTAAAATAAAAATAAAATTAAATAAAAAATGATATAAGTGTTAAAAAATTATAGATAACATATTTTAATGTTTATAATGGCGCATGCGACATGCAATTCAAACTCCGTTGTTGACCAATGCAATTCTCAGTTATTAATTTCTCTTTAGAATAGAAGTGGTACATATGACTTTGTTACCATTGCAGAGTGAATTTCTAACACCGGAGAAGTATCACATCTCCAGAACATCACCGTCACTTCTAGTCATCAGACACTTCTTGAATGCCACATATCCCGGACGGTGGATTGGACGTAGTGGATCTGTGGCTTGGCCACCACGCTCACCGGATCTCAACCCACTGGACTTCATCTGGGGCACATAAAATCATTGGTGCACGAGACGCCTGTGGACTCCATAGAAAATTTCGTCGCGAGAATCGTTGTTGCAGCGGACAGGATAAACACGACACCAGGTGTCTTCAAAATGGTGCGCCAGTCGTTCATTCGCCATTGTGAATTGTGCAACGGCACCCTTAGCCGTCATTTTGAGCATCTGTTTTGAGTCTTTCTCTGGTGTAAATAAATAGCATTGTGCAACTTATGATTACGTTAATTCTCCTTATTTTCACTGTTGAAAGTTCAACTTTAACTTTACGCTTTTCTGACACTTAGAGTGGAATGCGACCCTAGGTTCCATTGTAAATATTGTTCGTCTTGATGGGTACTATCACCCCTTTTATTTTGTCAAAACACTTTATATACACCCTGTATTATTTAAATATTAAAATATACAAAATTTAAAAAAAAAAAATCACAAATGTCATTACTAAAATTCAATATTAAAACTTGCTGATTAAATTAACTGTTAAATTAAACTATATTTCTAATTTCAACATATGACAAAATTAAAAAATAACCAGAACTACAAAGTTCTAAGATTACTCAAAACGCAACTGAAGTCCTCATAAAAAATAAAATTCATTTTTTTTTATCACGTATTCGGTACGATAAATGTAAAAAATTTATCTGATGCTGCAGACGATTAAACTTCCTTGACTAACACAAATGTGAAATACAAAAATATTTTCTTTTAAGTTTTAGCGTTGCTGGTGCTTTAAATGCACTTATTATCTAAAAAAAATAGAATATTATAAAGTGTGATACCGTGTGAAAGTAACAAGTGTTACTTTTAACTTAGAAAAGGAACACTTTTTTACATAGTGTATTTGAAGTTTAAATAGCGTGTTTATATCTTTTTCATGCTTTTAAGATATACTTTAACCATAATAATTTCTTCGATATATATTTTAAACGAATTCTATGTCTCGTTATTTTGTAGAAACTGAACATAATATTTTTGCTATATGTAAGTGATGAAATTAAAATGCATTTTAAATCATCGGTTTTTGTTTGGCTTTCGTCTGGGTAAATTATATCGAGTTTCGCTGAAAAATTTATTAAAACTCAAAACACAGCCTCACTTTAAAAAAATTAGCGTTAGAGTATAACAATCCTTATTCTCGTAAAATATCAAAGCGTCAATTCGCGATGCACGAAGTTAAAATGCATTATTTTTAATGGCCTAAAAATGCGCATATCAATGTATTTTCAATTTTTATTTAATATATAATTATTCTACGAATTTGATCCAAAGCTTGTTGGAAAGAGCGTTCTTCGATCCGATGGTGTTAAGATGAAAACTCCAATAATATTTTCAGTCGCTAAGGAACCAATTTGAGTGGGAATTGCTCAAAATCTTCCAAAATTTCGCTTCGATATTGTGTAAAGAGCCTTGAAGTTCCAACCGAGAATCGAACCCTGGATATCCGAACTGGCTAGCCGATGTTCCACCATTAAGCTACTGGGGCGAAAATGCAAACTCTTACCGTCGATATGGGCTCTGCAGTTGTAAAACTCAAAACCAAATATAATTTTTTTAAAATCTTGCGGAGATGCATGAACTCAAGTATCCCTGTACCGAATTTCGTGGCTTTCAATAGCTTTGATTTTTTGCTACGAGCTGGAAACTTACAAGAAAAGACTCAAAGACATTCCTTCTCATAGATACATAGAAGAAAAACACATCCAAGGAAAACACATAGTCTTTCCTTCCATAGACATCTTATTTTACTGTTATAGACTAATGGCAAATTTTTTCGCACCCTTAACTACTTAAACCGAACATAATAGACATTGCTATTTAAGAAAAGAACAACGTACTTTTGCAAAGACTGTGGTGTAGAAATATGCTATACATGTCATGCTTCAATATGTAACACCTGGAATTAATAATTTTGATAGAGAAAAATATTATTATATTATTGAATGACAAATTTGCAATCGAATAATAATAAAATTGGAATTATTAAACTAATGTTATGAGTTCTTCATTCCGGAAACCTTTTCTTATCCAAAGTCATAGTACGAATAACTTGCATTACAGCATTTTGCTGAGCATATTTGTTCAAATAAAGTCAAACTTATCTTTCTTTTTGTACCCTACCAACATCCTCAATTTAAAAAAAAACACAAAAGAAATATATAAAGGTGCCTTCACTTAGTGGCAAGTGGTGAATACACATCATTTCCGCCGGAACTATTACATATTTTTATACACTTCCGGATACTTAATTTATATAGTCAAACAAAGTTTTGGAAAAGCCGGAAGTAACATCTCTGGAACTTGAAGAGGAAATCCTTGGTGAATCTCCAACCCCCTTCAAAATTCTATGCTGGGAACATATCATTCATCATCTAAGATATATATATAACCAGACCTGAAAAATAATTAGTGCAATGAAAATGCAAATATTTAAATTGGATCTGACATATTTAGAACCGGAAATGGAAATCCTTAATAAGCCACCAACCCTCACCAGAATTTGATTTTGAATCCATAAAAGTTGCTATCCAAGCTCTATTTATCGACGATCCTGAAAAACAGGTTTGTTGGAAAATGTAATTTTTTTTTAATCCGAAGTGAGATATCCAGAACTGAAAGTGAAAATTCTTAGTGATTCCTTTTAGCACGTCAAACTTTTGTGCTGAATTCATATGAGTCATTATCTAAGCTTTATTTATAGCTATTCTTGAGAAATAGAGGTTTTAAAATTTTTTTTGAACAAGAAGTGGGTTAGGAGCCAAAAGAGAAAATTCTAACTAAACCACTCTACCTCCATCTAATTGATGCTGCATCTGTATCAGTTATCGTCTAATCTTTATCCTTAACCAATCCTGATAAGTAGTTGTATCAAGTAAAATGAAAAAGTTTTAACCGGAAAAGGAAAAATGACTGAAAAGAGGAAGGAACTCCCTCCTCCTCCGGAATCTAATGCTAAATCCATATCAGTCACCATCTAAACTCTATATATAGCAGGTCTTTACAAATAGATGCTCCAAGGAAAAATGTTTACAATAGCATGGAAAATGTTTTGCCACCAATAAAGGAATTCGATTAATGGAAAAATATATTCAATTTTACATAAGCTTTTACATAAGCGTACAAACAGAAAAATTCCTTAAAAGCACATTTCTGAAAAATAGAACGATGAATAGGTAACAGAATGGCGAAACATTTTCAAGGAATTTTCAAACGAAAGCTAAAAAAATATGCATTTTTTTTCTTTGATAATGATTGTGATGCAGTATGGAAGGTTAAAGTTACACGCCAGATAATTTTTGAACCAAAGCAGTGTAACACAAAATTTAATAAGCGTAAACTGCATAGTATAAAGACTTAGAGAGAGAGAAAGAAAAAAAACGTTCAATCAGAAACTAAACGCTCAGGAAGAAAATTAAATTTGGAACGATTTATCTTGCTTGGTTTCAGATTTGAAAGAAAAAATGAAGCGTTGTCTCATGTACCAATTACATCCGGAACTACAAGCAACTCTAGTTTTACTTCCTCCTATTACCTTTGTTAGCTTCATTAGTGAAAAGAATATACAAGATGGGGGGAAATGAAAATGAAAGAATGTGTAAAAGTAATGCAAATATCGCAGAGATGTTGCGAAATATTTTCAAGAACTCTCAAACGACAGCTAACAAAATATACATTTTTTACTTTGATAGGGATTGTGATGCAGTATGGAAGTTTAAAGTTACACACCACATAATTTTTAAACTAACGCAGTGTAATATAAAATTTATTAAAGGCAAACTGTATAGAATTGCTTAAAACTTTCAAAGAAAACTTTCAATCAAAAAATTGAACGTAGAACAAGAAAATTCAGTTTGGAACGATTGCTCTTGCTTTGTTTCAAGTCTGCAATAAAATGAAGCGTTGCCTCCTGTACCAATTACGCCCGGAACTACATTCAACTCTAGTTTTTCTTTTTCCTATTACCTTTGTTAGCTTCATTAGTGAAATAATACATAACACGGGAGAAATGACAAAGAAGAAATACACAAAAGTAGTTTAAATATCGCAGAGATGTTGCGAAATATATTCAAGAACTTTCAAACGACAGCTAATAAAATATGCATTTTTTACTTTGATAATGATTGTGATGCAGTACGGAAATTTAAAATTGAACGCCATAAAAATTTTAAACCAACGCAGTCTAGCATAAAATCAATAAAAATTAAAAGTATAAATATTTGGAGGGAGATAGAATTTATAATCATAAAATTAACCGCAGAACAGAAAATTTCAATTTCGGATCATTTTCTTATTTGGTTTCAAGTCTGAAAATAAGGAGTGTTACCTCCTGTACCAATTACGTCCGAAATTGTCTATTTATAATTTCTCTCATTGCCTTTATTAATTGCATTAGTAAAAATAATATATAAAAGAATAATATATAAAAGTAATTCAATAGTACCAAATATGTTACAAAATATTTTCAAAGCACTTTCAAACGAAAACTAATAAGATAATATATATTTTTTACTATGATAATGATTTTGATGTAATATGGAAATAAATATATGACCAAGCATAGAAAAGTAAAAATAAAATCCTACGAAACTTTCAGAACATATATTTTAAATCTCAGGAAATAATATCATACCAGAAGACTTTACAAAACTTTAATAACCTACTGAATACAGAATATCTTAAAAATAGAACGATGGCTAAATATGCTACTGGACGAGCTAAAAATAGGTTAAATATGCTGCTATGCTACTATTTTAGTGGAAAGGTGGAAAACGCTGTAATCACAAGCCTACATTATATGTTTTGCATATTTGTCGTGGGCTTTTCACTGCAATTTTTAACTGCCATCTTCGTTGTTCGTTGGGATATTTTATCATCACATGTTCATTTCGGAACTTTGGGAAATCCAAAATTTGCGGTTGCACTCTCAGGTTTCTATCAACTGCATTCTTGGGAATCGAAATTCCTAACTAACCAATTATCATGGCTCATCGGAATTCTAGTGTATTTAAATACCCTTCATTACAAAACAGTTTTAAAGGATTCCATGCAGCAACGGCAACAGTATATGTACGGAATAAGGATAATTGAGAGACATGTAACTCGCGGATGCTGATAGATCTAGTTGTAGAACGAATTAAGTGATTTTCTACTCCAAGATTTAATATCATTCCCCCATTTCTACTATTAAAATGATCTTTAAAATTTTGGTTTCCTCTTATTTTTTCATGAGTCATCCAATTGACTGCTCACCCCCTCTCCTCTCCCTCCTCTGCATTGCAAGCCCAAGTGTTATGCCACTGTATGGATATACATGTTTTGAAAATCCCTAAACACAAATTATCCGATTTCAGTTTATATGCATCAGCCTGTGCTGCGATCCTATGAAATTTGACACGATTATTAAAATCAGTGAAAATGTAAAAGCCTATAGATATTCTGGACATTTAATTCTGTTAAAAAAACAATTTTTCAAACATATTTTTTTTTTCAAAAATGTGTAAAATAGAAGAAGGATAAACAAAATATACAACTAATATCAGATACATTTATTTCTTATGATTTTAAAGCGAATGAAATCATTTGCAAGACTAGCATGTACGATTCCTTGAGTATTAAACGTTTTGCCACAATAACAACTGATATCGTCCTATTTTTTCGACACTAAAATGAGTAACTAAAAATGCCCTCTAAATATACTTTTTTGAACAATTGTTTTATTTCTAGTATAACAATAAAGAACATTGCCTATAAATAAGTATACCTGAATTTTTCGTGTGGTTAAAATAATATTTGTTTACTTAAAAAATTGAAAGCAAAAACGGGAAATTTGACAAATTTAAAAAAAAATATTTTGGGTGAATATAAAATAAATGAAGGTGACAAAGGATGTAATTGATGAATCTGTGCAAACTTTCGAATGTTTTCAGCAAATCAAAATATATATTTGTAATGATATGATAACAGGTTATGTGTGCTGTCCTATATTTAGGGCGATGCAGGCCAGAAAATTTTTATATCAACGTAGCGTTACATTAAATCAAATAAAGACAAACTCTATAAGAACTCAGGGATTTACAATAAAAAAATGAAAAACAAAGCAGGCACATTAAATTTCGGTTCATTAAATTTCGGTACATTCCTGCTTGGTTTTTAAGACTGAAAACGAAATAAAAATGGTGTCTTCTGCACCAATTACATCCAGAAGTGTATTTAACTCTATCATTTCTTCTATGCATTACCTAGGTTGACTTCATTAGTGAAAAAATATAAAAAAAAGTGCATAAAAGTAGTTATTTATCCCAGAGATGATTTTCAGTTGAAATCTATTTTGAAACAATTTAGAATGTTCAAGCATTTACACTCTAAACGCCATTTTTGTACTTTAGATAGGATATAGCGTTAAATTGTTTTAACTTTATATTATGTAATTTATATTTAAATATTAAAATATTAGAACGATTTACCCGGCGCTGTCCAGGTCCTAAATAAGCTCCCTCTACGTAAATAATACAGATTCAGATAACGTTATCTGTATCTGCAACACCACTCAAATTCTAAATAGCTTGTTTTGAATGAAAATCATTTCCGTGCTCAGTCTGTTTTCCTTCAATACGCCCTCAGTAAGCACGGTGAATATACAAAAAATACTAAAAGACAAAAGTTTCGTTTAGTTAAACAATTAGATTTTTGTTTTTTAATTTAGTTTTTATTTTTAGAAAGTTTCTTTTAAAAATTAGAATTTCATATTTTATCATCGAGTTCGTGTCTCGCCATTTTTACGATTGAAATTCCCAAATTGGAGCTGATCGAAAACGAAGAGAATATTTTTTCGTTTGCTGGAATAAATTTATTTTGGAGCCGAAAACAAAAAAAAAGAAAGAAAAATATATGCTATTTTCAACAATTTACGTCCAATTTTAGTAAAATTTTCAGAATAAATTTGTAGTATTGAAAAAATTCTATACTCTAAAAATTTTAATTTTATCTGCAAAACTCACCAAATTAGAAAATCGCAAATTGTACAGCACTCCACGGTCTAGACCTATTGTCTTAGACCTCACCCACAAAGCACTTTCGAAAGAAGGTATGTTCACATTCGAGCAGAGTCGTAAGTTCGATAGATTTAAAAATTCTAAATTTTAGCCAAATTTCGAATTTTAAGTTTATGAATCCTAAAATAGTGACGTATTTGTTACTCAAGCGCAAAATCCCCATCTAAATGCACGTAACTGCTTAATGAATATCTCATTAAATAAATAACTGTTGCCGAAACCGTGGGCGGCAAAATGCAAAACTAATACTTGAAGAATCTTCGTTGGTAAATGCAATGCATTAGATTCACGAGAATGGTGTTATTTATCGCAAAATATTGCATGTGGAAAGTAAACCTATTTGATTATACCTACTACTTCCCTAATTTTTTAATAAATTTATTTGAAAAACGTTCAATATATCGAGAACTGTTCATATTATTGTTCTAAAATGTATTTCATTCGTTTTCTAATGAAAACTTACGTCCAAAATGATTATTCATGTATCATTATCAAAATGTCATGAAATTTTAATGATTTTTTTAAAATTTACTTTTTTTTTTAAACAATAGAGTTCCAGTATATCAATGATTGTATTATTTGTACCAAATTTCGCTCCAAATTTCGTTGTGAGTTATCGCATCTACAGCACGATCGTAGCTCTTGGGGGGAGGCTAACCCCTCCCCCCCCCCAAGAGGTATACTCTGACCCCTGATAAAAACATTAAATTTTTAGTAGTGATATGAAATTTCATATAAAATGTCATTCAAATTTTGCATAAAAAATTCTTTTAATTTTTTTTTTATAAATTACTTCGTTTTAAAGATTTTTAATTTAGCTAAATTTGTGATTATACTATTGATCAATTTATTTACATATTTAATTTAAAAATATTTTTAAATTATGACAATAGTATTTAGGATACTTTGTATTACTATGTAGTTCAATGTTGTACATGATGGAGTCAAAATCAACTGATAAGTAGGTAAGAGTAATAAAGCATTAACTGGTATTAATTTCAAAATGTTTCTACAAAATATCAACATCTTTATTACTAGTTAATGTTTACATTTAAATCAATTGTAATCATTATATATTAATATTGATGTATAAACTATATGGATATTAATAATCAGCTCTTAGCTTGCAAATATAAGTATGCAATTATTTGTTAATAATTTATATAAATTGAAATATATAATAGTAATTATTATGGTTTATAAATGCTAATGATTAATTGTGTTTTTGGTGAGCCCCCCCCCCCTTGAATTTCCTTCCAGCCCCTCTTCAATTTCGTCTCTAATAAAAGTGGTGCTATTTTCACAATCACTGAATACTGGAGCAAAATCTGCCCCCACCCCCCCCCCTCCTCTTCTACACACACACTCACACAGACTAAATGTTGGAAATATTAAATTAAAAATTCGTACAAGAAAAATCAGAATTGTCATTTATGTTAAATGAACTGTAATATTATACGTAATTCGTTATGTTCGTAATATTATACGTAATTCGCTCTGAAATGAACCGTTCTCGAGATATTATACGTTTTTCGAGAACATTTATCTGAAATTTTCATAAAATTAAAGTATTAAGTATTAATTAAAAGACTAACGTTCTCTGCAATATTTCCCAACAAGTTCGTTATTAAGGAAAACTGGAGCAACGTGTATAAGCACATATAAAATGATAATGCAGCATATAGCTGTTTCGAAGATACATTGGATCCCCTTCATCAGTGCAAGAGAACCAGCAAACCCGAGGTTCAAAAGAGGAATGCGTACACAGGTAGATACAAGGGATAATTATATACCCAAGACATGGATTAAGAGAGAGTCAAAGAGAAAATAGCATGAAAAACAGTCAAGATAATAGGAAATTATAATAGGACGAAGAGGATCCAACGTATCCTCGAAACAGCTGTATACTGCATTATCACTTTATTTGTACTTATACACGTTGCTCCAGTAATCCTTCTGAGAGGTTGGTGGTAGGGAAAGGAGGGTACGGTACCTGTGGATGCCTCCCCCACTGGGTTCCGGTCTTAATTGGCACTTTCCGACCGTCCAAACGATTACCTTACACCTATCTGGTAGGTCGGACGGTCTGGGTCTCAACAACAACAACGTTGCTCAAGTATTCCTTATCCTTTCTCACAAAATTTAATTTACTTATGTTATTCTTGTGAATTCATCGCGTTTTGTTCACTAGAAAAGGCACAAGTTTTATGTGTCAGCACCAACTAATTTATCAAATTCTTCTTATTTTATTTGATATTAAAATTAAAGAACTATATTGGTTTAATAATAATAATAGTTTAATTATAATAATGGTTTACTAATATCCAAAAAGTATTTTACAGAATCCATGAAGACCAACTCCTAAAAGATCAATCCTATAGAAGGCGAGGAATAAACATGGTAATTACAGAAGCATCTTAGGATACAATTACAAATTACAGATGGAATAGTTACAGTAAATCATTACAGCACAACATTTAAAAACATAAACATGGTCATTCAAATAGTTAAGGATGACAATTGAAACAGGTAAATACTTAACTTTCAATATGAAATTATATCTACTTCAACTGAATTATAAGCGAAAACCTAATCTTTAATAGCCCTGAAAAAAAGAAGTAAAAGTAGAAATATCTTTTTAAAAAAATTGGGGAAGAAAATTATAAAATCATAGAGCAAAAAGGAGATAGAATTTCTAAAACTTGATAGAATTGGCTTAAGATCTAATTAACTTTGGTTTGATTAGCCCAAAGTCATATTGACTTCCCCATCCACATTCTTATTTCTAGTATAAACATATTAAGAGTTTTGTAAGCATGTGCCTGAATGGAAAAATCTTACAATCAAAGAAAAGAGGAATATAAGGCACTTGACGAGGTTTACATAAGACAATCATAATGAATAATTTTTGTAGCAAAATAACAAACCTGGAGGTATTCAGAGATATATATATATATATATATATATATATATATATATATATATATATATATATATAAGTATCACCAAAACAAGTTATTCCATACTGAGTCCGAGAGTGAATTAAGGTATAATAAAGAAACCGAAATACAATCAAGGTATAACTAGTGTAAAAAGTAACATTTTCTGATATTTAACTTTAATTGTTTACTTAGTCCAGTACTATGAGGCTTCCAAAATAGAAAATCATCAATAGTAATACCAAGATATTTAAAACTACTCACCTGCTCAATAGCCTCAAAATTACAAGTACTACCCGGAAAACTGATATTTTAAAATAAAGAAAAACAAATATTTTTAGGACAAGGCAAAATAAATAAGTTTCGATCTTTTTACATTAAGAAAACAATTTTTATCCCAAAATAATTCTCTAATAATACACAAATCGTCTACCATATTTCTCAGAACATCAGAAATGGTAGGCCCTAGCAATATAAAGCAATAACATCAGCAAAAGTAGCCGAAGTCCCATTAAAATTAAATAGGCATTGGACGTTAAAAAATATAAGAAATGAATCGGACCCAAGATCGACCCCTGGAAAACACCCTGCTTAACTAACTTTATTTTAATTATAACATAACTAACTCATAACAAAATGCTCATGCCCGCCCATACCCGTTGAGATAAAATCTAAACCATTCTAACGCAATATCCAGAATGCCAGTCTTCTGCAACTTGTACAGCAAAATATTAGGATCACCACAAAGACTTTTTACTTTCCCTGCAATACATGGTAATGTACAGGGAGAGTATTGGAATCATGCCGAAAATCGCAACTTGAGTTTTCGACGGATCTACGCGTTTCGAGACCTCTAGAATACGATAAAAAACATTTTTAGCATGGCGTCTGTGTGTGTGTGTCTGTGTGTGTGTCTATGTGTCTGTCTGTCTGGACAGATTTTGTATCCACTCTAACTAAGAAACTAATTGACCGAATTTCATAAAATTTGGTAGATAAGTCACTTTTGGGCGAATATGGTGCTGATTAGTTTGGGATACGATTTGGGATAAAAGAACCCGTCTTTTTTTGCGAAATGGCCCCCAAAAGTCTGTATCCACTCTAGCTGAAAAACTAATGGACTGAATTTTACCAAATTCGGTAGATAAGTCGCTTAAGGATCATCCTGGTGCTGATTAGATTTGGGTACGGTTCGGAAAAAAATAACCTGCCTTTTGTTCCAAATTGGCTCGCAAAGATATTCAAAATCTAAAATAAAAATCTACGTATGCTCAACTATATCCATTAAATGATTGTTTTATACGTAATTTTTAACGCAGAAAAGAATAAGACCAACCCCATTACACTAGGACTAGACGTTCTCGACATATTTTAGTTTTTTCGTATTTTCTCTACGCCACCTTTGAAAATAAGCCTAGTTACCAAATGAGAACGAAAATTGAATTAAAAGTGAATTAAATTGAATTAAAATAATGAGAACGTGGATATAAGTCTGCAGGGATAGTCATGTGCTGTCCACGTCAGATTTTTTGATGTCCAAAAAACATACTAGTATCCCTGCGGCCAGCATTTAAATCCTCGTTGATTTTACTAAAAAATTTTAACTAAGCATCTTCGCTATTCTCTATTTCCCTGAACCCAAATTAGCAAGAACTGAAACAATTTATAAAGTTCAGGTACTTAATTAATATTTTCTTTGTAATTTTTTCAATAGTTTTAAAAAAAATAGACAAAGGGGAAACAGACCTGTAATTACTTGTATTATTTCTATCACCTTTCTTATAAACCAGAACAATAAAAGCAAATTTAAGTAGGTCAGGGAATGCCTTCAAAGCTTATATGAGAAAAACATCACATACAAAAGGGACAATATTATAAATAGCAGTAGCAATCATGCCATCGAAACAGGACGAGCTGGATCGAAGAAAACCCTCAAGAGTACTGAAAACTTCCACTAGATCTGTTGGTAAAATAAAGAAAGAGTCACTATTGTGCAGAACATCACTTATATGCATATTCAAAATACCATTGGAAAGAGCTAGTGGGTGATACTTTAAGAAGTGACAGCAAAATTCCTCCGCAATATCTGGACCTGTAATTAACATTTCTTCTTGTGCGGTAGCAAGGTTTATAGATACAGTCAAACCTGCCTTAAATGGAACTCAGAGGACCGGAAGAATTTTCCGTCTCGAAAATATTTCCGTTTCATGCAGGTCATTTCAGGAGAAGCTAAGTTTAAAAGTTTAGCTGGAAATGCTGATAATCCATATGTAATTGCACACCCATACATCAGACTTTAAAAGTTTTGAAAAGTGTATTTAGATAAATTCAATTAGTACTATATTATACCATGAGAGCTAATTTAATTATTTTAAATATGTATATACGTACATTTTTGCATACTGCGATCACAGGAGTATATGTATATAAAAATATAGTGTACCCCATATCCTTAACTGTTAGCTTATTACCATACCTTAACACCTAGATGAATTATTACTGCTTACAATAAAAACAAAATAAATCAAAAAAAGGTGAGATAAACTTTCAAATAATCCAACATGGTTTCTTGAATATGTGTCTTACTGATGATGCTACTTTCAGTAAAAAGTCATGCATTAATTAATATTTCTAGCATTTCAGATTCTTCCTAATTAACGGAAAATTCTTGAAGTTCTGAAATGGCTTTCAGAAAATCGTGATATAATTATATGTATATAAAAATATAGTGTACCCCATGTCCTTAACTGTTAGCTTATTACCATACCTTAACACCTAGATGAATTATTACTGCTTACAATAAAAGGTGAGATAAACTTTCAAATAATCCAACATGGTTTCTTGAATATGTGTCTTACTGATGATGCTACTTTCAGTAAAAAGTCATGCATTAACTAATATTTCTAGCATTTCAGATTCTTCCTAATTAACGGAAAATTCTTGAAGTTCTGAAATGGCTTTCAGAAAATCGTGATATAATTTAATAGAAAGTTCTGTGAAAAATGGTTCTCATGAAAATAAATGGCGGAAATAGATGATGATTTTTTCCATTCTCTGATCGTTATAGCAGGTGCTTTTATTAACAAAATATATAAAATTGGCCATGAGTTTCCGCTTTGTTCAGGTTCCGTTTAACACAGGGTAAAATAACATGAATTTCCTATATTTTTGGACGGGGATAAAAATATTTTCCGCTTATTACTGTATTCCGTTTCCTAAAGATTCCGTTTCAAGCTGTCTCAACTGTACTAGTATTTATAAACCTTGGTGCGGTTGTACCCGAGAGAATAACTTTAGTACTAGCGCAGCCCGCCGACTTATTAAAAATGGCCCATAGACCAAGAGCATCCCTATTAGTACCCATAAATAAGCTTTGATAAAAACACTTAGGCAATCCCTGATATCACTGATTAGGTTACGAAAATGTTTGTCGGTGGTATGAAGACTAGTGTCGAATTTTGACTTAGCTTTTGCACGTGCTTATAAATAAATTCGAAATTTGTTTCCGAATATTTTAAATTTGAAAATTTTTTAAGGCAGACATGAAGAACAGTGAGTATAAATATTTTATAAATATATCAAAGGAATTTATCACAATATGTAAAAAAAAATTATTTGCTGCCCACATGTTTTCTCCTACTGGATGCAAACATATTCGAGGAATCTGCTATTTAACACAGCTTACATCTTTTACGTTTTGCATTTCACATAAAATCCTTTTAAACCGAAATCTTTCAAACCAACATAACAAAAATTACAGCATTCCAGAACGTCTAATTTGAATGACTTAGGGAAAATGTGGGAGGCATAATTTCAACAGCCAGAGTATTTTTCTAAACACAGTGTATAAAATTAAGTTTGGAACGATAACCTTTGTTTGGATTAAAGTTTAAAAATAAGTTGCGTTGCCAACCAATTACATCCAGAAGAAATGCATTTAACTTCACTATTATTGCTTTTTTTACAATACAAACAAAATCCAATTCGGGTAGCAAATGACTTTACCTACACACTTAAATGATTTTTCTTTCATAATGCATTAGATTGAATTTAATTGCTCAAATAGACATATATTGTGACATAAACTTCCTTGAAATTATATCCAATTTGCAGCTTTAATATTTCTTTTTCATTTGATGTTTCACAACTCGTCCAAAATTCTAAAAAACTTATTTCAAAAACAACTTATTCTCGAGTAATGATATTGACCTTATTCGTTTTATCATCAAAAATGACTTTACAATGAGCATTTAATTAATAGATTTAAGCACATTTTACCTTTTATTTCAGATTTTGACCGTTTTTGCCGGACATTTTACAAAAAAGACCTGTTGCATTTTTTTTTGTCTTTTTCAAATTGTATTAAAATCTAATCGGAGTAATCCATAACTGGCCAAATTAGTTAAAATGTCATCAAATAGTTTATCAGTTAGAATGCACACGCGCGCGTACACAGACGTCTAAAATAAGTTTATTCACATTTTAAAGTACTCAAAATGTGTAGATCTGTCAAAACTCTAGTTCTAATTTTCAACACTTCTCCATTATATTTTGTCCATAATTCCATGTATTATACGATAAGTAATACCTACAATATATAGTGGCACCATCTATTAACGACAAAAGAAAAGTTCAGAGTTCGCCTCTTTAATGCCCAGCTACCCTTCAGAGTAATACCAGACAGCCAGAGCTGTCCAGAAGAAAATTATTGAGAGCGTGCGGTGTTGTCTCATTTAAAAAGAGTATTGCAATTGCGGAGTTCCAAGGGGCAACCCCCTAGTGAGGGTATGAAAGGGTAGCGCTGCCCCCCTTGAAAATGTTTGAATCATTTAGGCCATATAATTGTCATTTTTAAGCAAATAAATTACTTTTTTCACATTATTAATAGCTTAATGCTTAACAGGATATATATATATATATATATATATATATATATATATATATATATATATATATATATATATATATCATACCAGAAAAGTATAAAAATGAAAGAAAGCAATATATCAAAGATTGGCCGGGGGGGTTGTAACCCCCACTCCCCGGTTAAGCCAGCTTGCGTCTAGACAACACTCCCAGTAGCCGATATATTGCACAAAGATGAATACCGAAGTATCAAAATTTCAAAAGGATTTTAAAAAGGATCCAAAAAAAAAGGAATTTTAAAAAGTATGTTACAGATCATGTAAGTGTGGAGTACCCAGAAGACACGTATTTTAATAACTGTACTATGTCTACTCTCACTAAACTAAAGGCAATAAAAATCCAAACATATAGATTTTAATGATCAAAGCAGATACCATACCATAACCACTATCCACCATGACGAATCCAGCACAAATATATTTATACATATTTATTATATATATATATATATATATATATATATATATATATATATATATATATATATAAATATATATATATATATATATATATATATATATATATATATATATACAGAATATATATATAAATTAACAAATATGGATTATTTTGTAACTCGGAAGGATTTCTATTATTTTTCCTGCACTTACTTGTGTTTTCTTCTAACTTTTCACTTACTTACTTTAATATTACCTACATACATAAATCACTTGTCATAAAGACTGGTCGTCTATCGTCTATTTAAGCCCAAGGTGGCAGTTGCCACTTTCATCAGTTTTTCATTCCTGTCCTGGTCGTGCGCAGGATATAATTTTGAGGCTTGGGGTTTCAAGGGGTTTTCCTTATTTCCTAATTTGTTTGCATTCAAGTTTGTAAAAAACTAGCAAAAAAAATAAAAGGCCGAACTTTGTTGAAAGTTGGGCAAAAACAGCGAATACAAAAACTTTCTTGAGACCTTGAGAGTACGCGGCTCGTACTCGGTATTTTTCAAAATTTCTTGAGAGTACCTTGCGTACCCTTTCAGAACAGCCCTGTATGCAACCAATCATCGTAATGCCATTTAAAATTCAGCAAAAACGCTAATTTTTTATCCTTTTATTATTGTGTGAATGCGTTTATACTAGGTGCCGATTTGAAACTTTTGCACTATATATTAATTCTGTAAGACTTTATGCATTCAAAATGTTGGTTCTAAATGATGTAAATATGGAATGCACGTATTCCATGTTAAAATTTTACCTTAGTACAATTATTACTTTCTCTACAATGCATTTTATATATAAAATTCTGATTCGATCAAAAATCCGACTCTCGGATTATAATGGATTTACACAATTTGAATATTTTTGATTATCTATTTGTTCGATGATGCATGTGATGCATGGTCTCTATGTCTGCATGTCAGTGTGTAAAGTGATTAGAAAGTGATTAAAAAGATAAAATAGTAACATATTCGTGTTACCAAATTAGTTAACGAAAAGTAAAATAATACATTTTATTGACATCAGAAAAACAATTGGAATTTGTATTCTGAAATTTAGGAAACTGTTGAATGGAATTCAAGTTATTGTTTTAACATAATGAAATATTATTTTTAGGATGTTATAAATATCCAATATATGGATTGTGCTTAGGATGGTACTTAGGTGGATAGGATATATGTATTGTACAATATATGGATTGTGCATTACCAATAATTCTAAGAGGTGCAAGTTGTCAAGTTAGCTTCGCACATCATATAAGCTAATTTGGCACTTCGAAAGTGTTTTGTACTATGTTGTCACCGAGGGATGTGGTGACAAATTTTAAGGTACTATAGAAAACTTACTACCGTGTATTTTGTATTTGATTATTTATCTATGAAAAAGGTAAAGTCGTTGCATTATGTAAGAAAAATGATGTGCTGCCCAGATAGGGTTTTATCACTAGGCAAAGACGCCAACCAATATTTGCGGGATCTGGTGGGGGGGGTCTACTACTAAATTCTGAAAGAAACACGGGAACATTAATTTTCGTATAATTCAAAATTATTTTTATCTGTCGGATATATTTTAAAACTCACTTGTATACAAAACGTGATTTTGGTAAGTGAATAGTTCCCAGTAGCACCCTATAATCGTTCAGGCATGCAGCACTGGAAAAAGCAACGCTGCAAATTTAAAATAACTCGAACAGGAATCTCCCCAAATCAATAGCTTGTGACAGTTGCACTTCAGGAAACGTTGCACATCATATATGCTAATTTGGCTCTACGAAATAGTTTTGCATGCTTTCACCGAGGAATGTGACAAATTTTAAGGTAAGATGAAAAACTTAGTACCATGTATTTTGTATTTCATTTTTTATCTAAGAAAAAGATAATGTCGTTGCGTTATGTAAGAAAAATAATGTGCTTCCCTGATGTAGATTAATCACTACGCAAATGCGCCAATCAATATTTGCGGGATCTGGTGGGGATCTACTACTAATTCTGACTAAAAACACGTGAACACTAATTTTCGTATAATTCAAAATTATTTTTATCTGTCGAAAATATTTTAAAACTCACCTGTATGTAAAATGTGATTTCATTTAATGAATAATGTTATGATATAATTTAATTAAATTTCCGGTATGCAGCGCTGGAAAAAGGACGCTGCAAATTAGAACAGGAATCTCCCCAAATCAGTAGCTTGTGACAAGACGAACGTATTTGTGTGTTGGCCCTGCCAGTGGAGGTCAATATGTTTTTGGTCTCTAAGAGGGTCATGCTACGTTAAAGAACGTAAATCCGACACATTAATTGGAATGCTGATTGCTGCGGTGGGAACGTCTCCATTGGCAAATTATCTTACTAACATCAATAATTTGGTTAAAGGTTAATGTAAAGAAGATGAATAATCATGGATTCAGATAGGTGGATCTTTTTGCTTTTTTAAAAATTTCAGGTGTTCACTTTTATTGTCCTTATAATTAATATTATGCGTAAATAGAGATTAAACCAGCAAAATCCAGGCTTTGAATAGCTAGCCCATATGAAGAATGCAGTGTGTGTGAAAGATTTTACATTAAATCTCAATTTAAAAACTAATTATGAAATTAGAAGCATTAAAATTAATTTCAACATTTAAGAATCCTAATACAAAAGAACATATAAAATTTTAGAATTCGATTATTAAATTGAACAAATTAGAATACAGGAAAACACTGGAATCAAAGTAACACCTAAATCATAAAAACGTATTTAATATACAGGAGCACATTTAAATCATGCATGAAAGTACACGCACTTTAATTGGTTGCTTAAGAGTTAGTCACTTACTATTTGTACAAAGTGTAATAACCATCCGCGGTTTTAAAATGAAACTTTCACCCAGTTACAGATCGTTTTAATTGTTAAAATTGTGATTTTGCACGTCTGTATGCAATTTTACGTATATGTGCTAATTTTTATCTACTTTTCTATAGTAGTTCTTGTGTAAAAGGGTCACAAAATTCAGGGAAATCTTGATTTAGCTCCGTTAGGAATGGAGAATTGGACTTCGTTTTGCTCGTTCGTAATAAAGTTGGATTTTTTTTAAGGATCTTTGACCATCCTTATATAAGACTAAACAATTTTTGAGAGACATCTGTCTGTCTGTGGTCACATGAACTCTCGAAAATATCGACCAAATGAATTTTAACGCGAGTATTTGATTAGACGGACATAAGAAGTCTGAACCATTTTGTATGATGCTTACACAGTGGTTTCCTACTGCGCAGTGACTCGACATCGTGCATTGTGGTATAAATTTGCAATAAAATGGGGGATACTCGAACGAAAAACTGTCTAGAAATTTCTAAAAGGAAATACTAATATTTAGTTTCGCGAAGGAATAATAAAGAAGAAAAATCGGATAAATTAAAGAAGAGATTAAAGCAAACGCTGTATTTATTGACGGGTTTTTTTTTTTCAGCTATTGGCGGTAAGTGCTCCGAAATAGATGCGTTCCACTGTGGTCATCAAAGAGTTTTGGAAGTCGGCCATTCTGTTTCCTCACTCCTGGTACCCAAGCGTTTCTCAATACGATTCAACATGGCGGCCATGGGTTAAAATGGGTTATAGAAGCTCTACGCCAGCCTAGGGGATTAATTACAGCCTTGCAAAATAATAAATGCCTTCCTTAAATTGCAGTTTCATTGGGTATTCGCAGTTTAAGTGCGTCTCCCAGACTATGAATCTGTCGGAAAGACATGGATCTAACAAATTGTACTTTTCAAAATAAATGTGGTACAATTATTTTGTTCAGTACACTGAAGCTTGCACCAGTTAGTCGAATCAGATTTTTTTGCTATTTAAAATTAGATCGATTAGACTAAAATTTGATTAACATTTTTAATTCATATCTTATGACATTTTCAACCATTCACTTTTAGTTCCTTACAATTTGCTCCAGAAAAAATATATTACCAAAATCTGTATTTCATATAAAATTTATATTTTATAGTTATCAGTTGATCTTTCGAGCATTTATATTCCTTAACGAAAATATGCGTTGCTTTCACATTTATTGGGATTGAATTTTAGTGATTTTTTTTAAAATTAATTTGCATTATTTATAAAAGCACTGAATTTCGATCCTTTTATTAACACTTTACAACAAAGTTGAAAAGTGTTTATGACTTTGTTCATTCTGTCTGTCTGTCTGTCTGTCTGTCTGTCTGTCTGTCTGTCTGTCTGTCTGTCCGTTAGCACGATAACTGCCGTAAAAATGAGTTTATCAAAATGAAATTTTAGTATGTTGTTCAGACGGTCTGTAGGACCTATGGGAATATAAATAAATAATATCACCCAATTAGTTTTTTATTGAACCCGGGTTGAAAAAATGAAATACATTGAACCCTATGGGACCTAATTTTTCAAACATTTTTTAAGTAAATTTAAAATTCACGAATTGCTTCGAAATTTTTAGGAAATATTCACATTATCCCATAGAATATATAAAAAAAATTCAGTAAAATATGTTAAGTAGTTTTTTAATTAAAAAAATTATTTAATATAGGGAAAAAAACAAATTCAATTAAATTCTGACTTTGGGATATCTTCCAGAAAGGAAATAGAGAGATATTATATAATAAATATCTCTCCATTTGTTTAAACGTTTTGCATATGGGAGTGGCTTCATATTTTAAAATAAATTTGGTAGATAGCAATTTTTCATTTTTTTTAAATTTTATATAACTCTTCATGATAAATTTAATTGATGGCATTTTAAATGCACTTTCCTACGTCCTAGAGAGTTAAAATTTGGTACACAGCTTAAATTTGTTGAACATTTTATTCGACAAAAATTTGATGGATCTTTAAATATAGATCATACATTTTTTTCGAAATGGCCTGAAAATAATCCCCGTTCACTTCTATAAATCATTGTTGTAATATTGTTAAAAATTCTGATGTGGACAGCACATGTCTTTCTCTGCAGACTCATATTCGTTCTCTTTATTTATTCAATGATAATTTGAGTTTATCTGCACAACATAAGTATTTTAAATGACATTGAATTTACACGTTAAACTTAAATTTGGTTCTCATTTGATAGCTGGACTTATTGTCAAAGGTGGCGTAGCGAAAACGCGAAAAAACTAGAATATCTCAAGAACGGCTAGTCCTAGAGTAATGGGGTTAGTCTTATTCTTTTTGTTGTCAAAAATCACATATAAAATAGGAATGTAATTGATATAATTGAGCACACGTAGTCTTTTATTTTTATATATAACGATTTTTGCGGGCCATTTCGCAAAAATAGCCCGTTCCTTTTTCCCGAATCGTAGTAGAATAACCTACAAATGATTTATATACAAAATTTTGTTAAATTTGGTATATAAATCACTTGTAGGTTATTGAAATATTATACACCAAATTTTGTTAAATTTGGTTCATTAGTTTTTAGCTAGAGTGGATAAAGGCAATTTCTGCGGCCATTTCGCAAAGAAGGCAGATTCTTTTATTACGAATCGTACTATAATCTAATGAACATCAGGATTTCCCACAAAAAACATACCTACCAAATTGTATGAAATTCGGTCCATTAGTTTTTCAATTAGAGTGGATGTAATATCCACACAGACACACAGAAACATACACAGATACACCCTTACACACACAGACGTCTTCCTAAAACTAGTTTTTTCGTGTTCTAGAAGTCCCAAAACGTGTAGATCCTTTGAAAATTCGAGTTCCGATCTTCGGCACGATTCCAATACTTTGAGTACATACACATACACATATATATTATCTGTGTATCTAAATTCCGTGCCTATGCAATTACAATAGTTGTGATTTTAAATGATCCCTAAACTTTTATTATTTCTTCAAGGAAGCCTAATTTTAACATATGCAGAATGCAAATATCTCAAGCGATTGTAAGATGAATTACATAAGAATTGCTGAATTTTTTTCACACAAAATTATTTAGCTCTGGAGTCTGGAATACAAGTTATATGAATGAAATATTCATTGATTTTGCATAAAGAATCAGATGATTTATATTTCGATACAGTTTTAAGTATTTAAGTATAATAAATTACTGTAGTACTGTGATAATGTAAAAGATATTACCACTGAATGAATCACATTTTAGAAATTTTTAAATGAAATTACATTTCAGTTGGAAAGTGTTTCATAATCAATGCTTATGCATGATTGATCTTTCTTGTTAGTGTTGTTGTTGTTGAAACCCAGACCGTCCGACCTACCAGAAAGGTGTAAGGTAACCCTTTTATTAGTGTGTAAATACTCTAATACTAAGTGTCAATTTGAAATTTTATCAATATATATTATTTGTGTGAGCTTTTAAGCATTTAAGATCTTGAATCTAATTAATATAAATATAGAAAATGCTTATAAACTTACAGGCTTAACTTATTCCATTTATAACTTTCCCTCAACATATTTTATATGTAAAAAGAAGTTATTACGATAAGATCAGAAGTCCTGTCGTCGGATTTTGATGGATATAAACAATTTGAACATCCTTGATTATAACTTCCATTTGATCTATGATGTATGTGTATCTCCCGTCTGTATGGTTGTGTGTAATATGATTAGATAATGATTAAAACGATTAAATAATAACAAATTCGCCTTTCCTATTTAATTAACAAAAAGTAAAACAATGCAACTTTATTGACATCTGAATAACAATTGGAATGTGTATTCTGAATTTTAGAAAACTGTTGAATGGAATTCAAGTTATTGCTTTAACATAATGAAATATTATTTTTAGGATATTATAAATATCCAATGTATGGATTATGCTTAGCAAACATTAGCAATATTTCTAAGAGACGTGAGTTGTCAAGTTAGCTTCGCACATCATATAAACTAATTCGGCACTTCGAAATAATTTTACATGTTGTCACCGAGGAATGTGACAAATTTTAAGATACAATGGAAAACTTAGTGCGATGTATTTTGTCTTTGATTCTTTATCTATGAGAAAGGTAAAGTTGTTGGATTATGTAAGAAAAATGATGTGCTGTCCAGATAGGGTTTTAACATTAGAAAAGGAGTCAACCAATATTTGAGGTATCTGGTAGCGGTCAACCTCTAATTCTGACTAAAACTCCGGAGCATTAATTTTTGTATAATTCAAAATTATTTTTGTCTGTCGAAAATGTTTTAAAACTCACCTGTATATAAAAAGTGATTTTGCTTAAAAAATTATGTAAAAAGCTCATGAGTAAGAATTCCAGTATACAGACCTGAAAAAACGGCGCAGCAAATTTCAAATAAATGGAACAGGAATCAATAGCTTCAGAACGAATTTGTGTTTTGGTCGTCCCTGCCAATGGAGGTCCATGCTATGTTAAAATACGTAAATCCGACACATTAAGTGGAATGCTGATTGCTGCACTAGGAACGTCTCCATTAGCAAGTTCTATTACTAGCATCAATAATTTGGTTCGAGGTTAATGCACGAAGATGGATAATCACGGATGAAGATTAGTGGATCTATTTGCTAATTTAAAACTTTCGGTTATCCACTTTTATTTACCTTGCATTTTAATATTATGTGTGAATAGATATTATACTAGCAAAAGCCAGACTTTGAATAGCTTTCGCATATGAAGAATGCGATCTGTGAAAGATTTCACATTAAGACGCTATTTAACAACAAATTATGAAATTAGAAGTATTAAAAATTAATTTCAATATTTGAGAATCCTAATGCAAAAGAACATATAAAATTTTAGAATTCTATTGTTAAATTGAACAAATTAGAATACAGGAAAACACTGGATTCAAAGTAACACCTAAATCGCAAAAAAGGATTTAATATACAGGAGCACATTTAAATCACCATGCGTGGAAGTACACGCGCTTTAACTGGCTGTTTAAAAGTTGTTCACTTATTATTTGTACAAAGTCACTTATTATTTGTAGGAAAACACTGGAATCAAAGTAACACCTTTATACAGGAAAACACTGGAATCAAAGTAACACCTAAATCGCAAAAATGGATTTAATATACAGGAGCACATTTAAATCACCATGCATGGAAGTACACCAGCTTTAACTGGCTGTTTAAGAGTTCTTCACTTATTATTTGTACAAAGTCACTTATTATTTGTAGTGATCATGCGCGGTTTTAAAATGAAACTTTCACCCTATTACAGATCGTTTTAATCATTAAAATTGTGATTTTGCAAGTCTGTATGCAATTTTACGTATATGTGCAAATTTTTATCTACTTTACTATTGTAGTTCTTAAGTAAAAGGGTCACGAAATTCAAGCAAATCTTGATTTAGCTCCATTAGGAAGGGAGAATTGGACTTCGTTCTGCTCGTTCGTTATAAAAGTTGGATATTTTTTTAAGGATCTACACGGTTTGAGCATCCTTGAATAAGAATAAGCTATTTTTGAACGATATCTGTCTGTCTGCGGCCACATTAACTCTGGAAATAATCGAGCAAATGAATTTTAACACGAGTGTTTTAATGGATGGACATTAGAAGTCTGAACTATTTTGTACGATGCTTACACAGTGGTTTACTACGGCGTAGTGACTCGACATCGTGCATTGTGGTATAAATTCGCAGTAAAATGGGAGGATACTCAACCGAAAAAGGGTCTAGAAATTTCCGAAAAGAGATACTAATATTTAGTTTCACGAAGGAATAATAAAGAAGAAAAATCGGTAAATTAAAAAAAGATATTAAAGCAAGGATTTCGTTTTATTTATTTTTAATTTTTGCAACTATTGGCGGTAAGTGCTCCTAAGTAGATGCGCTTCACTGTGGGCATTAAAGAGTTTAGGATGTCGGCCATTCTGGTTCCTCACTCCTGATACCCAAGGCGCTTCTCAATACGGTTCAACATGGCGGCCAGTAGTAAGGGGGGGGATATAGCCGGAACAATAGAAGGGGGCGTGGTCAATGACGTCATCAAAAGGGGGCGTGGTTATGACGTCAGAGCACGTGTGTGTGACGTCACGTGAAGTAGAAGTGTTTGTTTTTGAGTGGAGTTGAGTTGTTGTTTTTCTCGTAATCTTCTACGAGGGTGTTTTTTAAATCGAGTTGAGTTGTTTGTCTTTCAAAATTTCATTTCTTAGAATGGCAACGGGGTAAGTTTATCAAGCACGTGGTGTGTGACGTCACGTGAAGTGGAAGTATTTTGTTTTTTGAGTGGAGTTGAGTTGTTTGTTATGGTAATCTTCTACGAGAGTGTTTTTAATGCGTGTTGAGTTGTTTGACTTTCAGAATTTCTTTTCAAGGAATGGCAACGGGTAAGTATTATCGTGATGGGAAAAGGATGACGTCATACCACGTGTTATTTTACGGGAGGTTTGAAACTCCGTGATTTTGACGCCACGTGGTTTTCGGGTTTTGAGTGGAGTTGAGTTGTTTGTTATGGTAATCTTCTACGAGAGTGTTTTTAATGCGTGTTGAGTTGTTTGACTTTCAGAATTTCTTTTCAAGGAATGGCAACGGGTAAGTATTATCGTGATGGGAAAAGGATGACGTCATACCACGTGTTATTTTACGGGAGGTTTGAAACTCCGTGATTTTGACGCCACGTGGTTTTCGGGGGGATTGTAGTGAAAGTAGAAGTAAATGTTTTGGAAATAAATATATTACAATAAATATAATAACATTATACCACGTGTTTTTCGGTGAGTTGTAGTGAAAGTAGAAGTAAATATTTTAGAAATCAATGTATTCAATTGAATACCACGTGCTTTCGGGGGATTGTAGTGCAAAGTGAAAGTAGAAGTAAATGTTTTGGACCACGTGGTCGCGTTGTTATGTAGAACGAGTTGAGTCATTCTATGGCTGCTTCTAATGTTTATTCCTTGCACCCGTGGAATGAATCTGATTGGCTGTGCAACTTCATGACGTCATCTTAAAACAAGTTTCTACGGGCATCTTTGAAAAGGCAACAGTAGATTCGCTGCTGTTGATTTCCGCTGTGTTAAGTGGTTCCCTTGCTGGCTTTAATGTTTATTTGAATTTCTATTGGCTGGCAAGAAATTTGTTGATGCAGAATGGCAACGGCTGTTTAAGCTCATGCATACTTGCTGGTGAGATTTAGTGACGATTGCAACAGTGGATGTATAGGGTCAGTGCTGTGAACATTTGCTGGTGAATTCTATAATATAATACAAGATTAAAAATGAAGCGTTCTTTTGGAGAATTATCAAATATTTGTTCCCTAGAGCCCAGAATGCGCAAGTTAGCGGAACGTAAACAGATGGCGAAATGTTCGAGAGATTCTAAGGTGTTGAAACAAGAATCTGTGCCGTACGATTTGATACACCTGGGTGGAGAAAACTTTGTTCAAGTAAGTTCCTTCAATTGATATACCCGTGTGCATATACGGCGATATATAACAGACAATGGCGGAATATTACGTCCGACGAAAGATGGAATTTCTATATCTCCTACAGTGTGGGACTCCATGGAGAAACAACTGAACAATTTTAATGGTTTATTGGACAAGGTTCTTGTGGTTGATAGAGATGTCTGCATATCAACACAAATGAAAGACGGTGAACGAGTGTATGTATTTCAAAGAATGTTCCAACGGAAAAATTTGAGATTTGAGTTCTTGTTTGATCATGTCTTGCTTAACGGTGCTCAGTTTTTAAAACTAAATAATTCAGCCTCTTTAATTACTGATAGAGTTAAAGAAAATCTTATTAGAGAAACTTTAGCTTACTTCATTCATCAACAGATGGATGAATTGAAATCAGATTCTCATTTAATTGGCCAATCGTATGACATGAAAGAACAAGAAATAACGGACGGAAATATTCAAGAAATAACGGACTCACTGGGTATGTGTTTATCAATTGCAATTACTTTAAAGATTACAGAACTGTTTAACTGTTTTGGATGTCGTGAAACTTATGAAACGCGGTTTATGCATGATTGTTTAACGATGAGTCGTGCTGAAAAATTTCATGAATATTTTAAACGTGCTTTATATCATTTAAACTGGTGTCTAATAGCAAAAGACTTCATTGAAAGAAATAGAAATATTGATCTTGACACGGTACTTTGTGAAGAAGAATTTTTTGATGGTTTAAATGTAAAATTATTATTTGAAAATATTGAAAAGTTATATATTAATGAAGAAGAAAGTATGTACCAAAATTTAATGAGTTCTGTTGAATAAAATGTATATTGATATTTGTATTTTCATTTCACATTTTTACATACTGAGTGCGTTTTACTGTATTGTATAATTTGTGTTTAAAAAGTTATGATTTTGTTTAAAAACTAGAGCATATATAAATATGGTAACTGATTTATAACGATTCATTGTGATTTATTATTTCTTAGAGTAAACATCTTAGGCATTATCTCAGTGTAAGTTAAACGTTATTGAAAATGGAAAAAGCATTGTCTAGCGCTTACGAAAATCCATCGCACGCAGCTAGTTATAGTGGAATTGATGCATTATACCGTACTTTAAAGGGGAAAGTTAAAAGAAAAGATATTAAAGAGTGGTTGGGAAAGAAAGTTTCTTATACTTTGCATAAACCTTTGCGTCATAAATTTCTTCGAAATCGAGTAATTGTGGGTGCTATGAATGAACAGTTTCAGTCAGATTTAGTTGATATGCAGTCTCTAGCTAAATTTAATGACGGATACAAATATTTGTTAACCTGCATAGATATTCTCTCGAAATATGCATGGGCTATTCCTCTTAAAGATAAAAGTGGAAAAAATGTAATTATAGCTTTGAAGGAAATATTTAAAGAAAGGAAACCAGAATATCTACAGACAGATAAAGGGTCAGAGTTTAAAAATAAACTTGTACAAAATTATTTAAAACAAATGAAGGTTCATTTTTTTACGACTAACAATGATATGAAATCAAGTATTGTAGAGAGATTTAATCGTACATTAAAATCAAAAATGTGGAAATATTTTTCTGAAAAAAATACAAAACGTTATATTGATGTTGTTAAAAAATTATTGCATAGTTACAATAACACGTGGCATCGAAGTATTAAAATGAAACCCTCTTCTGTTACAGTTGATAATCAGTCAGTAACATGGAAAAATTTGTATGAATCTAAGCCGTTGAAACCGTTAGTGCCGGAATTTAAAGTCGGAGACACGGTACGCATTAGTAAAACGAAATTACGTTTCGAAAAAGGTTACGAGCAAAATTGGACAAGAGAAATATTTACGATTCATAAAATTATTTCTCGAAGACCTATAGTATATAAGTTGAAAGATTTAGCAGGGGAGGTAATTGAAGGCACGTTTTATAAACAAGAATTGCAGAAGATCACAGATTCTGGCTATTACCCTGTGGAAAAAGTTATAAAGAAAAGAAAACGAAACGGAAAACTGGAACACTTTGTGAAATTTCAAGGTTATCCTGAAAAATTTAATACTTGGGTACAGGATATGAAAAGGATATAAAAGGTCTCACCAATCGTATTTTCCTTCCATTTAATAAAAATGTCGTTCTACGTCACACTCATTAGTGATAGCTCACAGCGTTTTTTCCCTGAAAATAAAATATCCCGATTTACTACACAACTTCCGTCTCCCATACACTTAAACAGTGCGGAATGGGAAATAGCCGTTGTCGATTTGATCTATCCCCATACCTGGTTCAATTTAAGGAAAGATAACAATTTATTTGGATTTTCTCTAGATGGGAGTGAATTAGAAGGAAGGCGTGTTCCTCCTGGTTGTTACGAGACTATACCAGATCTTTTAAAAGCCATGAGTTTAACATCCCATAAAAATAAAATTGAATTTTCCTATCATTCTGTCACGAAGCGAGTGACTATAAAAACCAAAGGAGAATCCAAAGTAGTGCTTCATGAAGGCATTTCCGAACTCCTCGGATTTAAACCAGGTGAATATAAAGGAATTGTGCAAAGTCCATTTGTGGCGGATGCTAACGCTTCTTTCTCCGTTATGTATATGTACTGTGACCTAGTAGAACCGCAAATAGTTGGAGATGTGCAAGCGCCTCTTTTAAAAATTGTAACTATAGAAGGAACCGACGGTGAAACGATCAATGCTCATTATGCAAGACCTTTCTATTTGCCGGTCATACGCCAGCATTTTCAAAACATTCAAATTGAATTGAGACTACATTCAGGTGACTTGGTGCCATTTGAAAGAGGCACAGTTTTCATAGTATTACATTTTCGAATGAGACAACTTGTATAAAAGGTTGTTAGAAAAAAACGTGAGTCCATTTGTAAAACAAACGTTGCAGAAGTATCATCATCATCATGCTTGTACCCTATACGTGCTGCACTAAAAAATTTGAAGATTATTATGTGGGACAGACCGGTAACGGCATGCCTCATTATGGAGGAATTGCTCTACAAAAAGGATACGGTATTGGCGGGTTCTTTGCTAGGCTTTTTCGAAGTGCCTTACCCTTTTTGGTGCGAGGAGCAAAAACTGCAGGAAAGGAAGCTCTAAGAACAGGAACTCTTATCGCCAATGATGTGTTAGCTGGCGATAATTTTAAAACATCAGTAAAATCGAGAGCCAAAGAAGCTGGTAAAACGCTAGCTAAAAAAGCGGTTCGAAAAGCAGACGAGATGATTGGTCATGGAAGATTTAAAAGGAAGAGAAAAATTCCCAAACGTGTCATTTCGTCTAAAGTCAAGAAGGTGCGAGGACGTGACATTTTTGATGCGTAATGGCTTTTCTTCTAAAAGATTCACCTGAGTGTGCAAAATCCGAACTTAATTTATTTACGCTTCCTCCTACGCAAACAGTTATAGAAAGAGGGCAATGGGTCGAATTTCATCCTGTTGCCAATGTATCTGACGGCAGTCCTGTTGAATTTAATGTATCTGGAAGTGGAGATGATTATCTTGATTTATCCCAAACTCAACTTTATGTTAAGGTAAAAATTCTAAAAAATAATGGAACTTCCCTCACGAAAGAAGATAAAGTAGGCCCCGTCAATTCGTTTTTGCATTCTCTATTTTCTCAAGTGGATATCAGTCTGAATGAAAGATTAGTGTCGTCGAGCAACAATACATACCCCTATAGAGCCATTATAGAAAAATTACTAAATCATGGTTTTGATACTAAAACTTCTCAACTCTCGGCCGAACTATTTTTTAAAGATACCGCGGGTAGAATGAATGTATTCGATGTCAAAGATCCTAATCCAAATGAAGGATTTAACAAACGAGCAGAAATGGTTCAACTGAGCACAACGGTAGACATGGTAGGTCGGCTACACGTGGATTTGTTTCACCAAGATAGACTTTTGCTGAACATGGTAGACATGAAAATTAAACTCATTCGTAGCAAACCCGAATTTTGTTTGTTGGGAATAGGTGATTATAAAGTTGTGCTTGAACACGCGTCGTTGTTTGTACGCAAAGTGCGAGTCAGTCCCGGTGTTGTATTGGGGCATGCAAAGAGTTTAGAAAAAACAACAGCCAAGTATCCTATCAATAGAGTGCTTTGCAAAGCATATTCGATCCCCACTGGAAATATGTGTTTCGTCCAAGATAATATTTTTACAGGACAGATGCCTAAGCGTATAGTTGTTGCTTGTGTAGATAATGACGCATTTAATGGCAACTATAAAAAGTCACCCTTTGAATTTCAGCATTACAATATAAACTTTATCGGCGTCTACGTAGATGGACAACCCATGCCTCATAACCCATTGCAACCCGACTTTGCTAATAAGAATTTCATTCGTGCTTTTCAGAATTTATTTCTCACTGCAGAAGATCGCGGACTTTACCTTTCGAGATCGGAATTTCCTGAGGGAAATTGCTTATTTCTCTTTGATTTGTCCCCCGATTTATGTGATGGTTCCCATTTGAATCTGGTACGACATAGCAACTTAAGACTAGAAATAAAATTTAGCGTTCCTCTACAACAGACAGTCTCGTTGTTGGTGTATGCTGAATTTGAAAACCTGATAGAAATCAACAAAGCTAGAAACATATTGTACGATTTTGGAAATTGATGAATTCCTCGGACATTTATAAAATATTATCTCGTGATCGTCATACAGCGAGATATTTTAAAGGAGTTTTCCCGTCGGATAGAATTCCTAATATTGATATAACCCCTGCAGCTCTCGTTATTAACACGGATAACCATACTGAAGCCGGTAGTCACTGGTTGGCGTTATTTATCGAAGACAATCAATCCATTGAATTTTTCGATTCATACGGCTTACCTCCTGAAATGTATGGAAAAGATATTGGAAGATTTGTCATGAAATACCCCCACCTGAAATGTAACAAGATATCTCTGCAAAGTTTTACTTCTAATGTATGTGGACACTTTTGTATTTATTTCTTAGTGAAACGATGCCAAGGATTATGTATAAATTTTATTGTATCTAATCTTGCTGGAAAAAAGAATGATTTTAGAATGTATCAATTTGTCAAGAAAAGATATGGTGTAAACATGATTTTTAAAAAATAAAAATAATATATATTGAAATAAATGTCTGTACTCATTTTATTGTTTCTATTTGTTAATAAATATTTACCTTTTATTATTAAATTATGTTAAAACATTAAATGAAAGTTATTTAAAAACTATTTGCACATAACTATATACCAGATATTTTTTCGCAGGAAAACCTTTTATTTTTTTCTGCTGCTGCAGATCTGTATTAAAACAGTACACACCCAAGAATTTGCGTCATTAATATCCATGGAGCTTCCCCGTTTAAAGCACCCCTCAACGTGTATAGTTAGTGGACCAACGGGGTCAGGCAAGACCGTCTTTGTTAAGAAACTTATTGAACAACACATGTTTAAACCAATGCCCAAGCTTGTTGTATACTGCTACGGCGCTTACCAGCAACTCTTCAATACTCTGAAAAATGTAGATTTTTATGAAGGTTTGCCCTCTAACTTGAATACAATTCGAGATGCTCTTATCATCATAGATGACCTTATGACAGAATTGGGGCACGATACTCGTTTGAGCAAACTATTCACAAAAGGCAGCCATCATAGGAACATTTCAGTTATATTCATTGTCCAAAATTTATTTAACCAAGGAAAAGAAATGAGGTCAATACACTTAAATTCACAATATTTGGTTTTGTATAAAAACCCTAGAGATAAGAGTCAGGTGATGCACTTGGCAAGGCAAATGTTTCCTGGAAAATCTAAAGCCTTTCAAGAAATATTTCAAGACGCAACGTCCCCTGCTTATGGTTATTTATTAGTTGATCTGCGCCCCGAGACCTCTGATCGTTTGCGCATGCGCACGGGCATTTTCCCTCAGGATAAACATTATGTATATGAACTGCGTTAGCCATTTAGCGTTTAGTCTTTGAACGAGTAACATGTCTTCTGTAGTTATTGAACTCGAGGGTTTCCAATTACAACCTCATGTTTTTATCATTAAAGAATTGGCATTTTTCGATGTAAATTATGGTTATCATGGCCGTTGGTCCTTTCTCCCGCCTCAATCTTGGGATCAATTATCATCGAAGAAAAGAAAAGAATTTTCTTGGATAACCCGCTATTGTCATGGATTACACTGGAATAGCGGAAATTTGCCTTATCATGTTTTGAAAATTATTCTAACATTCTTATTTGCGTCCTATTCTGACATTTATGTTAAAGGGCTGGAAAAAGCAAAATTCTTAGAAAATCTCTCAGGGATGAAGATTTTTGATCTCAATGATTTCAAGTGTCCTAAAATGGATATTTTAAAATCAAATTTAGCACCAAAATGCCCCGTTCACACCCCTCACTTTAAACATTGTGCTTTAGCGAAGGCCGCTGCTTACGGATCTTTTATAAAAGAAAGGCAGTCGTGAACAGGTGTCATTTTATGTTCAATATGTCAAATGTGGAGCATCTGAAACTTCTCAGGAAATGCAAAAATAAAGGGATATTATTACGCAAATGCCCTAACAGTATTATTAAGTGTGTTTGTGAATGTGCTCTTAATCTTTTAAAAGGCAATGTGCCTATATCTCGCCAGAAGAAGAAAAGACTCATTCCCTATAAAAGGGTCTTACGCCGTTTAGGAGATAAGAAAGTACCCCTGTACAAGAAAAGACAACTTCTTGTCCAAAAAGGAGAAGGCTTCTTGTCTATTCTTATTCCTGCTGCTATTACTGCTTTGAGTACTCTGTTTCATGGAGTTGGCTCGTAAATTTATTCTTGTTCCTGAAGAGCAAGAACATCAATTTGCTGAGGACCACCTATCCCATTTGGATCAACAAATGCATCAAATTTTAAAAGACAAGTTACCAGAGGATGAAAAAGCTAAATTATACTTACAAGTGCTACAGAAATTTGTCAGTTTTCCATCGTTGAATTCTTTTGGACCCCAAAATGATATGGATGTGGACGCCCAAAGTGATATTCCCCAAAATGATGTAGAAAAAGATATTTTATTATCGGCTCCTGTACGACATAAAGCTGTAGCCCTGAAAATTATTGATTTTTTAAATGCTCATAAAGATGTGATTTCATGGACGACTTCCAAGGAACTTAAACTAAGAGGAACTATTCTACCATGGACCAACATATCCATATTAATAAACCACCTACTGCGGAATCAACCAAAGAAACCCGAAGGTTACGACAAATGGCAAGAAATATTAGAAGAAAATAATTTTCCTAAAGAATTTATCAAAAACAAGTATCTGTATCCTAAAAAGACAATGTATGCCCGACCTATTCGTGTACCAAAAAAGAAATGGATGAAATTTTAAACATTTATAATAAAGATACTTTTGAACTCCTAATGTTTTTTGTGCATATTTTCTTTTTTCTTTACAGGTACAAACTGAAATAAAAATTAAAAGTGTCTAAAACTTAAGTACAAATTATTTTAAAAATGTAATAAATCTTTGAAATTTTGAATGAAATTTAAAATAAATGCATTGCATTTTACTAATGATATCACTTATACAAAATAAATAAATACAACAGTATAAAAATAAAATAATTTATTCTTAATAACCATAAGGTAATGTACTGTAACTATCACCAATAACTCTTTTGGTGTACACCATTTTATACAGTTTCGTTTCTTTTTTATTAAGAACTCGTCGACGTTTAGCATCCCTTGAAATCTTTGCCGGATTGTCAATTGGAATTGTCAGCGTGCCATCAAGATTCCGAACTAGAGTTTTCACCGATTGGTAGTTCAAAAGTTGAGAATTTTTAAAATTTAAGGAAAATCCTCGAATTTTACAGACAGTTTTGCCACTGTATGTTTCATAGGCATAATTCTTAGGGCCTCCTACAAAAAAAAAGTTTGATTAATAGATCGTTTTACTAAGCGATATAAATAAAATTTTCCAGATAATTTCCTTATAATAAATACACTTCGAAATGTAAAGAAAGATATTAATCTTACCAGATACGAAAGTCTTTATAACTTCACCACCTAGTTCATCTGTAAATTCACCAAGATAATCTCCTAGGGGTGGATCATTTAATCGGTTGCTTGCGTAAATTATCGAGTCTGTATCCATATATAAAACGGACGTTCCAAGGCGATCAATTTCAGCATACAGCTTGAGACGTGCGTAGCATGTAGTGAACGCTGCAAGAAATATATTCGTGCTGGCCTCCTGTTCAAGAAATTCATTCCTTTGTCTCCATTGAAAGGCGGCAATTTCAGGAGTCGGCAAATATAAGTCAAGAATCTGGAGAAAAAATAAATATACAAATTAAAATACATGAGTATATACATAAATTAAATACATGAGTTTGTGTGCATGCATATGTACTCCGAAATAAACACTAACTTACTTCCTTCCTTTTGTCGCTGAGCATATTATTATACTCGATCAAAGTAGATACATATTTCATTTTCGTTTTGTTTGGATTCATTCCCCACCTAAAATAAATTCAAATATCAGAAAAATGTTCATATCATAAAAAATAATTGCATCATATGATTTAGAAAGTAACTCACCTTCCCCAAAATGAGTTTAATGCTAATTTGGCTACTTGACGCCGACCTGGGTTGAAAGCAATGGCTGTAGGGTCAAGAGAAATTCCTTCATTCTTTAAATACTCACTGATGTAGGTGTCCCGGTCTTCCTGATTAACGCAATGAGAAGGCCATCCAGAGGCTTCTTGTTTAATTTTTAAAAACAGGTTTATGTATGTTTTAAAAAGTTCAGTAGAGCTTTGTTTAAAGTGATAAACTTCGTAGATCTGAAAATAATAACAATACATTGTGTAAAAATATAAATCTTTAACTAATTATACTAATATATGAAATTATATTTAGAGGAAATTTTTACCTTAATAATGTTATAGCCTTTATCAAGTGATTTCTTTACTTCCTCTGTGACCCATGTACCGATTAACGCTCGGTCATCATCCGAATGATTGCAAGGGCTCTGCTGTAAATTCTCAGCACATACTCTGCACAATGGAAATAATAATTTACCACCAATCCTTGTTGGTAGCACTGGATGATAAAGCTTACGAGGTGGTAAGATTTTACACTTTACAAAACCAAAGTAGTTTTGGATACTGTCAAAATTTTCTGTTATGATTACAGGATGTCCTAATGGATATCTAAAAATAAAAGAAAAAAGTTAAAAATCATATTTTAAATACACTACCATAATTTAAATTTTATTTAAATGCACTAAATTTATTTTAAATGCACTATAAATGTGTATGATAAACGAACCTGCAATATTTGTTTGTCCAAGGATATAAGGATGTAAAATCGACATATTTTGCTATTCCTTCATAGAAAAGCTGTATTGCATTTGTACGTCCACCAAAAAAAGCATCTCTGGGATTCAATCGGTCCTGCACGTCATGCGTCTTCAGGAAGGAAAGTAAATCTTTCTCTTTTTTTTTTGCGCGAACGAAATCATGTTCCCACATTTCAACTACATTGAAGCCCATACATCGAAGAGAAACCGTCGTCTGAATAGTTTTTTCATGGAGCAATCTCATGCATGTACCAGTAAGAGGACTTTTTGTTTCTTCATCAAAACATTCTATACATCCATGATAAAGACACCCCTGAAAACGAAACAAAAAAATTGCATTAGAAACATACGCATGCAAATACATTATTTTCTTTTAAAGAGTTGAATAATAACATACATGATACTGATAAACCGATTTTGTAGATTCGCAAAAACCGTCTACAAAATAGTTTCCAATTTTAACTTCACCGGTGCCATTCAGTGCATGTCGAATAATTATGCCTTCGGTGAGTGCTACATAATCCATCCAACGTATGGAATCCATGCTGTAATTTAACTTATTTGTGTATCCATGTAATGGCACCATGGCTATGGTATCAGGACAAATATGGTGTGCTCGGAATATAGCCATACACGTAGAGGCAATTGTAACATAACTAGAAAAAAAATATGAACAAGTTAATAGTTTAAACAAAAACAAAATACAAAGAAAAGAAAGAAAAAAAGTTAATACTTACCAAAACGGATCTATGCCCGTAACGTCCAGAAACTGCGATCTAAATTCTAAACAGCAGCGCCTTAAAATATCAACATCCGATCTAAAGATAAATAACAGAAAATGTAAAATGCAAATAAAATACACCCAATATAGCAAATTTAATCTTATATGAATTATACTTTACCGGCAATAGGCATCCATTTCTTCTCGAAAATTAAAAGTTAAAGCTTTTCTGCTTTCGTACCACTCAAAAAATTTCGTTCGCTCAGGTGTAGACATTGTGTCCGGACTGTAATGTTCTTTAGGTGGCAGCTCCCCAATATAAGTTTGATTTTCTGGCCTATTAAATAGGTGGGGAAAATACCCCTTTTTAAGTTCCTTTAATCCAAAGGTTTGGGGTAGTTTGGAGAGACTCATAGGTAGAAAATTATAGCTGTCTATAATTCTTAAGTTTAAGCTCATTACTTTTATGCTCATAATTTTGGAGCCGTTTGGAATAATTTCCGGTGTCAACCCTTGTAGTAGCATCCATCCGACTATGAACTGTCCATCAAAACCTTTCATGTTGTGCGCAATTGCTGTATAATCTTTATGTTTACTGGTCAGTAGGAAAGTGCAGAATTTTGCACAGGCGTCTTGTGCACTGTCGCTTTGGAAGGTAAAAACTTTACCTTCCGCATACTGTGCAACAGCGTAATTAACGATGTGCTCCCCAGTTGACTGATCGGTCTCAAAATCAAAAAATATGAGCTTATCATTATTCGGTATAGGATTCAGTCTTCTTAAAAAACACCGATGTGAAGACATTTCAACAAAGTTTGTGCAAGAAGGACACTTTCTTGTTCCACACTTATGTAGAATTTTGGGACAATCTCTTCTACGTATGACCTTGAAGCATTTTTTGCACTGATAAATCTATAAGAAAAGAAATATAAATCACATAAATTTACATTCAGAGTTCCACATTCTATACAAAAATATTATTGATATTTTAATTTTTGCTTATACAAAACATAAACATTTAAGTACCTCATCACACAGCCCTGTTTTCTTATGTTCATCATAACAGCTGGGAGAGCGACATGACCTATCGCAATCTTTGCAATCGATCGTTTGTCCCAACACACACGCTGCTGACCTACATACATGGCATAATGTAGAACACATATGGTGACTTCTGTTATTAAACGGTCGCTCGCATTCCATGCAGTAGTTATCAGAACCATAAAATGCTTTGAGGCTTTGTATCACATCAAAGTGTCCATCATGCAAAAATAAATTTATGCGATTTGCCCTGGCAGGTCCTTTGTATACAACCTGAAAATTAAAAGAACAGAAAATCATTCGTTTACTACAATTTATTTGAATATTTAAATAAATATATATATAAAATACTCGAAAAAACAAACCTTCAGCATATTTTCAGAAGATATGACTGCTATTTGTAGATCAAGATGAGCTTCAAAGATAGCTATTTCTTCAAAGCCACATGGCTCTTCGGGAACACAGGCAGCGGTATGCAGAAACAGTGCTCTTCTAAGTAGAAGATTCCCATCTTTTCTCATTAGCGATTTTAAATCTGCATCTTTCTCCACATATGCTTTGGCTAAAACAATTGCCTTCGCACAGCATACGTTATATCCGTCATCGCTTTCTATCGGCAAAACTGATCTTTTATTTAGCCTATCAACGGCTATATTCAGCATCCTGCGATGTCTTGCTCCTCCTACAGGACGTTTCACAGTAATGACATCAATTTTAAAATTTTCATCAAGTGATATTTCTTCTTTTGATTGAAGAACCTTCATAATTTTTGATAGAAGCGTTTCTACTGTCACTTCGTCCACACGTACAAGACTTGTAGAAATGGGCTTGTCCAACCTCTCGCATAGGAAGCAAAATCTAATAAGATCATGAGATGCCAGGTTTATCGTAGCCTTCCGTATCAGAGAGTCGAATAATCTTTTCACTAAATCCATAATTGTGTTCAAATGTGCATTTTGAGCGATCTGTGGAAGACGTTCAAGATCAACTCTAGCCTCGTAAGTAATTTCCTCGGCCGAATATTTTCTGTTAGTTCTACGATATTTTTCGTTCAATGAAATGGCATCCTCTAACTAAAACAGAAGACAAAGAGAGTTAATACTTATCCAAATAATATTTTGATTAACCATAAAATAATATTTAATGACTCTTACATTATCATTCGGATTTGAAATATCATGAGAGGTAGCATTTGAAACACCAGCTCCAAACATCTGAAGTAAAAGAAAATACAGACGTGTTAAAAAATAAAATATTGAAAATAAAGACGAATCACGAAAATAAAAGCATAAATTATTTAATTTCTGTACCTCTGAGTAGGTTCGTTTAGGGGGATTTTGTAATCCAGAAGGTCCTGCTACAGGTTGAATCTGTAAGAAACAACATAAAGGTGAAAAATTTAAAAATAAAAAAAAAAGATTGAAATAATCTCCAGAGAACATTCTGAACAAACCTCAGATGATTTTTCAATATTTGTAGATGGAATATCTCTTGACAACAGGGGGTATTCTTGAAATATCAAGGATGTTTCACTCGAAACCTACAACAATATTATTTTATTCACAATGTTTAGAAATATTCAATAAATTGTAATCATTTATATTTGCTGTTAAATCTTGATGCTCAATTAATAAATATATGCTAAATTCCTTTACACAGAAAAAATGGCACTTACGATTTCAAAATCCTTTTCATCCAGAGGATTTTCATCAAAGTTTTGAGATGTTGGTGAATATTCCAATGTCTCATCAAAAGTCTAATTGAAAATATTTTATAGATATTATTTTATAGAAACATATTTTTAATACATTCGTTTATTTTTTCTTACTTATAACTTAAAACGTATTAGTCTAAATTTTCATTCAATTAACATAATTAGTTTTACTGAGAGAAATAGATACAACACATTCATTGGTAATACTACATTAGTTACGAGCACGTGGCTATCATATTCTCAAAATACATCAATTCATTTTAAAGAAGGAATTCAATACAGATACAACACATCCGTCGACAATTTAAGTTAGAATGCACAACTAATAATATACAAGATAAATTTTTAGACAGAAAAAATAGCACTTACGATTTCAAAATCTTTTTCATCCAAAGGATTTTCATCAAAGGTTTGAGACGTTGGTGAATAATTCAATGTTTCATTAAAAGTCTAATTGAAAATGTTTATAGATATTAAAAATTCTATTGAAACAGGTACAACATATTTATCGACAATTCTATATTAAGTGGGCATGTGGATATCATATTTTTAAAATATAGCAGTTTCACGAAGATAAATTAAATATAGATATAAATATTCATCGGCAGATGTGTCTTAAGCTCTAGCACGTGGATGTCATATTCTTAAAATATGTAGACTAATTTCACAGAGAGAAATTAATATAAATACAAACATTCGTACACAGATCAGTATTAAGCTCTAACACGTGGTTGTCCTATTTTTAAAATATAGTAATTTCACGAAGATAAATTAAATATAGATGCAATACATTCATCAAAAGATCTGTATTAAGCGCTAGCACGTGGTTGTCCTATTCTTAAAATATAGTAATTTCACAAAGATAAATTAAATATATATACAATACATTCATCAAAAGATCTGCATTCAGCGTGAGCACATAGTTATCATATTTTTAAAATGCACTAATTTCACTGAGAGAAATTAAATATAGATACAGACATTCGTACACAGATCAGTATTAAGCTCTAACACGTGGTTGTCCTATTCTTAAAATATAGTAATTTCACGAAGATAAATTAAATATAGATGCAATACATTCATCAGAAGATCTGTATTCAGCGTTAGCACGTGGTTGCCCTATTTTTAAAATGCACTAATTTCACTGTGAGAAATTAAATATAGATACAAACATTCTTACGCAATTCTGTATTAAGCGTAAATAACAATCACATTTTTAAATTTAATAAATTCACACAATTTATAAATATCTTTTCCTATGCATCGAAATCACTGTAAATATCGTTAATATTAAAATCGTTTTAAAGCTGAACAAATTCCTAGTAAAACGAAGAATTGTAGTATTTAAAATGTATTTCACAAAGTAAGTCAAATTAATTGAATTAAACGTAGAACATACCTCTTCCATAGAAGATGAATTTTCTGTAGAATCCATATCGTTTTTAAAATGAACACTTGCACAACTATATACTTGAAACACAACACAAACTCGAACACTCGTCACTAAATCTCACCAGCAAGTATGCATGAGCTTAAACAGCCGTTGCCATTCTGCATCAACAAATTTCTTGCCAGCCAATAGAAATTCAAATAAACATTAAAGCCAGCAAGGGAACCACTCAACACAGCGGAAATCAACAGCAGCGAATCTACTGTTGCCTTTTCAAAGATGCCCGTAGAAACTTGTTTTAAGATGACGTCATGAAGTTGCACAGCCAATCAGATTCATTCCACGGGTGCAAGGAATAAACATTAGAAGCAGCCATAGAATGACTCAACTCGTTCTACATAACAACGCGACCACGTGGTCCAAAACATTTACTTCTACTTTCACTTTGCACTACAATCCCCCGAAAGCACGTGGTATTCAATTGAATACATTGATTTCTAAAATATTTACTTCTACTTTCACTACAACTCACCGAAAAACACGTGGTATAATGTTATTATATTTATTGTAATATATTTATTTCCAAAACATTTACTTCTACTTTCACTACAATCCCCCCGAAAACCACGTGGCGTCAAAATCACGGAGTTTCAAACCTCCCGTAAAATAACACGTGGTATGACGTCATCCTTTTCCCATCACGATAATACTTACCCGTTGCCATTCCTTGAAAAGAAATTCTGAAAGTCAAACAACTCAACACGCATTAAAAACACTCTCGTAGAAGATTACCATAACAAACAACTCAACTCCACTCAAAAAACAAAATACTTCCACTTCACGTGACGTCACACACCACGTGCTTGATAAACTTACCCGTTGCCATTCTAAGAAAAGAATTTTTGAAAGACAAACAACTCAACTCGATTTAAAAAACACCCTCGTAGAAGATTACGAGAAAAACAACAACTCAACTCCACTCAAAAACAAACACTTTCACTTCTACTTCACGTGACGTCACACACACGTGCTCTGACGTCATAACCACGCCCCCTTTTGATGACGTCATTGACCACGCCCCCTTCTATTGTTCCGGCTATATCCCCCCCCTTACTACTGCGGCCATGGGATGAAATGTGTTATAGGTTCTCCACTTCAGTCTAGGTGATTGGTTACAGTCTTGTAAAATATTAAATCCCTTCCTTAAATTGCAGTTTCATTAGATATTCGCGGTTTAAGTGTGTCTCCCAGGCTATGAATCTATCGGAAAGACATGGATCTAACAAATTGTGCTTTTCAAAATAACATTTTGTACAATTATTTTGTTCAGTAAACCTAATCATACACTAATTAGTCGATTCAAATTTTTTTGCTATTTAAAATTAGATCGCTTAGACTAAAATTCGATTAGCATTTTTAATTCATATTTTATGACATTCCCCCCCCCCTCACGTTTAGTTCCTTACACACATTTTGCGCAAGAAAAAATATATTACCAAAATCTGTATTTCATATAAAATTTATATTTTATAGTTATCAGTTGAACTTTTGACATTATATTCCTTAACAAAAAATATGCATTGCTCTCACATTTCTACTAATTGAATTTTAGTGAATTTTTCGGAAAGTAATTTGCATTATTTACAAAAGCACTGAATTTTGATCTTTTTATTATTGTGTAAATACTCTAATACTAAGTGTCAATTTGAAACTTTATCAATAATTTTTTGTGTGAGCTTTTAAGCATTCAAAATCTTGGATCTAATTAATGTAAATATGGAAAATACGTATATACTTACAGGTTTAACTTAGTTCATTTATAACATTCTCTAAATATATTTTATATGTAAAGTGAAGTTATTTCGATAAGATCAAAAGTCCTATCGTCGGATTTTGATGGATATAAACAATTTGAATATCTTTAATTATAACTTCCGTTTGGTCGATAATGTATGTGTATCTCCCGTCTGTATGTCTATGTGTAATATAATTAGACAATGATTAAAAAGATAAAATAGTAACAGATTCGACTTTCCAATTTAATTAGCAAAAGGTAAAACAATGCACCTTTATTGACATCTAAAAAACAACTGGAATGTGTATTCTGAATTTTAGGAAACTGTTGAATGAAATTCAAGTTATTGTTTTAACATAATAAAACATTATTTTTAGGATATTATAAATATCCAATGTATGGATTATGCTTAGTGAACATTAGCAATACTTCCAAGAGGTGTAAGTTGTCAAGTTAGCTTCGCACATCATATAAACTAATGTGGCACTTCGAAATAATTTTGCATGTTGTCACCGAGGAATGTGACAAATTTTCAGGTACAATGGAAAACTTTGTGCGATGTATTTTGTATTTGATTCTTTATCTATGAAAAAGGTAAAGTCGTTGCATTATGTAAGAAAAATGATGTGCTGCCCAGATAGAGTTTTATCACTAGGCAAGGCACCAAACAATATTTGAGGGATCTGGTGGGTGTCTGCCACTAATTCTGCCTAAAACCTCGTGAACATTAATTTTTTAATAATTAAAAGTTATGTTTATCTTTCGGAAATATTTTAAAATACACCTATATATAAAATAGAGTTTCGTTTAATGAAAATATATATTGGATATGCTTAGTATTCAAGTATACAGCCCTAGAAAAACGGCCCTGCAAATATGAAGTAAGTGGAACAGGAATCAATAGTTTGTTAAGAGACGAACGTATTTTAAACCCCACGTCGTTTCTGCCAGTGGAGGTCCCCATCTGCTTATGGTCTCTAAGAAGGTTATTCTATGTTAAAGAACGTCAATCCGACACATTAATTGGACGGCTGTTTGCTGCACTGGTAACGTCTCCATTGGCAAGTTCTATTACTAGCATCAATAGTTTGGTTAGAGGTTAATGTAAGAAGATTGACAATTACGGATGAATATTGATGGATCTTTTTGCTATTTTTATAACTTCCGGCTCTCCACTTTTATTTTCCATACATTTAATATTTTGTGTAAATAGAGATTATACTAGCAAAAGCCAGGCTTTGAATAACTTGCGCATGTGGAGAATACGATCTGTGAAAGATTTCCATTAAAACTCAATTATTTTTAATACTTCTAATTATGAAATTAGAAGTATTAAAAATTAATTTCTATATTTGAAAATCCTAATACAAAAGAACATATAAGATTTTTGAATTCGATTATTAAATTGAACAAATTAGAATACAGAAAACACTGGAATCAACGTAACACATAAATCGCAAAAACGTATTTAATATACATAAACACATTTAAATCACCATGAATTGGTGTATACGCGCTTTAATTGACTGTTTAAGAGTTGTTCACTTATTATTTGTACAAAGCATACACAGTATATGCTACGGGGCGCGGTAGCCCATTGGTTAGCGCGCTGGAGTTGCACTCGGTAGTCCCGGGTTCGATTCCAGCCACTGCCAAAACTGCCGCCGTGTTCATGCGGAGTACGATCACGTTAAACATGTGGGTCCGAAAGTCCTTCCGAGAGGTTGGTGGTAGGGGAAGGAGGGTACGGTCCCTGTGGATGCCTCCCCCTCTGGGTTCCGGTCTAAATTGGGTGGCACTTCCCGACCGTCCAAACAGTTACCTTACACCTTTCTGGTAGGTCGAACGGTCTGGGTTTCAACAACAACAGTATATGTTACAAGTATGTGTACATGCGTACATTTGTGTGTATTCAGTATGTGTACAGCGTGTATATGTGCAGTACGTATGAAGTATGTGTACATGTTACAAGAATTTTTATCAGCGTGTTAATCCTTTCTCACTATTTTGGAACAGAAATTAATTGACGTATTTACTTATGAGTTTAGTGCAAGCCGTTTTGATGATATTCTAAACATAACTTTTATTTTTAATTTCTATGTCTTTTGACATTGTGTATTTTCCATAATATCATTTTAGAACGATGACTCCCAATCCAACATAGCTTTAAGTCTAACTTCATAATAAAACAAAAAAAGTACCGAAAGTAAACGATTCTCATGCAGAAAAATATCTGAACACAAAGCACAAAATCAAGTTTAGAACAATTACTCTTGTTTGTATTCAAGAATAAAAGAAGCGCTCTCCTTATTTCCTTCTCTTTCGGAAATAAGAAGAAACGCTGTCTTCTGTACCAATTACATCCGGAACTGCTGCCCATTAAACGCTATCTTTACTTCCTCTTACATCTTTTAACTTCATTAGTGGGCAGAATATACAACGGAGAGAGAAAAACAAAAAAGATTCACACATAAATAATTCATACATTTCAAATACTCACAGCATTGTTTGTATAATTAACCAGTTTGAAACTGTTTAAATTGCGTTATTGTAAATTCCATTTATTTATCACTTTGCGCAGATCGTTACTATTTTCCTATATTTGCTTATTTAGGCTTTATATTGAAAAGTGCAGTTTTATTAAGATGTGTAATTGCGAGATAAAAAAAAATTTTCATAAACTACTGGGGAAAATACTTGGTACTGCTCCGGTAATACTGAAATAAAATCACCGTGATGTAAAATACGTTTGTCATAAAATATTTTAACTAACAATATTTTGCTATGCTACTTCTGGCTTTCAAAATATACCAAAATAGTAACAAAATAGAAGAAAATTTCTTGGCTCCGATATACCGCGATTACCGAGATTTAAGATGCAAACCACTGATTTAAATTCCACCAGAACCTCACTGCGAAACAGCAGAAGCGAGGAGAGTTTAGAACAAAAGAAAATCTGTGCTGTGACGTCACGACTTCAGAGAAAGTATTTCTCCTTCTTCCTAATATTCGTAGCAACGGAATCGATATGAAAAAGATTTCTTCCTGTTGAGACCTCAGACAGCAGGTATGTGTTCCGTCACATTTTCCACGATACTGGGCGACAGTGAAAATCGCAAATCTGGTCCCATAGTGAAACTTTACAGAAAATTAAAAAATGGAGTTATTAAGTATTTTTTATTAGAATGCGAAGATATCACTTGATATTCATACTAAAACAGAGAATCGTGTGAATCTTCAATTAGCCGATACACAGAAGTAAAATATAAAATAACATAAATTACGCATAATTGATAAATTTTCATTTTAACATTTTCCAACATAGTTGAAAAGTGTTTGAGTTTGTTCATTCTGTCTGTCTGTCCATTTGCACTATAACTGCCGTAAAAATGACTTTATCAAAAAGAAATTTTGGTATGTTGTTGAGACAGTCTGTGGGGCATATGGGAATATAAATAAATAATATCACCCAATTAGTTTTGGATTGAACCCGAGTGGGAAAAAGTTAAATACATTGAACCCTATGGGACCTAACTTTTCAAACATTTTTAAAGCAAAGTTAAAATTCACAAATTGCTTAAAAATTTTTTGAAAATATTTAAATTATCGAATAAAATATATAAAAAAAAGCTTCAGCAAAATATGTTCGGTAGTTTTTTAAATAAAAATTAAAATAATATTTACACCCATATTATACGAAGAGATCATGTGACCCACTTCAAAATCAAATGGCATCCATCTTTATTTCCAGTATAAAAATCGTGACTTTTAAAGTTCTTTTAAATTTATATTTAGGGTTGCATTCGTCCTAAAACCTCTTTATTTTCGCGTATTTTCTTTGCATCTATATTCTGTTCCAATGCATTTACAATATGTTTTAGTTTAAATGATAATCAATCTTTGATCATTTCTGAAACGAAGCCTAATTTTAATGGATGCAGAATGTAAACAAGCGATTGTAAGATGAGCTGCATAAAAATTGCTGAATTTTTTCACTTAAAATTATTTAGCTCTGGAGTCTGGAATAAAAGTGTATAAATGAAATATTCATTCCTTTTTCATAGAGAGCCAGACGATTTGCATTTCGATGACGTCATTTGAATAAAGTTCATTTTTTTTTGATGAAGTTTTAAGTTTTCGAATATAATACATGATTGTAGTACTGTGATAATTTAAAAAACATGAATGATGAATGAATGTATCACATTTTAGAGATGTTTAAATAAAATTGAATTTCAGTTGGAAAGTGTTTCATAATCAATACTTTATGCATGATTGATCTTTCTTGTATATGATATGAAGGAATTATTCTATGTATTCAATTTAATGTTCGTTAATAAGATTGTTTTACGATCTTTCGGCAAGAAAAATACTTTTGGACACTCTGTCAAGATGGAAACTTTTGTGATAACCTTTTCAATCCTTAAAGATCTACGGCACAATTTCTAACGTGTGTTTTTTTTTTCTACGTCGGGGCGGAGGCCATATCGGCCATAAGCCCTCTGGCAGCCCAATAAAAGCCAGCATTGTTATAAAAGTTGAACAATTTCTAACGTAGAATTGTACATTTAGCGCTGTTTTAAATTGCAGAATGTAAAACTATTTCGAAGTACGCAATTAATTTATATTTCACGCAACTCTATATGTACAATTATCAATATTGATAGATTCTGCAATGAGCAATATGGTTCATATATTAAAATATTTAATAACTAATTCATCCATTTGGCGTCATTTTAGTTAACTAGTTAACTTAAACGACATTTTCGTCAATCTGAGACGATATTGCCAAGCTGACAATATTTCGTTAGATGGGTGACCAAGTTCGCCAAATTTATCGCCAAGCGCATTTCTTATAAATGCTACTTTATTATAAGCTAATATAAATGACTGTTGACTAATTGTTAGGTGTCAAAATACAAAACTATTACACAAGTATCTGCTATCGTGAATGGAACAAACTAGATCCAAGAGGCTAATATAAATATAATCAAAATAATATAATCAGAATATAATGCAATATTAGTGGATGAAAATATCTAAAAACAACATTTTAAATTTATCTTATTTGTGATACATAAAAACGCCCATCAAAAATTATAACTGTTATATTAAGTTTCACACTTACAGTTAACTTCAACATTTATCCGACTTGATAAACGTGATAAAATTCTCGAATTCTTTCTTCTTAAATTTGTCTCTTTGGTATACGCTACTATTTCTATTCAGCCATTTTATTTTTTACGGACGATTTTCTTTACTTTGCGGTAGATTTTCTTCAAACTTTTTAAACCTGTTGAATTTGATTTATCTTTAATGTTGTTTATGTCAACGATTCTTTCTTTTTTAGGTTGTATTTTTTTATCTGTTCCGTATTTTCCTTTCGTGTTTAGCATCGTTTAGAGGTGACTGATTTCTTATTTTGTTATCCTATTCAAATAGCTAGTATTGTCAATGTTATTGAAAATATATTGTCTCTTAATTGTATCTGAAGTTATTTCAAAATTGTTTGTAAGGTTTTCCTAATAAAGTTAGGATGGAATAGTTGTGAGAATATTTTAGTATTAACCCAAGAGTTTTAATGAAATTCTGTGTATTTTTTACTCTTACAGCAATTTTACTCTCAAATTATTTGAATAGTATTCTTTCATGCACCAGTATTTACGAGATCTCTATCTAGCCTCCATTCACCGAACGAATTTGAGGAAAGATGATTTAAGGAAAATTCGGGGATTCAGGGATGATACGAATATTGAAATTGAGAGCAAAAATTCGGGAAAATACTGGCAGATGGCTGCCGATACATCAAGCACACATATAATGGGATTCCATATTGGAGATATACAAATCCTAAAAAAATATGACTTATATATATAGAATTATAACAAGAAAGATCAATCATACATAAAACCTTTATTACGAAACACTTCCCAATTGAAATGCAATCCGCTGAATGTATCGTATCTTTAAAATGCGATGCATTCAGCGGTGATATTTTTTTAATTGTCACAGAACTACAATAATTTATTTTGCATGAAAACTTAAAACTTTATCAAGAGACATAAACTTTATTTAAATGACGTCATCGAAATATAAATCGTCTGGCTCTCTATGTAAAAACAGTGAATATTTCATTCATACACTTTTATTCCAGACTCCAGAGTTAAATAATTTTGAATGAAAAAAATTCAACAATTCTTATACAATTCATCTTACAATCACTTGTCTATATTCTCATAAATTATCACAGTACTACAATAATTAATTTTATTTGGAAACTTAAAATCATGGAGATAAAACTACTTTCTAACTCCATGATTAGAACTTCATCGAAAAAGCAATGCTATAAAATCGTCTGCTTCTCCATCTAAAATCAATGAATATTTCATTTATGTCATCTATACTCCAGACTCTAGACTCCAAAGCTAAATAATTTTACTTTAAAAAAATCAGAAATTCTTATGCAACTCATCTTACAGCTTGATTTGTTTACATTCTGCATATGTTCAAATTAACCTTACGTAACATTATCCTTAATGGACCCTTATGGAATATAACATGGTTAACGGAACATTTGCATAAGGTATTCTACTAACCTTGATACCCGATGTCATCTTCTTGAGTATGGTTCCCCTTGAGTATGACTTTAACCTGATGATTGACAGAAGTTGTGAATATCGGTATACGATATAATTATACTTTGGGTATAAAAATTAAGAATTTATAAAGTGCACGTGTATATGGAATATAACATGATTAATGGAACATTTGCATAAGGTATTCTACTGACCTCGATACCCGATGTTATCCTCTTCTATCTGCACAACTCAACTTGGTGCCGCCTTGAGTATGACTTCAACCTGACGATTGACAGAAGTTCTGAACATCGGTATACGACATAATTATATTTTGGGTATAAAAATTAAGAATTTATAAAGTGCACGTGTAAAAATTGCAATGAAGGATTCTGAGGCCAATATGTCTTAGATATGGGTAGGAGAAATGGGGGTGATCCCAATCCTAAATCCGGGTAAGTCAGTTGGTAGTGTGAGGTTTCCACTCCTTTTTTCTGTGTAGAACTTAGTAGAACGACTTCCTGTCCTTACCAAAAATATATCTATATATATTTGATGTGCTAAGAAATATTGGAGCGTATAGGTAAAACTAATGTATGCTAACAGTTTAACTTACGTAAAACACATTTTTTTAATTACAAATACTCCTTTTCTTTATAGACCGAAAGAAGGAAATGACTAAAGGAGCGCGTGAGATGGTTCAAATGTCAAAATAATGATGCCGACTAAACTCTCAGTTCCTGCTATACTTTAGAACAAAGTTGTAGACCATTCCACATTGTTCCAATCTTTTGAAGCGTTGCAAATCTTCACATTTCTTACAGTAAGACAATCAAGTTTTATGACGCCATAAACTCCAATATAGTTAGAAGTTTGGAATTTTAAATTGTTCTTTTTCTCAGATACGCGAGAATAATATAACAAGGACAATTTCGACGTTTTTAATGTGAATAAGAAAGATGAAGTGTAACGGCACAAGACGTTTTTAAAAAAAATAGAATAATTTAATTAATATAGGGAATGAATATGGGAAATATTCGTATGTTATGACATTAGATTTCCGATATAATTTATAATTGATTTGCAAATATATAATATATTTACAAATATATAGTGTTCCTAGCAAAGTCCTTGAACACTCCAATAATTTTGTGACAGAAGGTCCATGAGTACACGTTAGATATATCTGTAGTGTTACGACATATCCTCTCAAATCTGAGGTGTACTCTCAGGATACAAAATTGAGTACAAATTTCTGTATAACTATCGCTTTTATTTAAAATCATTAATAAACGTAAACAGTAATAATATATAGCGAATAGCCGGTAACTATATTGCAGAATCACTAAAAAACTGTTAGGTACAATATAAAAGAAATTAAATTCTCAATTAGTTCACAAAATAGCAAAAAGTATACTTAAAACGCTGACGTATCTCACAATTCACTTTAGCTCTTATCACGTTGATTTTCTCCAACTGAGCTATTGCTTACTTTATATTCTCCACAGAAATTTCTAGAAACTGAACCAGTCTCATGAACTGGTCGATATTTAGAGAAAGTTCTAGTGGATTTATAAACTCGTCTAAAGTCGCCAAACTGCGATATTTCGCTAAATCTGGCAACTCTACAGCGAATAGTGATAATCACGATTATTAGTACTTTTTGCATGCTAGTTGTATGTTTAATTGAAATTATTTAATTTGTTTACATTTTAAGCTACGTGCGTAAAAACAACCTTGCTTAAGATAATATGACAGAGCAATACAAGTAAAAGCAAGAACGCTTACGTTCTTGCATGTACTTATTAACGATGCATAACAATTCGAGTGAATTCTTTAAAAATCATTAAACAACTGCCTTGAATTACCTTACAGCGTTATATGCATCAGTTACTGAAACTCATAGTAGATAATTAAATAATAGAAAATAACTGTGGATGGTTTTAGAAATATCAGGTCCGTGATTAGAAATTATCATGGTCTTCATCATAAAACTAGGATTATATTATTTAATTTTTTAATGAGACCTAAATCGGACTATGCGTCGTTAATGGAACAATGCGTCCTTAAGGTCCAAGAATTTCGTGTAAGATCCAAGAATGACTATTTTTAGTAAAAGTTATCAAACTTTATAGTTAAGTGAAAGTTAAGATGTGTTACTTTCAGGACTGGCTCATCACTCCATATATATAAAACCAGAAAAGTCTTAAACTCCAAATTTTTATTACAATTAGTTATTATGTAGTACTTGATTTTATGCAAGTTTTAGATTTTTTCCGGTTTCCCCCACCAGAGATATTAAGGCTTAAATATTTGTAAATTTGAAAAAGTCGGCATGTTTGGGACTTAATAAAAGAAAAAGAAGAAAGTTCTCAGTCTTGGAATTTCTCCAGCAAAGGCGTTGGGAGTAGAGTAAGATATGGTATAAATTTGAAGATTTAAAACTGTTCCCTTCATTATTTTTAAAAAGCCTAAAAACTACATTTTTAGCAAAACTGATGCTGAATTTCAACGCCAAATTTCAGCCACCCAGGTTGCAGTTACAAAATTTTTAAAGTAGCATGAAATGTAGACCACTTTAAAGCCATTAAAATAGTTTTTATTTCAAGTATCTAACTCTTTTGAATTCCAAGATATTTAAATTTGCTTGTGTGTAAGAGGTGGATGTTAGTTTTTGCTCTCTATGAGATACGTGTTGCTTTCTTGTATTTAAAAATGGATATTTCTCCAAGGAAGCGTGCAAAAATAATTGCTCTTAATGATCACACTTCTATGACAGTGGGAAATATCGCTTCTAGAGTTGATCTAGGCAAATCAAGTGTATCAAGAATTATTATGCGATACAATGCATCTGGATCATTTTCTCCAAAAAGGAGTGGTAAATGTGGTAGAAAACGAAAAACAACTCCAAGAACCGATAAAATTATAATCAGAAATAGTGAAAGTAACCCAACAAAGACAAGCAGAGACCTTCAAAAAGAATTATTAGCTGGTGGTTTCGATGTTAGTGATTCAACTGTACGCAGTAGGCTTCTGGAAGTTGGCAGGAAGGCAAGAAGACCAACAAAAAAACAATATTTGAATGCTGAAATGAAGATAAAACGTTCAGCATGAGCCCAAAAATATAAATCATGGACTGTTGACGACTGAAAAAGGGTAATTTTCAGTGATGAAACTCATTTATTTGTGCAGGGTTACAAAGCAACTGTCGTTAGACGAAGCAACTGTGAACCTTTAAGACTTCGGCATGTCCAAAAAAGTGTAAAACACCCTGTGAAACAGATGTTTTGGAGTTTTTTCACAGTATATGGCACTGGAAGCTTAGTTCCTGTTCAAGGTATGATGTATCCAAGTACATAGAAATATTACAACGTAAGATTGTTCCATTCCTGCAAACTTTTCGGCATGACTTGGCCCCATGTCACAATTCAAAATTGGTCAAGACTTTCATGCTGGAAATTAAAATTAATTTACTTGATTGGCCTGGCAATTCACCAGACTTGAATCCAAATTGAAAAGTTCTGGAATATTTTGAAGAGACGTTTAGCTAAAATGGACTGTACAACCAAAGACTGCATGAAAACTAATGCTATCAAAGTGTGGCTCCACAATGTTAAATTCAAACATATTTGCACTAAATTAGTGGAATCAATGCCAAAACGAATTCAAGAGGTAATTTCTGCTAAAGGAGGACATACTTCATACTAATACAGGTATTTATCAATGTATACAAAGGCATAGAATAATATAAAGGCATAGGTTTTGAAAAAGATTGATTTTTTTACTTCGTCCCAATTAATTTGCACAGGTATGTACTACGAAATCTCGCATATAATCGTTTTATTCATATAATAAATTATATATGTGTGTCGAACATTTCTTAAACTAATTTTAAACAATCTGTTTGCAGTACACAAAATTCTTAAATACATTCTTAAATACGATTACATTCAATTCATTTAACTTTCTCTTTGACAACTTTTGTGTATTTTCATAGTATTTCTTTAAAACCAGAAAATACATAATAAATGATGTAAATAATCGGACACAAATGTGTCCAATGACATTCTGATGCGCAATGAAGTCGTCGGTCTTCATGAACAATATCATTTAGTATAAACAATTCGCCTTTCCCTCCGCTCTTGCAGGAGTTGCCAGAATAACATACCAGAACTGGCGATAAAACGACGTTTGGCGTGTGATGTGAAAGAAGGGATCTGTAGTACTTCACGCTCTGGAAAAAGGTATCACAGCATTCTTGGTCATATGTAACTAAAAATAAAATCGTGGGGCTCCAATAAGAGAATTGTATTTAAACATTAACAGAATTTTAAGAAACAATCGAAGTGATAACATAGAGACGACATATAAAAACGATTACATTCAATTCATTTAACTTTCTCTTTGACAACTTTTGTGTAAAGATTCGTCATTCTTATATATGTTGTTTCTATGTTATAGCTTCTATTGTTCCTTGAAATTCTGTTGATGTCCAAATACAGTTGTTTATGGTCGCCCCACGAATGATAAATTCATAGAGGTTCTTTATATAAAAATACATCAATTCAGAACTTGCCATGAGCAGTATCACACGTTGAAAATTTTCTTTTTTATATATTATATATTGACTCAAAGCTGAATATTGGACTTTTCTTTATCTTGTAGCAATGGAAATATATATATATATTGAGAGAGAGAAAGAAACGGAGCTGTATATTGAACTTATTTTTAACTATCCTACAGCAAGTGAATTTTTGAGGGCCATTCCGAGCATTATCGGGATGGGGGTCAAAATGGTATGATCAACTCAAACTTGATAAAATATCGTATTGTCATCGCATATACGTATGTATGTAAGATTTTAAGAAAATCGACTTGGTAGAAATGGATCAAAATTGATTTCAAGATTTGCCCCAAACAAAGAGAGAAATCAACCTAAGTAAAACCATTTAAAAAATAAAATAATAGATACTACTCAAATCGACAGAAAGTGATCTAAAAAACAAAATTAAAAAATAATGCCGTAATATACATCAACCTTTTAGAGGTTTTTATAAAAAACAAAATCTCTCTTTTAGCTTCCTGTCTTTCTTCACTGAGTAAAAGCGGAAAATGACTAAAAGTACACAAAATTCTTCGAAAATGACTCCTAGCGGCAAAATAAAAAATACTCACAAAGCTACCATTTGCTGAACTATTTTATAACTTCCATAGCCCTTTTAGCGCTATAAAGAGTTCTAATGCACCATTTGACGTTTTTATTTAAGGATTCTCAAATTTTATATCGTCATAAAACCCAATACCATCCGATAGAAGTTTAATCTTTTTAATAGTTCTTTCTTCTGAGATGTGGTAAAATAATAGAAACCGGGTCATTCCAGAAATTTGTTAGGGTGAGTTTCAGTTATTTGAATTAAGAAGATCAGAAATATAGGTATTCGTAAGACTCAATATGAAGTAAGTGTTATTTCAATTATTTACTGGATTAAAAATATGATGCAGACAGACAGCACATTACAAATTTATTTTCCTTGTTTGCTTTCTTTCATAATTCCTTAAAGTGAATTTAATTGCACAAAATAACATGGTTAATTATTTGGAATTACGTTGAGTTCGGGATTTTAATTCAATTTCCGTCTTCATTTAGGAACTGGACGCATTTTCAAAGGCGGTGTTATAAAAATGCAAAAAAAAAACTAAAATTTATCTACAACGGTTAGTCCTAAAGCTGTGGGATTCTTTTTTCCTCCTTTTGTCGTCAAAAATTGCATGTAAAGCAAGCATGTAATCGATACATTTGAGCATATGTGTGTGTTTCATTTGAAGAATTTTGATGGTCATTTCGCAAAATAAGCAGGTTCTTTTTTTCCAAATCGTACCAAAATTGAATTAGCACCAGGGTAACCCACAAGTGACTTAATCACAATATGTTATGAAATATTTAATTTTTGAATTAGACGGGATACATAAAATTTCTGCGTGTCATTTTGCAATGAAAAACAATTTTTCCCCTAATAGTGCCAAAATCTAATCAGCAAAAGGGTAACCTACAACTCACTTCTCTTTGAAATTTCGTGAAATTCGGTACATTAATTTCTTAGATAGAGTCTATTGCCCACATTGCACAAACATATACACAGACAGTTGGAGTTTGCACTCGGTAGGCCCGGGTTCGATTCCAGCCACTGCCAAAACTGCCGCCGTGTTCATGCGGAGTACGATCACGTTAAACATGTGGGTCCGAAAGTCCTTCCGAGAGGTTGGTGGTAGGGGAAGGAGGGTACGGTCCCTGTGGATGCCTCCACCACTGGGTTCCGGTCTAAATTGGGTGGCACTTCCCGACCGTCCAAACAGTTACCTTACACCTTTCTGGTAGGTCGGACGGTCTGGGTTTCAACAACAACAACAGACAAACAGACGCACACACGAACGTAAAAATATTTTTTTTTGGATTATAGAGTGCTCCAAACGTGTGGATCATGTAGCTCGAAACGTGTAGTAACTGCAAACTGTAGCCCATGTGGAAAAATAGAGTAACGTATATAAGCACAAATAAGACAATAATGCAACTGTACGCTGCATTATTGTCCTTTTTGTGCTCTACTTTCCCTTATCCTTTGCACAAAGTTTATTTTACTTATTGATAAAACATATGCACGTGACGTCATAGTTACGTGATCCTTTCAATAATAACAAGTGCAATGCTAAGTCAACTGGGATTCTATATTATGCATACTATAATGTTTTCCATCAAAAGTCCATTTATTTTGAAAAAAAATCATGGGTACACCTTATTATATAGTATTTAAAAACTGTAATCTATAATAGTCGTCCGCTTAACGACCACACACACAGCTGCTACACGGGCGTAATATGGTGTACAGAAGTGCCTAAACACACCTTAAGCCGCGGCGCAGACACACAGTTGTCTAAGTTACTCCTATTTTACGATATCTGGGCACATCGAAGGCTTCCTATTATGACTGCACATTACGCAATAAAAAAAATTATTTTGACTCCAGCACTGCGCTTTTAAAAAAGCTCCTAACTGCAATATAGTTCTTAAAGTAGCTCTCAACCACGTATATACTTCATTTAATAACGATTCACCCGTTGTGCCATGCTGCGCCAGAGAAACCGCCCACTGCGCGAGAGAAACCTTGAAAGAAATATACACCAATATCATTAACGTCATGTGTTTGGCTAGAAGATCAGGCGTGTTAACGAATTTGAATGAATAGAGATATTACGCAATAAGAAATCTGAGGCATATACTTTTCGTGAACTATTATGAAATCTATTTGTAGTTATCAGGCACATACTGCAGCTAAGCTACGGCTCAGCGACCTAAGCTCCAGTTGTCGACTGTAACAGATCAGCAAACATTCTATAACCTGCCTGTCGAGACCTATTCGTGATCTACTCGTGACCTACCCCCGTAGCCGGAATGCTGCCTGTTGAAGACATTTCAAAGGTATTTAAAAAGCGACCTGTTCACTTAGTGTTATGTTACAAGAGGATTAGGTGTTTTATCTCAATTGTTTGTCAATAATTTTGCCTTTTTTATTAAACTGAAACACAATTTATTTGTTTTGTTTACAGGAATTTATTTAAGTTGTGGCTGTCTGAAAGGTATCTTGTAAGAAATCAGAAGGGTAGACATGGGAAAAATAAAAAAAGCCTTAAATTAAAATAATGCAATGATACGTCGTACAACTCAAACCTCTGTTAAAGAATAAAATTAAAATAACATCGCTAAAATCAGCATATTCACTCAATCGTTGATTATTATGTATTATATGCTGCTTTTAACAAAGTTACTCTTACTTTATAGGACAATAATATAGTATGGTATATTTATTGTTGTTTTAAAAGTACCACTAATATTTTAGGAAAAAGTTAAAATAAAGATTTAGTTTAATGAACATTTATTTTGAGTTTCCCTATAATTCAAGAAAATTGCTGTAATATACGCAGTAAATTATAATACCTAAAACTCATGCATACAAACCGTTGTTATTTTAGTTTGACTCGTTGCATGGGCGCCTATGTTGGGCGTCCATGTGGGTACTTACCCACATGGACGTTCAAGGTCAAAACGTTAGATATCAAACAAGTGGATTTGGTATATGTTTTCCTTGAGTTTTCTTCACCGACTTCAGTGGTTTGTCTTCCCTTCTGTCCTGAAAATAATTCGATGGGCGGCCATGACTCCCTATAGAAGTCTTATCTTGTAAACGGTGGCCAGAATTAGTAGATTTATACTTATTTAGTAGATTCTGGCTATAATTTGGTACTTTAGTAGATTTTTTGAAAGATCGAAGTTTTAAAAAACATTTGGTACACTTTATAAGCATTTTAGAGATTTTCTTTTAATTCTTCACGTATGCGGTTACACATTTGCGTTTAGTAAAAATGATGATTAAATGAAATCATTTAAAGCTTATTTATAGCTTTAACCTTTTGCTCCTCCTTATCATTATATAACAGTGCAATCCCTTTTGCAGGCATTGGTGTCCGGATGTCAATGCCTGCAAAGGGGGAACGAACTGTTTGGGATTGGGTATGTCAAATACCTGTCTTTTTGAGAGGTTCTTAGTTTGTGTATGGACGCTGTCCCACCCGTAAACAAAAGGTTAAATCATTGAAGACAATTTAACTTGTGGTCATTTCAGATTTTCAAATCCTCCAGATTCCAATCTTAACATAGAGGAAGTAGTTAAGAAGTGGAGAAGATCTTGACGATCATGGTAACTAATAATATAACTTCTGTGTTAAAATATATATTATCAGCAATTGTTCGTTTAAACAGCCATACAGAGATGTAAAATTATGAGGTTTTCTTCACAATTTTATCATTTTGTTTAAAGCATGGAAGAGATTTTGTAATTTTAAATGTACACTTCATTTTAAATACAGTTCTTTTCCGTATAAAATATATATTATTTCTACTTTGAAGAAATTCCGTTTATGTTAGTATACGATTTTATTATAAATGGAGTCTTTAAGCATCAAAATAAAATTACCACACTGATAAATAGAATGAAAAATATGTTTTATTGTATTGTAGATGTGTATAAATAAATATTATAATAATTCTTAATACAAATAATATTAATACATATAGTATGATTTGTATGATTTTTATGGTATGATACTTTCTATGCCATTTGTAATGACCTTTTTCTGTACTCTTAGTGTCCTTTGTATATTTATATAATAAAAGACAGCAGTAGCTCATATAAACAATGTTTATTCCAAGAAAAACGGTGGGTGAACTCGGGTTGATAACAATCGGGGTCTAAGGAGGCGTGGTCAATGAGGGCGTCGAAACTGCCCTAACTTTTGAAAACATGTTTTGGTAGAAATACAATTAGACATAAGACGATTTTGGATGCATGGACATGTAAACTTTTGGGACATGCAAGTTTGAGTATAGAAAAAAAAATTCTTCCTTCCTTGATTTTAATAATTGATAGTCTAGTGTTAATTACATAAAAATAAAAACTACAAACTTCAATTACATATTTTTTTAACCAGCTACAGATGTGTTCAAAATAGATAAACTGAATAATTGTTTGTCAAAATATTTTCCACAGTTTGCTTCACTCTAAATTTGGTTCCATTTCCTGTGTGATTAAAATTCGTTTACTACTTTTCGGTACCCCACTGTATGTAGGTGCGGACATTGAAAAACTTTTTTTTCCTCATAATTTATTTTTTACTTTTTAGTTCTTATTTTTTGACATAATTTAAGTTCAAACTTATGTAGTATTCACTTGCGTGCAGTACATGGAAGAAATGGAAGCATCAGTGCTGGATGACCCAATAGGCACACTAAGCACATGCTTAGGGGATCAGTAAATTAGGGGGCACAAACAGAATGTTCTTTTTCAGTTTTTACTTCACAGAGAATAAATTGAACCCTTTCTCCCAGTAAATTTAAATTAAAATAAGCAACATTTTCCATTCTTCGACAACATGCTTTTCGTCTTCATTAGCAATATTATTCTTAAAGCTTTTATGCTACATAGTCCTTTCACTTGTTCTGAAACAAAACATGGGCCTTTGCACATATCCATATTCGCAGGGCCAGACTTAAAATGGATGAGACCTAATTGCATTTGGAGACTTTTAAACATTTGGAGACTTTTAAGCATTTTAATATTTACTTATACTGCCAAAAGTAAATAAATATTTAAGACAAATGACATAATGATAATCTAAATCATGCAATATTAACTCTTCTGTGATATCGAATCATTTTGCTGGAGACCCTATGTAGACCCTAATGGAGAACAAATGGAAATTTTTCAGAGAATGAGAGGAATATTGGCCCCCTTCTACCAAGGGGCACCCAAATGTTCTGTACTTAATGCCCCAAAGAGTCTTTATCCGGTCCTGGCAAGCATAGAAGCAGTGTAACATCAGTTTAAAAGCATCGGAATATTTCAAATATTATTTATTTTACTATAAAATCTCAACAGAATTTAAATTTATGAAACGGTAATTAAATATATACCATTGAACATCAATTTCTATCTGAATGCTGCTTGGCGTCCTTGTGACGTCAGTGCCAGCCATAGTACAGAATCAGAAGTAAAATGGACCTTAGTTCCTAGTCTGCTGTTTAAATCCATGGTACTAGCTACGTAGTAAACCCATTGTTCGCCCAATCTCTATCATCTGAAGATTCGTGATTTCTCATGGAAATCTGTTGGTAGGTGACATTAAACATTAAATAAATTTATAATTAGAGATTATTTCAATTTATATTCCCTGTATTCTAATTAGTATAGAATAAATCTAATGATTCAAGCAAATTGTCAATTGCTTACATATGTGATGATGCTACCATCTAGTAAGCACAGATGCAAAATTTTACTATATTTTAGAAAGTTTTCTTCAAATAAGAGAAAAATCATTCTTGCGAATATGAAAAGTAACTCTAATCTCCACGGCAATGTCATTAATGTGTTTGCAAAAACAAAAAGAAGATTGAAACTTGTTGTTGATTGTTGTTGAAACCCAGACCGTCCGACCTACCAGAAAGGTGTAAGGTAACTGTTTGGACGGCCGGGAAGGGTGTTGCCTGGGTATCGAAAGCCCAGATCACCCGACTCATCCGAGGACAAAGAGCAACTTAAAGGATGGCCAAGTGTGTGCATAAAAGCTGATCCCAGTGATTGTTGCCTGGGTGTTGGCGTACAGCAGTGAAAAATAAAGGAGGCCAGGGGTGGAGGAATTAGATAATTTTTTTTTTAAAGTTAATATGTCGAAAAGAAGATTTTTTTTTTAATTTGAAAAAAAAAATTTTTTTTTTTGGCCGAAAATCCGAGCAACCGTGGAAAAAGGGACAAAACAAAGGAAACCAAATACAAAAATGAAAATAACATGAAATCAAAAATGACCTATGAACATAAAGCAATAATTATATAGATATATACAAGTAGCAACGTATAGTTAAAATATTAGATCAATTTGAACGGTATTGCACATAAAACATAAAAGTGATAGAATGTACAAGTATATATCCAATATAGGCAAACGAATAATATTGATATGATATTACAAAACAGACAAACAGATAATGTCTGTTAACAAACAGACAATGTCTGTCTGACAACAGATAATGTCTAATAACAAACAGACAAACAGACAAAGATTGAAACTTGTGTATAAATAGGTCCAACAGTAGTAATAAATGTTTTGTAGTAATACATTTTTCCTCTTGTTATTTATATCCCGGAATTGAGTGTAGTGATTGCTTAAAGCAAAATATCACCGCATGTCAATAATTGCATTATACATGAATCGACGCGTTACAAATATAAGAACATTTTATACGAAGACACTCAACAGCAATTTGGAAAGAAAATATATAAAACAGGGCAAAGTCTTGACCTATGTAGTTGACGTATCGACATAATGTAATGACACGGAGATTTTATAGATGAAAAATTGTGCTCGAGTTTCAGCTCTCTACGTGGTCTGGGAGAATAAACGAAGACAAAAAACAAGAAGTACATAAATAACACATGACGTAACGTAATGACTTGAACAGTTTACATACGACTCGTTAGAACCAAGAGAATATTTCACTTGAAGATACTGAACCCCAATTCACAGAGAAAATGCATGAAAAATGAAAAACATAGTCATGACGTACGCAACAACGTGCCGTAATGACGTGAAAATTTAATGGATGAAGATGTTCGGTGAAATTTAATGGGTGAAGATGTTCGGCGGGCGGAAAGTATCTATTTGGGACCTTTCTCATACCTGCCATAAAAGAAACGTGTACTGCAAGAAAAAAGTGTTGAATGCATACTGTAATTATTTCAAAAAATGTCTCAAAATCTGTTGGAATTATACCACAATAAATAAAATCTTCGTAAATAGAACTTAAATACAAAAATAAACTAATCTACTGGACAAATAAAAATAACTTCTTCAACACCAACAAGAAGCTCTCACTTACACAACTGAGGTTGGCAGCTGACTTCGTGTCGGCCCTGAAAATAAAGGCCGTTATTTTTTTTTAAAACGAGTAGACCAATTGATTTTTGTATTTACATTGTATTTACGAAGTTCTTATTTGATATAATTAAGTGTTCATTTGTTTCTGCACAAATTCGGTAGTACTCACATTCTGCTGTCTGACGTCTCAGTAATCGACGTCTCAATAGTCGTTTGACGTCTCAATCGAAACGGCGGATATATTTATTTAACTACAAAAGGCCTTCAAAACTGGCCTTCAAAAGTTAAGCAAGGACTTTAAAATCAACAAAAATAAAAAAGTAAAGCTTTGATTAACTCATAATTATACTTGAAGGTAGCAAATGTGCTTATGCATTAAAGAAAACAAGAATTATGTACAGAGATGAAAATAATATTTACTTTTCGAAAGTTATGTGATGACGTCACATTCGCGTCATTAACAAAAGGGTGTTTAAAGGCAAACAAACCAAACAAAACTTCCATTAATATGGTATGTGACCAGCCCGGACCTTCACTCAACGATTTTCCATGCTTTCCATGTTATAGATGTAACCATCAATGCAGATCAACCATCGCAGATGCGAGCAATGGCCATTTCTCCAATAGCGCAGTTTCCAACTCTCTGAGACTGAGGTAAACGTTCAGAGACAGCACGCCCGAGGGCATCCCAAAGTTTTTCAATGGAATTAAGGTCGGGGGGATACGCTGGCCACTCCATAGGATAAATGTCCTCACTTTCCAGGTATTCGTCAACGATGTTAATTCGATGGAGCGGGGAATTATCGTTCATAAAGAGGAAATCAGGACCAACAGCTGCAGCGTAGAGTCTGGAAATGGGGTCTAGTATTTCATCCTGATACCGCGCAGCCTTCACAGAACCGCCTTTAAAGATGTGGAGCTATGTGTGATATCCCATTGAAATTCCAGCCCACACCATGACGCTGCCACCTCTGAATGCCTGATGTTCGATGATGTTCTTGGTCTGATTGCGTATGCCTCGTTCTCTCCAAACCCTTACGTGCATATCATCTGATTCCAGGGTAAATCTGGACAAGTCCGTGAACAGGAAGTTGCACCGATCTGAGCCAGTCCAATTAACATGTTGACGACATCGCTTTAATCTTACCCCCTCTGGCTTGGACAGTTAATGAACCACAAAAACGGGATACTCGGGTGTACAGTCCTTTTGCGTGGAGCCTTCGGTGCACAGTACTGACAGATATTTTTTTGCCAAGTGCCGCTGCAACCATGGAGGTAACATTTGTGAGGTCGCTCGTCGATTCCGCCTGGCTGCTATAGCAATATACCGATCACCAGAGGGGGTAGTAACTCTTGGATGACCGGGCACAGGTCTCCGGACAACTGTTTGACTTGTTTAGAATTATTTCCATAAACGAAAAATTACCGAATGATCAACGCCAAACAAAATAGCGACATCTTTGATTGACTGTACTGATGACTGTATGGATTGATTCAATGCGTCCGACAGCACGCCAGCGCTCACTACCTGTCATTCGTCTACTTTCAGCCATAGAAACACGAGCATCATCAAAAATAATCCTACAAAAGTTATAAACACTTCGTATCAGCATTTAAATGCACTTGCTCAAACCCTTCAGAGTGCTGGTGTATTCAACGACTGCATAATTAGCATATATCCGAACAGTTAATCGTGATTGACTATAACATACGATATTTGCATACTGTCATCTACATCCGCAGCGATTTTCAGCCACTCAAATTTAACAATGTTTTCGATAACTGAAAATTTGCATTGCGTGCTTAACTTTTGAAAATCAGTGCATTTATGCTGTAACTAACGAATTGTTTTTAATTTCAGACTACAGAAACATTTACAGCAAGTAAAATACACTTATTAAATTATGATATTTTATCTTATATATAAATGTATATATAAATTTATTTTATTTAAGATATACTACTTCAGACGATATGCGTATTACTATATTACTTCATTATGTAAGCTATATTACTTCATTGCACTATAATTCTATTATTATGTCTGAAGGTTCTTTGTGTGTATCAAAAGTTTGCTATAAGCAGAAATTTACCTTGACATTATCATATACATATGTAATTTATACAGTAAATGAACATAACTTAAAAATACACTAAGTGGGTTTTCTAAAGGTGTTATTACACGGAGCAATTCCTTCCAGCAATCTTTCAGCAACATCGTATATATCAATGAGAATAAATCTTCGCCTCCGAATTGCAGCGATTTTTTTTAACTCTACAATAAAAATTGCTCAATTTTTAGGTGCGAACCAATCAGAGAATGTCGCATCGCTGCGCCTTTCTTCTCCTTATTTACATTCAAGATGGCGAAAGCGACTGCAAGCACTTCGCAAGCAGTTCAACTACACTGGAATCTGGAAAGGAAAAAATAATAATAGAATTTATATTAAATTACAGACACCTGTGGGATATAAAATACCCAAATTATTCGAAAAAAACACTGAAGAATACTTAATGAAATCGGAGGCATTAGAGAGGAGGAGCCGGTTAGAGGGGAGTGGTCTAAAGTATGATTGACGGGCGGAATTGCCGAAGCTCGGCAATAAAAATTGCCCTGTGAAATAACACCATAACCCACATTCCTCAAATTGATAAATTCTTGAAAGAGATTACAATGGCATCAGCAAAGAAAGAGACCCCCTGAAGCTGAATGCGAAAGAATTAATACAAGGCGAAATGTCCCATCACTGACCTCTACTCTAGGTCAGTGGTTCCCAAGGTTAATGGAACATTAACCGATATTATTATTAACCTATATTATTATTAACCTATACATTAACGAATTTTATTTTACGAACCTTGAGTGGTCCCTACCCATTACCTTCGGATGAAAGGAACTCGTCGGTGCAAATCTGGGAGGACTTGTAGTACGAGTAACTGTAATTTCCCACCAATCTTGGCGATTTTCAAGATAGTTAAACTTTTTACAGGTAAATGTCGCCACTATACAATGCCCAGAACCCTAACTTTCGTGGGTAAAAAGTAAATTTCGTAGATTATTTGCTATGCATTTTCTGGCTAAAAATAGTGTTTTAGTTGCATTAGAAGATTCAGAAAAGTGTATTTTACGAGCAAAATAAATTATAGGCTTTCATATGCAATATTTTTTTTTATTAATACTCATTTTTATGAAATTACATTGATGGGGTAGGGAGTATGGGACTGAGACATACACTTAAGCTTTGTGTAAACTAAATTCCGTAGCCCACTCATAAACAAATATCATCCTCATCTTCACTCCCTTATTTTCCCTCACTCACTAAATTTATAATCATATCATCGATCTAATCCTGTTCCTCATCTTCCAGTCTTAATCTACCGTATTAGATTCTGAAACTGAAAGATATTTTAATATATGGATATACTTTTAATATACGGATATAATAATAGCGGAAGACTATTTTCATCATTATCATCTTCCTCGGTTTCACTGAAAAATGTTCCAGGATTTAACGTGAGTTAATGTTTAATTAACATCAGAAAAAGGGATGAGTAAATGAAAAATTGGAGGTGTCTCGAATTCAAGAATTCAATGGAGCCGTAATGGTTTTGCATGAATAACATTTTATAAAACGAAACTTCATTAAAGTTCATTCGATTTTTTCAGACTCATTTATTTCAGTTACAGGCTTTTCACAGCACTGGAATTTACACGATAACTATTTAGCTAGCATTTTTAGATTTGGCCACTATTTCAACTAGATACTCTAGCCACAGACTTGACGTCAGAATATCAAATTATTTTACTATTTTCCGGCTGTACTTGTACACTATACTGACGAGATTTGAACTTCAACTTAATGTATGAACTTGAATGACGGTACTTAAATACGTACTTGAGTACGTATAACATCATCTATTCTGTTCAAAGCTTATCAATCTTAAAACATCTTTGGAAATCGCACGCTCATTTAAATTCCTATATTTTTAAAACAAAACAAAATGCATCGTGCTTATGCACCAGTATTTCACCAGGGAATAAATAAACACATTAAGCTGCAACATTCGTGACATTTTAAATAATAGAAATTTCCCACCCACTGGAAAGCCCAGATTAAAATACTAAAATATAGAAATTATAACCACTATACTTCAAAAACTAAGAGATGGATAAAAAATTCAATCATTTACACTTGTAGAGATTTTAAAGAGCTCATAAAACAACTTTATGTCCCACTGTATATAAGTATTACAATCCTGAGAAACGGAAAATTTTCATCTTCTTCAACTTGACAAGACTTGAAAACTGTAAGAGTTTTTTCTTAAAATAAATATAGACACAGGAACTAGATTTTCTAATGCATATTTTTGTCACTTACTATTTCTATCTGCCTTTTGTAATTTCGAAGATATTTCGAGTGAAACTAAAAGAATTTTAAAAAATCGCTCGAATAAACAGGTACCTTTTTAAAAAAAATTTTTGAAAATAGTTCAAAACGTTAAAATATCGAAATAATTTTTATATATTCATAATCTGGGACCCTACTTCCGACAAAACAAAAAAAAAGTATTTACATTTCTGTCTATTGGGTTCTGATATATAGGCGTCCAAAGTGTTTACATTTTTCGACTTTGTCCCAAGCATAGAAGTAATTCACGAAAAATAACTCTGTCAGATAACACACAGAACCTCGGAAAAGCGGCACTTATATAACTGAGCATGGGCACGGGCGTAAGTAAACAGCCTGCGCAGTAGAATGCGCAGAAACGTAATGGCAATATTTCTGCCATTGCGGGTAATGGTAAACTGACGATAATGGTAAATAAAAATTGAAACTATACCCTTTAAATATCGAAATTTGCCTTTGTGCTGAAAATAAGTCATTTAGAATACTTGAGGGACAATATATGTTTAAAGATTTAATTTACTAAAGTGCACTTTAAATGATTTTGAGTGAATGTAAATTACTACTAATTTTTAGTCACTAGCTAGTGTTCTGAAAATGCATACATTTACACGAAAATTATGCAGTGCATATGCGAATGAGAAGGAGAGGTATATAACAATTTTTCTTAAAGAAACTCGTGTATATATTTTATTAAAATTGAATATTTTATTTTACAGTAAATTAAAAATATCCATCAAAAAAGATAAATTTAGATATATCCTACAATAAATTAGAGGTAAAACGATTGTAAATTTCTAAAATAGGCGTTTTAATGCAGAAATAATGAAAATTTCCATACTGCTAAGCACACGAGTAGTTTGTTTTGGAAACGTAAAGGCGAAATTCCTCGTGTTACGTCAAGTGCCCATGCTCTATGGAGACCCTACGCTATTTCATCAAAATATGCATATGAAATAGATTCATTTTTTTATTCAAAGTAATAAAATCGCGAATATACCAGAAATGCATTTTCATAAAAACCGAACTACAGGCGGGAGAAAGCAATATTTTAAATTGAAACCATTTTAAAAGCATTCAGACATACCATCTTGAGCTGTTAAAGAATCAACTTGATGCCACCTTTAAAATAAAACGTTCCCAAGTCGTAAACGAAACGTCATTGACTTATTCTCAGAAGAATACAAAATCACTCAAATAAAAGTGTACTGGAGTAGCTGTTTCATCATGTCTTTTGAAATAAAATTTAACAACATAAAATCCTGAATTCATATTTTCAATGTATTTAGTATTAAGTGATATTTTTCGAATCTCTAGAAGCTGTATGGTAAAATATTTAGAAATGTATTCCTTATTTGATTTATTAATTAAGTTAGACATAACGAGATGTCAATTTGTCCATTATGTCAATCTGTCTATTATTATGTAAGCCTATCGAAAGGAAGAAAACTAATTGGATTCAAAATGAAATTGCAACTTTTAAAACAGGTTTTAATTTGTTTAATTGTGTATGCCGCTTGTAGTCGAAAATAGTCGTCTTAATCGAAACTTGTCTTTGTTATGTTCTGTCCCGTGTTCGACACTATGAGTGTGCGAAGTTTCATTGTGAGTCGAAAACACAATGACTTAGAAATTATAAAATGACATTTAATGAACAATTTCAGTAACAGCTCGAAAGAGCGACTGCCAACCTGAATGCACGTCTCACAGTGGCGGTGAAGGAATTGGCTCACTTTCTCGAACAGCCCAGACATGTCGCGTACTTCGGCAGCAGCAGCCGAAATTCTGGCGACGAGTTCCTCTACAGATTTAAAGGGAGTGTCGTAGACGAGACTCTTTGGATATCCCCACAAAAAGAAGTTAAGACACGACAAATCGGCCAATCGTGGGACTCCATTGCCTCAAAAGTTGGAGCTACGAATAACTGCTACGAGCTAATAAGGTCGTACATTTGATGTTACGAAAATTTACATAAGGGTTCTTCTTTTTCCCTAGATGAAATCTGCATACCTGGTTTTGTCCTTCAACCAGAAAACAACAACCAAAATGACGCTTTTAAGTTTGCGGATCTGCCGCTTCCCAACAAGTAAGCGCCCTGTAACACCTTTACGCTTCATTTCCGATCCGGTAAACTATGACGGAAAACGCTTGGTTTGGTGTGTACTATCACCTCTTGAAGTTTGGCCCATCTTTTATTAATCTTCCTGTATATAGCTGTACTAGCGCGGTGAATCTGCTCCCTAGGCATCTATAAAATTTTTAACTATTGGACTCTAAAAATAACTATTTAATTGGCTCTAAGATTTACATTTCTTCTTTGTCTGAGATATATCTCAAAGTTCCTTCGGCCAGTCGAAATCTATCAGCCTCATTATACACTACGTGACAGTGAAAATGAGACACCAAGAAGGAGTGAGCAATATGCAAATTGCAGGGTAGGCGTAGCTCACCGACTTATGTAAATGATGCGAAATGCGAAGCTGTCCCGCGCTCGTGGAGTGAGTTATAAGGAAAGAAACCTGCAGAATCGATAATAGTCGCGTCGCTCTGTTTGCCTGGGAAATCATTTTGCAATTTTTTCGTCTCAGGAAACATGTAGTAGCAGAGAATACCAGGCCGCCGCCAACCGAGGCAGTTCCAGAAGACAAACGATTTCACGAGGAGTATGGTGATCGGACTCAGATGGACAGGTTGGTCCATACGTCAAATTTCAAAGGACAGCCATCTACACGCGCCCATGGTGCACCAGCTGTGGCAAGGATAGTTGAAATAAGCGGATGTGGCACGTTTGAGCGACCGAGCGACGTCAGCACGCGTGGACCAACGTATCCGCCGGCAAGCGTTGGCGGCCATGCTGGCCACTTACGTCGCCTTTAATAACACAAGGCAGTACTCTCAGACAAATCATGCTTCTGTTTTAGCAATGACAGTCGCCGTGTACGATTCTGGTTCCGAAGTGGTGACAGGTCCAACCCGACCGCATTTGTGGAACGCCACACCGTGCGACAACGCGGCATCATGATTTGAGACGCCATCGCCTACGATTGCAGGTCACCTCTGGTCCGTATTGAGGGCAGTATGACGGCTCAACGATACGTGAATAACGTGCTGCGGCCGGTGATACTACCCTTCCTTCAGGGGCTGCCCAATGCCATTTACCAGCTGTATAAAGCCCGACCACACGCGGCACTCATCAGCCAATATGCCCTGAAATGTACGCAGGTGCTTCCCTGGCCACCAGTCTCCCCTGATCTCTCACCATTCGAACACGTCTGAGACGTGATTGGACGTCGCTTCTGTACACTGCTATCGCCGCGTTTAGAAGACGAACTCTGGCAAATGGTTGACAGGGAATGGGCAGCCATCCCTCAGGACACCAACCGCAAGCTCATTGATACTGTACCTAGACGTGCTGCTACCTGTATTGCCGCCCGCGGTGATCCTGCATTCTACTGAGCAGACGGTGTTATCGCTCAGTGTATAAGTATATCATGTTGCAATAAACATCACTTATTGTTCGTTGCTGTCTCTCTCTGTTTGCAGATTTCCGTCACTTTCTGCCCACTCCTTCTTGATGTCTCATTTTCACTGTCACGTAATGTATATATCTACAAAAATAAGCCTTTAGTTACGAAAAGAGGCCTAACGCATAGGAGTCAAACACCCAAAATATCTCATTTTGCGTTGTGCGCTTAAACTCATTTTATCTATTTTACAGCAATAGTTATTATACTTTTAAGTTGTCACGTATTAAAAAGAACACGCTCAGAGGAAATAATATGTTGCCCATTGTTGATGGTCAATATCCGTTTTAAAGACATTAAACATTTTTTTTATTTAATTCTTAAAAAATATAATTTAAAAGTTTGGAAAAAGGGCTTTGAGGTGCACAATTTCTGGTATAAATGCTACCATGTGCAAAATCGTAGACCCGTAAGTGCGGCAGATATCAAACGTCCTCGCCAACACGAGACAAATTCCTACTTTTATTAATAATATAAACACTTTAATCTATCAGTATGTTTATCAATCTATCTATCTCTGGGAAACGCAGCTACAAAATATTGCCAAACGTGTTTCAATCACGGATAACTTTAACAGATAACAATTTAAATACTAACCCAGACCATCAGCATTTTCATAACCCTCCACGTGAACACAAAATTTTTTCGATCGCCCATTGACTTCCCACGTTCACTGCTGCTTGAATTCAGTGTTCATATTTAAAACCGGAGCGTTCTTCTTAGCCAATTAAATTTTTACTTGAACGCGGTTCTTTTTCTTTCTTTTTTTCAAAGAAATATTTGAAATGTAAATTATTATTCTGTTAAACCTTTTCACCCCAGAGTGATCGTATTGTCGAAAACAATAAATGTAAATTTTTTCTCCTTTCAAATTATTTTCAATTTTTTTTCCTTAGTAATCTTATGTTCACAGTTATTTTCTCTTCCAAAGGCTTAGATAAAATTAAAAATAACTTATTTCTTTTAAAACGAACTCCACGGACGTCAGGGTTATATTCTAGCTAATATAGGTTACACACATCATTAATTAAAACTAAAAGTAATAACGGCCCTAATAAGAGCCTTGTAAAACACTGCGAGAAATGTTCTCATTTCCACTGAAACCCGAGCCTAATTTCTTAACGTATTCCTCTCTTCCTGTTAAATGACTTTTAAACCAATTCCAAGTTACACCTCTAAATCCTTTACAATACAATTTATGTAAAATCGAAGTATGATCTAAAGCAAAGTATCAAACTATTTCCTTATATCAATAAAAATATTTGAAACGATTTTCTTAAAATTTAAATATGTGCAAACATTGAAATAAATCCAAGAAGAGAATCAAAGCATCCTCTGATGTTCGACTTTTGCAAAACCAAACTGAGATTTACTAAAAAGAAAGTGCATTGAATCAAGAAACTTATTTATTTGTTTGATAACAACTTTTTCAATTACCTTCTGAAAAACAGAAAGTAAACTTATTGGTCTATATTTTGACGCATTCGTTTCATTATATTTTTAATAGAAATTTATATAGGAACAAAGGCTGTAATTTAATTCAGATGGGAAAGTACCCGTTTCAAAACTTACATTACAGATGTGGGAACAAGCTTCACAAATATATGGACAAATATTTTAGCAACATTTCATTTGTAATTCCACCATAGCAAAAATATTTAGATGGTCCAAGTGATTTAATAATGGAGTTAATTTCATAACTATATATTGGTGATACCAATATAGAATTTTTCTCAAATGGACGCTTAAAACTATTATTTACATTCCAAACATTTTCAGATGGTTGATAAATACTCATCATCATCATCACTCAACACCCCACTGTAGAAGATCCCTCCAAGTGATCCCGTTGAAGTAATACTTCTCCGATTTTTAATCTTTAACACCTCAAAATCCTTGTCCACACAATCGATCCATCAATCCATTGATGCTAATAAAGGATGTATATTATTGTATCCATTGATACTAATAAAGAAATCCATCAATCCATTGAAATACTAATAAAAGATGTATTAAAATAGTTAGCAATGTCAATTTTTCTGTTTAACTCATCCCCCAAATTAATTTTAATGCACTTAACAACATTATATATTAGTAAAAAAACGTACTGATCAAACTGCTGCTAAAAAATAAAAACTACGAAGTTTTCTAATTTTAACATTATGTTTATCGCAACCAAATCTCCTATTAGTTACCTGCCACTGTTTCCCCTTTTGCACTTATAAACTTAGGATAAGCAAAGTTAAGAATGCGCACTCTCACAGAGTGCCAGCAAACAGGTGCTTACTGTGACAAGAAGTAATCGTGTGGCGGGTTAAACGGGAAGAAGTCAGCCATTCCAATGTTTCTTGTTATGGCTAAATCACAAGGCGGTTTGGTTTATGTCTGATTTTTTAACCTTCTGGTTTCATTAGTATCTGTATAACGTTCATTGAGAGGTAGAAAGGTAAGCTTTATGCTAAAATTTAACCAATATATTAACTAAGTATTTACAATGAGTATATACGATATGTAACAGTAATTCACTAATTGAATAAGCTGTTTAGTACACGTCAGTACCATAAGATTACACACGAGAATCACCAGACATGACAGATTTATCAAACAGCGACGACGGCGGAAGCTACTTTTTATTAATATAGAGAGATTCAAGTTTGATTTGCCCAACATATAAATTAGTTCGGAACTTCAAAATTGTTGTAGATGTTGTCATAAACAAAACTGACATATACAAGTATTAATGCAGAATTCAAGGTCAAAAAAATTTGCCGTGAATCGTGTACATCTTATTATGCTGCAAAAGAAGTAAAGTCATTGCATTATATGAAGAACGTCATATGCTGACGACATCTGATTTTTTTTTGTTGTTGTTGCTGTTATTATTCATAAGATGAGAAAATACAAGAGGAAGAGTATCGAAATCTCTTTTTCACTGAAACGATGCTACATGATGTGAAGGAGATAATAGTTACATGTGGAAGCAAAAACAGTGTGGATTCAAGTTTTGGCGTTCTTGAGTTTTCGTCTCATAAAAAGCTTGAGTGTGGATCTGTTCTCATTACACTTGGCCGTTTTAAACCAACGTTTGATGAACATGCAGAAAAGAGCTTTCTCATTATTGAAATAAATTAGATGATATGTATTTTGTGAATTAACTACTCATAAGCTTGTGGAAGAAAAACAGTCAGAAATCAGAGAGGATAACTCCAAGCTCATTTAAAAATTAAGTTACTCGTCCTGCGGAACTAACAGCTGGCGCTTCTCGCACGCCAGTGGAAGTGTGCAGTATTCGCATTTTCTACAATAACTTCACTCTCTTCACGGTAATTTGAATTTGTGTTTTTATTGCCTAGTTCGCTGTTATCAGCTTTTTGTTTGCTTCATTACAGCTGTCAAAGTGAACCTTTATGGGATTAAATTCATTTAATTTTTTTTTTCATTTCGGAAAATTTTCCTTTACTCCCATTTCTGTCCCCTTTCTGTAATTTCGTGAAAGCGTATAGATGGTAAATCAACTTTAGGAAGAGCAATTTATTTCAGTAATTTTCTTATTGGTAGTCCGAGTAGACGATTTTTCATGTCATCTTCATAATCATTGCTCAGATAATGGCTTCACTACAAATTCTGGAATTCTTGGTATTCACTAGATCGGCATCTGTAACCACTCTTTCATCAAAATAGGGTCATTCTTCGGAAATGAAAAAAATTCCGTGAAAAAAACATTGTTATTTTTGTTGTTGTTGTTCCTCGAAGTATTTCGACATGTTGCAACAGAGCAGGGCGACATTTCTGGCAATATTATTTAAACATGTAAGAAAATAAAAATTAAAAAGAATTAAATAATTTGTACAAGAAAATAGAAAAAATGGTGTTTAACTACTGAACTTTAGCTCTCTAATCCAACAAGTAAATAAGCAGTGGCTCTAATAAATATTTCTATAGCTCTAACATTACCTTTAATACATTAAGACACTTCCGGTCACATCCTAGTTTGGATCGGAGCGGCGCTCCCAAAGTGATGGCCCATCCCTTGTATGTTACAGCCCTAATTATTCCATGTAATTCTCATATAAAAGAATAAAATAACACATTCATATAGATATAGTTGTCTTTTAAATGTGCAATCGGAAGCTTATCTGTTTAAAAGTGTCGTTCTAGTGGCATTAAACCCAGATTTTTTTTGTGTATTTTTACCCATATTATTTTTAGTGTGTTGATCTCTATAACTAAACGTAAATTCTGTACAATAGAGTGAAATGAAAGAACTTTTTTCAAGTATTCAAAAGCTATATATATGGAAAAGATGCCTTTTAGGATCCTATGGTAGTGTGCAAAATTTGGTTCAGTTACAGTATCACCTTCTAGTGCCTATACTGCCAAGTTTCATTCATCCTACTGACTAATAATTTAACGCACACTCTCCTAAAATGCAAAATTAAACGAATAAATAAATAAATAATGTGACTATCACGAGAACGATTCGGGATAACTTCCATTCGTCAGGTTTCAATAATGCCTAAAGCCAAGGTTCTTTAATATAAGGTTGTGCTCTGAGCCCAGCAACCAATCAAAAATGTGTCAGCCTGACTTCGACGAAAGCACGTCGACGCATTTCGTCATTTGTGACGCCACGGACCAGGAGAATTGTTGCCAAAACACAGCAAGTTTCCTCATAATTACAGTTAAGAATTGTTTGTTAATTTTGAAATGGCAATATCCAGATTCAAACAACCTGTTTTAAACATAACAGCTAGAGTTTTAATTGTGTTATGCGCACCTACTTTAGCAACGCCCAAAGAGATTCTCGGTCTTTTTAAAGAGCCCGAGAATTAATAATCTAATTTCTGCACCTGTTTGTTCTCCGGCTTTCAAACAACTATCAACTCACCAATCGCAACACAAGTGTCGCATTTCTCCTCGAAGGGTACAAATCCATTTAAAAGCAGTTCTGCGTATACTGCTGAGCACAAAGAAAGCATGGTGTGTACTAACTAAAACCTGTTTTCTAGCTACTAATGATCTCATGGGAAACTTTCCCTACAGAAGATTTTCTTATGAAAACATTGGAAAAGCAATTGAGATTTTTGTTACAGTTGACAGTGTAATCCCTGAAGATTTTGTGATCTTGTGTTTTGTTTCAACTTAGTGCTTTGTTAAAAAAAATTCTTATTTTGTTGGTGAGTTTTTATAGCTTATATAGTACCTGGAAAACTGAAAGCATATTAAGAATGGCAGCCTGGGTAAAAAGAGGGTAAAATGCGAGTTTACTTTTATTTGAAATTGCATCTCTATTTAAAATTTTAAGGAAAACACTCTAGGGTTAAATTCAACAGAAAAATTATAAAAATTCATGACTATTGTCTCAGACGGTAAAAGTATACATGTTGTATGCCAGACGAAGATTAATGTTTCAAATCCCCGTTGAACTTAATTTGTATACACAGATCCTAAGCCGATAACAATATACAACAAATATAGTCGAATATTCAGTATGCGTTAAACGGTGTATACAACCGAACGAAAGGTATCGAAGTAAGGGATATAAACATAGTCTCCCTTTCTTTATCTGAAAGGATTTGCTGAAATCGGTTTTAAATTTATCGCATTAGCTGTAGTCGCTTGTGGTAGCACGCACTAGACGAAAATCCTAGGATTATTGCCATATACATTCGCGCAAGTCCGAAAAAATGCAATTGGAATGAAAATAGGTGTGTCAAATTATTAGAAGAGATACTGCTCATGCAAGAAAGTTATAAAAACACTTTTTTTCATTAACTAGCATCAAATTATTCGAATTTTTCTTAGTACGTAATGCAATTAGATATGCAAAAAAGTATACATTTAACATGATATTGGAAAATTTATTGGGAATACAATGAAGATATATTCACATGGGCATGCAAAGAAAGTATATTCGCATGGGTATGCAAAGAAAGTATATTCACATGGGTATGCAAAGAAAGTATGTTCACATGGGTATGCAAAGAAAGCTTATTAAATTGCACCAACTTGTTACAATTTTTCATAGTTATAACATTAGGTATATAAAAAAAATACATTTTGATACAAATCAGATTTTCTGACCTCTTGCAGGACAATAATGTTTTAGAAAATGGAACATTTTAAAAGAACTCGAAAATTTCACTTTGGGCTTTGAAAGAATAAATTGGTACTAACATTATAGCAAAATATTTCTAAATCACAAGCAAACGTTATCGATGTATCCCCCCTAGAATACAAAATAGCTGAAATAAAAAAGGACTGAAATAGTTCGTTTTGTGACTTCATAAATAAATTCCAACATAAAATCTCAAATTCCCATTGTGAAAATACTTTCATATTAAACGATGCTTTTTGCATCTGCCACAGGGCTATGGAACCATATTTGTATTATTACAATTGCATTTGCTTTATTGAATTCACGATATGACAGGTGTATATTATGATCATATAACAGGTGTATATTATGATCATATAACAGGCGTATATTATGATCATATAACAGATGTACATTATGATCATATAACAGGTGTATATTATGATCGTATGACAGGTGTATATTATGTTCATATGACAGTTGTTTATTATTCTGACATATCCTCTGAAATCATGGGTGTACTCTCAGCATACAAGAATGAGTCCAAATTTCTGGATAACTAGCACGTTTATTTACAAGCACAGCGTAATCGTAAAAATTTCCAGAAGAATCTGGTATCTCCAAGAATATTCATTATTTCGAGAAGTTCAAGTATCTTCGAAAAGTCGCCAAATTAGCTATAAATTGAAAAATCTGACAATCTTACCCCGGATTTTCAAAATATGGCAACACTGCATTGGCGTAATAGGAATGGCTGCCTGTAAAGGTATTTTTTCCTTCTGGTTCTCAAAAGAGCCTTAAGTGAAGGTCTATTACCTGTCCGTACTAATATTATGCATATTATGATTGGTTGCTGTAATTATCTAATTTCTAAATGTTAACCCCTTCCTATGATGGGGTTTCTGAAGTTATACATAGAATTCCCTCTCATTATCTCGCCTGCAATACTTGCGCTCCTAAAATGTCCGGAATAAGTAACATTTCCTATCAATAGTAATTAATTCTATACAACCTTCCTAGCAAAACGCAATTACTGTCAGGCTTTATCAACCAGCACAGACTGGTGTCATCTGTATAATAATAAAATATATAATGTACAGTAATAAAATATTAGCTTCTAATGATAAAAATCGTTTATTATATGGACTATATCACTGAATGGATACCAGCCATTTTCCAATTGTCAAATTAGTTTTTGCTGAAGTATAAGCTCATTTGTTACTTCGAAGTAGATTTGCATGTTGTCATACAGAAGAACTCCAAATAGTAATGTACGATTCAAAAACTACCGTATCTCAAATCATAAGTCAATATTTATCAACCGTCGGCAATATATGCAGAGACGTAGACGTAAAAAATGTGTTTAATATTTAGGTACTCGTCAAATTGAATCGCTTCGAAGAAAAGTCAGTTGCACAAGCAGAATATCTGATCAAACAAATTCCGTCACGAAATTTATACTTCTGCATCGTTAACTAATATCCGCTTAATGAAATATTCTCGTGAATTTCTGCAGACATTGTATGAATAAATACTGCATATTATTCCTCAATTTTATCCTAACAAAATAGAAGCGTTTGCTTAATAAAAATTTAAAGCTGATATTGTTTCGCTAATAAGATGCTTTTTGTATGTAATTGGATTAATATTTTATCAAATAGCAGACGATAAAAAAATATTTACCCTGCTCTCCAAACCACGAATTTTTAGAATTTATTACAAGTCAAATATTCAATTAACTTCGAAACAGTTTCGAACAATTCAAGTATAAATAGATAGAAATTATTAAAAAGGAAGTATTTGAATATTATTTTATGATGTATAATAAATATGCCTTTAACAACGTTAGCTTTCAGGGATTTTACTTTAAACAAAATCATATATTTAGATATGACTAAATTCAACATGTTTGCTTGACAAAACATATTATCAAAATAAAATATTTACAGTACTTTAACTATAAATATTTTTTTAAATCAAATAAATGTTGTCACACTAATACTCACTAATGTTGTCACACTAATACTCACTAATGTTGTCACACTAATACTCACTAATGTTGTCACACTAATACTCACTAATGTTGTCACACTAATAATTGTTGTCACACTCCACTTGATACAAGTTAGAACTAGACGCTTGTCAATTTGCTGTTCTGCTAGTACTAATTCTCTCAAGAAAATAACACATTATTTTCTCAACTGGAAAATGTACATAGATTATCTTACGTAATAAAGGAAGATGTTCTTTTGTGTGTCATCTGTTGCGAAAAATCTATGACAGCGATGAAATTTGATACAGAGGGGCTGTAAGAACCGGAACGAAACGGCCCGGCGAGATATTTGTTTTTAATTCAAATTAGTTTTTATGTTTTTTTATGTTGACGTACGATTTTAAGCGATATTCACACAAATTGGTTCCTCAGCGATCAAAAATATTATCCCAGAGTTTCGATCTTGACACTATCGAAAATATCGAGAAATGTTCTTTTTAACAACTTTTGAACACAATTCTTAGAACATTCCCTTCATATTTATTTATTTATTTTTAAATGCATCAAAATTCGCATTTTTTCAGTTATTTGATACTTATTTCGCCGCATCCGAAAATAAAAGATTAGCAAATTCTATAGTTTGGTAAAAATATTCGTGTATTTCTTCGCATTCTAACAAAATACAATTTAATTTTACTTGCTATATCATCTAATTGTCTGAGAATTTTCAAGCAAAACAAAAATTGAAATTGTATGTTCCGTTTGAAGTGCGTTTCATTATCCCCTTTCCTGTGGACGTTTGTAAGCATACCAGTCAAATGGACCTAAACAATGACAGACCTAAAATGATGACTGAAAAAAGTAGGTCTCATCCGCCGACTGAAAGTGTCCATTAAGTACATAATTATGTTTTGTACTAACCTTAATGTTTGGGACTTTGTCTTTAGTCTTAATAGTGCATATTTTGCAACTTGATACAATTCATCCATGGGTTTTTGGGAGAGGGGACTACAGCTTGTTAGTCTCCACCACCTCAACCCAGTATGACCGCCTGAATAGTTTAATCTGAAATAGGTTCAATATTTTAATATCCGTCGTTTCTTTCCAAACGTTTCATTAATGAAGCCTTAAACAAATATGTTCGAAGACTAGAAAATGATATGAGAAATCTGATGTGGGCATAATATTCGCTACATAATGCAATGCCTTTATTTCTTTCACACAGAAAAAATTATGTACAACTGAGGAAGGAAGAGCTACACCTCTCATTATTCAAGCCTCGTTTATCGTAGAGCAAATTTAGAGATGCCATTCGATTTGGAATAAAGTCTTCTATATGCCATTCGATTTGGAATAACGTCTTTTATATGCCACTTGATTCGGAATAACGTCTTCTATATGCCATTCGATTTAGAATAACGTCTTCTATATAGCATTCGATTTGGAATAACGTCTTCTATATTCCATTCGATTTGGAATAACGCATTCAATATGCCACTCGATTTGGAATAACGTCTTATATATGCCATTCGATTTGGAATAACGTCTTCTATATGCCATTCGATTTGGAATAACGCATTCTGTATGCTATTCGATTTGGAATAACGTCTTCTATATGCCACTCGATTTGGAATAAGATCGCCATTAGGAATAATAATCGCCATTAGGATCGCCATTAATATGCCATTCGATTAGGAATAACGGCTTCTATGTACCACTTGATTTGGAATAACGTCTTCTATTTGCCACTCGATTTGGAATAACGTCTTCTATATGGTATTCGATTTGAAATCACGCATTCTATATGCCATTCGATTTGGAATAACGTCTTCGATATCCCATTATATTTGGAATAACGCATTCTGTATGCCTCTCGATTTGGAATAGCGTCTTCTATATGCCCTTCGATTCGGAATATCGTCCTCTATATGCCATTCGATTTGGAATAGCGTATTCTGTATGCCATTCGTTTTGGAATAACGTCTTCTATATGTCATTTGATTTGGAATAACGTCTTCTAAATGCCATTCGATTTGGAATAACCTCCTCTATAAACTCCTGTGCGTAATATTTGCATAAAGGCTGCGTATCCTCGAAACTGCTATATGTTGATTTGTTTTGTTTATTTGTGCTTAATTACGTTGAGTTTTTCCTTGTCCTTTGTCCAAACTGTTTTTACTTACTAATACGATTAGATGTTAATTCATGGCAGGGTATTTAAAGAAACTTCCCAACGACCCTTGTTTTACGGGGTCCAAAATTATTGAACGCTCAATGCATTCTCCTTTTCATGCTTTATCATTTTCTGCACAGGAAAAACACGAAATGTATTTCTCTGTCCAAAAGTATTGTCTGGAATAAATAAAAGCTACTTCAAAAGATTATACGAAATATTGATGGATTATTCGAAATATGCCCCTCGATATTTGCGGGCTTTCAGCACCCTTGTATATAGCAATACCTTTGTATATGGTATTACCTTTGTATTGCTACCTTTGTATATAGTAAATTAATTGGAGTGTGCTTCAACTCGACCTTCTCATACCAGAATCCTTTTTTTTCATATTTTTCAAGAAAAATTTCGAAAAATTGCTATCGCGGATCCAAATGAGTACAGTTATAGAGTGTTACCCTTCACTTTTAAGGGCTTGAAAAAATCTATTGATTGATACTATACCTGACAATGTACACCTGAGGGGGGGTAGCTTACACCCGAGGGAGTATTAATGACGTCACGAAGAAAAAACATTGTACCTCGACAACTATTTTTCCCAACGATGGTTTAAACTATTATGTCTTGTGTTCATTGAACCATAAATAAACCCTTTTATGCATGATTATGTCGAATTTTATCCGATGCAACCATGTCAAAAAATATAAAATTTCGAAAAACTTCGATGTTTTCGCTCGAATTTTAAAAAATATACTACCTTGTTCTAGGTTTTTTCATAACTAAGCCGGATATAAAGTTTCGTGAAAATCCAATAAAATTTGTGGCCGCTATCGTGCCCACAAGAAATCGACAACAGACAGACGGATATCACTCCAAAAAGAGGGTATTTAGAAGGTCTTAAAACGTATATTGGCATCAACATGTCGAATTCGACAATTTTCGTGAAACAATATATTTTTTCTGTACTATATTACATAGTATGAGAAAGTAAATATCACTTTATATTACAAAAAACAAGATGCTGTGTAATTAGGGTTATCAATTTTTTCTATTCTTCGATTATAACAGCAGTAAAAGGATGCTAAACGATGTCTTAAAATCATGTATAAAATTTTGTAACAATTGGAATCTTCTTCTGCCTCTGAATTGACTTTGACATTTCATAAGATTGATAAAAATCGTCTGATGATGGCGAATGTATGAGAATGTTTGAGAATGTAATCTTTTCTTTTGTAAATAAGTTGAGCATTTATCGTATGCGGTATTTCATACGTCCGAGCAGCGGACGTATCTATTGTCAGCTGTGGCTACTAAAACACAGCCTGCTAAAAAAGACTCACAACAAAAAAAAAGCGACAGCTAAAAAAATTTTCTGCTACCTGCATATAAATATTAAAACATGTTTTAAAAGTTAGAGGGAAAATTAAATGATAAGTTATAGTTTGAATGACTTTTGACATGATGATATGAGACATATAAATTACTATTACAAACATACCAAAGCAGATCTGTTAAACATCATGCTTATATGCTATTAATTTATTTTAAAACTTTACTCAGAAATTGTAGAAAATATAAAGGATTTATTTGTAAAAATGTTTTAGTTAAAAGCGTGTTAGGTTCACGGATTACAACTTTCACAATCCGCATGCACCTTACGGGTGGCAACGCAACTGGGGCTCTATTCCAAATTTGGTTACAAATATAAGACACTCCTATACTATTGCAAACATCATAACGTTTGTGAGTACGAGCGCCTTCTATCGATCAAATTAGACCTACAAGCAAAAAAGCTTGTAATAAGGCACCTGCTCATCCATTACAGCCGATTCAGAGCTTGCTTAAATAAGTGATGTTGCACTACTGGATTGATCTGATAAAGCTATTTTCGCCTTCAAAGCCAGTTGATTCTTAATTCTCTTTCTGTACGCTGTAGTTATACAAACATTTAACATGAATTTAGCCTATATAATCATCTGCAAAAACATATTCATATTTCATACGTATTAACTCAAACATTACATTTATCATTTATAAAGAGCGTTAACTTTTTAAACTTGTACCTTACGTCAAAACTACTACTTGACTTTATTTTCATAGGATGTACCTTATAGTAGCTATAGTAGAAATGGAAGAGACATATGTTATTTTCCAGCCGAAAATACATTTATTTTTTCAATACGTTTTATTGAGCGGTAGCAGAGTTCTATGCTTCCGGAAATGGAAAATGTGTGCTTTTTTCCCTTTTCCGTGTTTTTCTCTTTTCTCTCCGCATTCTTTCTTAAACTGTAAGTTCTTCGGAAAAACAAATACAAAAGTATCTGCAGTATAAATACCCACTTGACTCTCTCATACATTCATATTTTGTATACTTTGTCCATTTGTATAAAATCAATAACAAAATAAAAGAAATGTACCATTTTTGAAGAGCTGCCATTTGAAAATTGTCCTTTTAAAGGTGTTCAAGATTCTTTGAATAGTATAAATTGGCAACAGTTCAGCCAAGTTGATGCATTGGTTGAATTCGACTAATTAACGTTAATACAAACCATTTTAATACTTTTAACAAGCATAGATTATTTAAATGCAAACATATCGACTATCAGAATGCAGCAAATTGAATCGAATCTCATTAATACACGACATGTTATCAATCAACACGACAATGTCTGCGTTTAAGACCCCCTTTAAACATCTGAGGTTGAGAGTCAAAAGAATCCACAGCAATAGGCTGAAAGCGACCCGTTCTCACGTTAAACACATTAAAGACCAGTTTGGATTTTTGACTTGAACAATTTAAGGATAGTTTGACTTCAACTATTAATTAGTTAACAGAAAACCTATTTTTCTGTTGGACAATTTTTTGGCAAAGCTCCATGAAGGATCAATCTGTGCTGGATGGCAGAGCCTGGCCTATGGCAGTGTCTCACTTCTATAACACCTTGAACATAGCTGTGCGTTCTTTCGATAACTGGCATGCTGTATATATGTCAGTCATCCCGTGCAGTCATGTGATTTTATGGTCCAGTTCCATAATATCCTGGCTTCCGAGTCTTTCATTGTTTTGTTTGATAAGAGTAGCAATTTTATAATAAAGAAATCCAGTTTCTCTTATCCCAACAATATTTTGTCAAAGCTTGTCAGGTGTTCATAATTACTGAAACCATACATCTACGGTCTTCGGATAGGTCAGCAGGCCATATGAAAAAAGTGCTAGTCTTCTGTTAAAAGTAAAAAGCTAGACATAGTATAAATCTGGGGTCAATCAGTTTTTTTTTTAACTATAGTAGACAATGATTTTTTTTTTAATCGGTTAAAGTCAGATTAAGGCAAAATCGGCAGAAATGAAACCCACGAACTTTTAAATAAAGAATGTCATGATTCGTGAACAAATCCTGTCAAAGGGTGATTGTCATGCTTTGCATGTGTTTCCCAATACTATAGGTCGGAGCTTTTGTCGCCAATTTGATCCAGATTTGCTTTAAGCCATTAGGCACCTTTCTGTCTATTGGCCCAAATTCCTACGTCTACCACAGGCTTTTATCACCAATTTGATCCAGCTCTGCTTTAAGCCAATATGCACCTACATGCCCAAGTTCCTCCCTCTACCATAGACTTCATAGAGAGGAGACCCTAACTCCCTATAAAATACCCACCTCCACCACAAAAGAAGACCATTTTAATAACCTACTCAAAAATTCTCGTCAATACGATCGTATAAAAATTACTTTAAATTACGGTTATTAAAATTAATATAATTTTACATTAGTATCTGAAAATATCGACTCATCTTACTCCAGTGAAATATTCATATATCAGTATTACTTTGCAGGATTATTCTATTTCCTATTCATAGAAAAACTCATATTCATAATATTCATTCAAAATATTCATGGAAAGAATAGGCTAAAGGTGCTATTTTATCATCAATATATAAATATACTACCTCAATATTTTTTTATCAAACTGGTATCCGCAGGCCAAAATAGTACCTTCATATTCCAATAACTGATTTTTTTTTTTTTCTGTTATTCTCATAGCTATATGCAAGAATATAAAACTCCTCAATAAAACTGAAATATTAATAAAGTGCCGAACTTATTTTGCATTAATGCCACGATGAACTTCAGACAAGATAAGTAAAACGGAGAATATATTTTGTAGGGAGGGGGGAGGGTATGAGTTAAAAGGAAATATACGGTCATATTTATTATGCGAGTAATTTGCAAAAACTATTGGTGGCAAAAGTTTTACCATACTATTGTGTTTTGAAAAAAAATTGCCTTGAAGCATTTATTTCTTAGGATCTGCTATAAATAGAGCTTAGATAATGACTGAATGCTGACTAGAGCTTAGATGATGACTAAATGCATGTTGACTTGAGCTTGGAAGATGATTGGATGATGACTGGAGCTTAGATGATAAGGATTTAGCCACCTGAGTGAATAATTGGTAACAAAAGTCTGCATAATTCAACAAAAAGTGAATACATATTTAGTTAAATAAAATTTAATTAATACATACATAAAATTATAATGTGATTTTAATCCGGCAGTCTGAAAGAAAACAATTTAGTTTTAGAAATATAAATTTGTTTGTACTCCCTATGCTTGATAATTTTTCGTGTTCAAATTTATATAAAAAAATTATAAACTAGCGAAAGGCCGGGCTTTGAATTTGCTTGCTCGTATAAAGAATGCGAACTGAGAAAGCTTTCAAATTAAAACTTAATTTAACAAAAATATTATAAAATCAGAAATGTAAAATTTTGATTACAATATTTGAGAATCTTAATACAAAAGGGCATATAAGTCTTTAGAATTCGAATATTAAGTTAAACAAATTAGAATACCGAAAAACATTGAAATCGAAGTACACATTTAAATCACAACGTAATTTATATACAAGAACACGTTTAAATCACAGGTACATGAATGTGATTTCTCAAAGATTTTGCACATAAATTTGTATTTTTTTTAATTTTAGTTTTAATATTATATGCATTTTGTTTCATCACCTTCTTGCAACCATGCACTTTCAGCTAGAGAGACAGAAATAACGCCAAAATGCCGGCATCATTTAGTTTAAGTTCGCCAACGCAGTATTCGTGCACATATATAAATGAAATGAAATATGTAAAAATTAGTAGGATAGTAAAGCTGGATATTATACCCTTTTATAACTTTTGTACAGTAATAGTTATTGAAAGTTCAACTAGGTCTATACAATCGGCCCTACTTAATCGTTATTCATATACGAAGTTCATCTAGGTCTATACAATTTCTCCCACTTAATAGTTATTCATATATGAAGTTCCACTAGGTCTATACAATCGGCCCCACTTAATAGTTATTCATATACGAAGTTCCACTAGGTCTATACAATCGGCCCCACTTAATAATTATTCATATACGAAGTTCCACTAGATCTATACAATAGGCCCCACTTAATAGTTATCCATATGCGAAGTTAAACTAGGTCTATTCAATTGGCCCCTCTTAATCGGGTAACGGATATTCGCATACCTGTCTTATGTGCATAGAATATTGTAGAAAAATAACGAACACCATGATGTTACATATACTCGCTTTACTGCATAGAAATCCTCGGTTAATCGCATAAAAGCTGAGGCACCAAACTCCTGAATATCAATTTTAGTCACCATAAATAAAACTGCTGTTTGTGGGAATAAAACTTTAAATGCGCCCTTAAATAAAGCCAAAAAAACGGACCAAAAAACAATAATTTCTTTTAACAACGAGTAATGAAGAAATATCGACAATTATGTCGAGAGCGTTATACGCATCTTCTTCCCTAAGAAGTTCTTCCTTAGCGGTTGTAAAAAGAAGACACTGTTTTTCGGCAGAAGAGGGCTATAAAACGTCTTCGAAACAATTGTCACCTAATTTTCATATGCATGCTATATTTAAGGAAATATTAAAAGTTTTATTGAGTTTTAGTGTTGGAAGACATGGGAGGGAAATCAATAAATCGTTAAATTTTGCAACCTCCGATATTTTCCTTATGTAGTCCAAAAGGTATATACATAACAAATAATAGTATAATAGAATGTATTAGGCATGTAGTAATAAATTACTAGTATTTATTATGTAAATTGTTATAATTATTATATATTTATTATGTTTATAGTACCGGGTGGTCAGAATTAAAACACACCTACTCTGAGCTCTCTATAGATCGAACTACTCAGTGTAAAGGCTCCAAAATTGTTGAACATACTATTCAAGACATGGGGAAAGGGATTGCGCGAAAAAGAAGATTAGTTCCAGAAACAATGATAGGTGGCGCTGTACAACAGAAAATATGCTGAAAAGACACAAAATACACATTTGTAACACATTTTATTCGAACGTACCAAACATTCATATCACAAGGACCCTATCGATGCAGGGAATGAACATACTATTCAAGTACTCTACGTATAACGTTGTCCATTGATTGTTCAACAATAGCGATGGCAACATCGTCAAAGACATCTGAACGAGTCGATTTGCGTCCTCGGCCTGTCTGAACTCCAAGATGTCCAGTTTTCTCGAATCGAACGATCATTCTCCTGAGAGCTTGTAGATGCTTGTAGATGGTCCTTTGCGCAAATTCTTAAGTCGACGAAACTCTCGAAGTGCAGCTGCAGAATGTCCTCTGTTTTCATAAAACAGCTTCACAAGCAAAGCGCGTTCTGGCAGTATGACAGCCATCGCTGATAAGAATGAAAATTTCCCATTTGTATCCCCTTTTATGCACAGAACATAGTAGCTGCAAACCAGGGGTTTATGCTAATTTTTGTGCTTACAGTGCGAAATTGCAGTTACAATGGCAGTTTAAGTTTCTTCACTTTTTATCTTCTTTTTTTTCATATCAGCAAAAGAAATTAAAAAGGAAACATTCCATATTGCATGTGTTTGTTTTTTTGTGATTATTTTGTGTCCTTTCAGCATATTTTCTGTTGTACAGCGCCACCTATCGGTGTTTCTGGAACTAATTTTTTTCACGTAATCCCTTTCCCCATGTCTTGAATAGTAGGTTCAACAATTTTGGAGCCTTTACACTGAGTAGTTCGATGTATAGAGAGCTCAGAGTAGGGGTGTTTTAATTCTGACCACCCGGTATATAATCAAGAGGTGCATCAATAATATAAATCTATGTAGCCGCTTAATCGCATTCCCTGCTTAATCTTATACAGAGTGGAACCGAGTGTATGCAATCAAGCGGCACCAACTATATTTTACTTTTACATGCTATTTGTACAACCTAACTTAGCAAACATGTTGCAGAGTCCATTTCGAAGATAAGAGCTTGCAATTTCGCTCCGTGTAGCTCAACTCCCAATTCGGAGATCCAGGGTTCGATTCCCGGTTGGGGCAGCAAGGCTCTTTACAATGGCAAACAAACGAATCAACCCTGTAAGTCAATGCAAATATGTCGAAAGTCTGAAAGTGGCCCTAGTACGACTAGTACGGATATAATGGACTCTGAAAGATGGAGCGCCGATTTCAAATTGAGAGAATGACGACCACGCAGGATTCTAACCTGGGTAGAAATAGTAGTAGAAGGGGGCTAACCTGAGGTAAAAATATCAAGAGATGATCAATCAGAGTGTCAGTTGCCTGCCATCTGATATTAGAGGGTGGAGAATGCTGAGTCCACTTCGACGATAAGAACTTGCAATTTCTTCCCAGTTGCTCAGCGGTAGAGCATCGGCTAGCCAGTTCGGAGATCCAGGGTTCGATTCCCGGTTGCGGGCAGCAACGTCCTTTACAGGATTCTCTTGAAAACAGTCCAGTATTGAGAGAAAAAGGTGCTCTAACCGTCATACCACAAGTCGGCACTAGTTGGACCTGAGTAAAGCGTTAGCTGACCAGTTCGGAGATCCAGGGTTCGATTCCCGGTTGCGGGCATCAGCGTCCTTTACAGGATTTTCTTGAAAACAGTCCAGTATTGAGAGAAAAAGGTGCTCTAACCATCATACCACAAGTCGGCACTAGTTGGACCTGAGTAAAGCTTCGGCTGGCCAGTTCGGAGATCCAGGGATCGATTCCCAGTTGCGGACAGCAACGTCCTTTACAGGATTCTCTTGAAAACAGTCCAGTATTGAGAAAAAAAGGTGCTCTAACCGTCATACCACAAGTCGGCACTAGTTGGACCTGAGTAAAGCGTCGGCTGGCCAGTTCGGAGATCCAGGGATCGATTCCCAGTTGCGGGCAGCAACGTCCTTTACAGGATTCTCTTGAAAACAATCCAGTATTGAGAGAAAAAGGTGCTCTAACCGTCATACCACAAGTCGGCACTAGTTGGACCTGAGTAAAGCGTCGGCTGGCCAGTTCGGAGATCCAGGGATCGATTCCCAGTTGCGGGCAGCAACGTCCTTTACAGGATTCTCTTGAAAACAGTCCAGTATTGAGAGAAAAAGGTACTCTAACCGTCATACCACAAGTCGGCACTATTTGGACCTGAGTAAAGCGTCGGCTGGCCAGTTCGGAGATCCAGGGATCGATTCCCGGTTGCGGGCAGCAACGTCCTTTACAGGATTCTCTTGAAAACAGTCCAGTATTGAGAGAAAAAGGTGCTCTAACCGTCATATCACAAGTCGGCACTAGTTGGACCTGAGTAAAACGTCGGCTGGCCAGTTCGGATATCGATGGTTCGATTCCAGTTTGGGGCAGAAAGGGTGTTTACAATGTGCATATAAAAATGAGCGTTTCACCCTGTGGGAGCTGGGTCAGTACAAAACAGCACCTACTGACTCCATCACCCACAACTTCGTGATCTTAATTTCAAAATGCCAAAGAGACATAATTTAACAAATATATTCTCAAAAATGTATCAGCAAAAACACCAGGTTCAAGATTTAAAGGAGTTCCCAGTTTAGGGGAATTAAATAACCCTAAATGAAGTACAGTGAGTAAAGCAAAAATACAGACACAAATAAATAGGCTCTTTTCACACAACTTAAATATTGATTTATTTTAGATTTTTCGAAGAATTCAATATGTGTATTTTTACTTTCAAATAATAAATAAACTTCAGAGCTTCACTTATATTAGACATATTCAAGAAACCAATTGCTCTGGTAAAAAAATATATAGCATTCAAATAATCAATTTATTCATAACATATGATCTTAAATCATTTCCAATTTAACCTTAAATATTTTTATATGAGCCATTTTAATTATTGAATTTAATTTCATCAAGCCAGTACCGCTTCGGAATCATTGATTCCGGTAAAAGGAAAATTTACCTGATCTCTTAATTTTATTTAATTTGGAGCAACAGATTCGCATCAGGTAATCACGGTTTGATGCAGGACCTCAGAAAAGATCACAGGGAGATTTTCGGAGAATCCAAAATCTTTAGAAACCGAACTTCCGAATACAATGCTTCGAATTGAAACTAAGCCGCTAGTTACTCATCTCAATTTCCAGAGTCGATGGGATAAGTTCCTGGAATGGAAAAAATATAATTTAGAATAGATTTGCATCAGGATAATTAATGAAAAGTTCCAGGCTCCTCTTCTTCAGCTCCAGATGAACCAGGGCGGGATTCCTTTAACCAAAAGCCCCTTTCCGATAGCTTAGCCATTTCGGCCAAATCTTCCTTTGTCTCAGTCTTTCGACAAATACACCAGCGTCCTCCCTCCACGGGATCTTCAGCTCCAAGAGGGCGAAGAGCGGGTCGCTTGAGCCCACGCAAAAAGTTTTTCTCCTTCGCAACAAAAATGCGCCTCTTCCTGATTGGACGGCGCGCTCTCCTAGCGACTACACAGCCAACACGTCACGCTCCACGGCCAGACACTAAGTCCAGACAATTCAACGATTTCTCGACGAAAAGCGCTTTTTAATGTAATTTCAATGGAAACAAGTGTTAGTAAAACACTGTACTGGCACGAACGGAGAGAAGGATGTTTCTCTTCCAGAAAATACAAAAAGGCTCATGGCGCAGAATTGCGACATGACAGCTCTCCCCTTCTGGGAGGCAAAAATTTTCAGAACACAGTGAGGAAAATTTTTCTCTCACTCAAAAACACAAAAATTTACAAAGAGTTTTAGGAACCTGTAAGTGTAAAATAATTTAATACAAAATTTTGGGCGAGAAAAGTGCGATCGTTCACCTCTCTCAAAAGCAACAACACTGTAGATCTGAATGACTGGCCAAGCCACTCATCACCACAGGTAAAGACCAAAAGAAAACCAAAAGGATGACAAGGCGTCACCACATCTTAAAGGAACCTTTACAAAAATTCACATTTATTACACTAAAATTCAAAAGAAAATTTGTCAAGGCAATTTGCCTGACAACACACTATCTCAATCATCCACATTGAGATCAACCAGGTGATACGAAAACAAAAACATGATACAATATGAATTTACAAACTTAACAACATAACAATTCAAAATTCAAACAATTTCAAACAATTGTCACTTTCAAAACACACGAGTGACACAAAACAATTATTTTTAATTTTCATCAAGAGGTTAAATATTTTGAAAATTAATTTCTAATTTAAATTTGTCATATTCAGAAAATGAGATTCTTTACTCATTCAAAATTTGTCTCACTTTTTTGAGAACAAGGTCACTTTCAATATTTCCATTTTTCAATTTCAATATTTTCATTTCAAAACTTTCATTAAAATCTTAACTTTCACATTAAATTACTTTCATTTTAACACATTAACTTTAAATTACATTCTCTTTCCAATTTTTCAACCTTTAAACTTTTCATCATTTATTCAACAAATTTAACATTAACTTTAATTCAACTTATTTTTGTCATCAAGACAATTCAGAATTTTCTCATTCTGACACACTTTCATAAATTACTTTAAATTATTCATTTATATTTACATTATTTAATTTATCTTAAAATTTCAATTTACTTTACTTTTAACAACTTTCACTCTGAAATAACTCAACAAGTGACAACTTCATGTCACAAAAGAAAATTTTACATTTACATACATTTGTCTACTGAGAGAGAGAGAAGGAGAAAAGTTTCTCCTGAAATTCACGTCAGTTATGTAAAAGAGCAGGAACACATCAAAAGAGCAAACTCGGCGGGGACTAACGAGTTGCCAACAGAAAAGGGAGTGTAGAAAAAAGGAAAAAAAAAATACTCGCGTGCAGGAAGCGATTGCAGCAGAAACAGGACGCCAGGACACGCCTCAGAAGCACGGATATCATCAAAATTTTCGGACAGCTTGCGCTGATCCCATCATCATCCTCATCATCTTCTTCATCATCATCATCCTCATAGCTTCACCAGTTTCCCACCTGGCCAATCACAACCCTCCTAGGTAGGCTCGGAGCAAGTTGTCGTCCAGGACTCCAGTCCTGCTACAAAAGTTCGGACAATTAATTTGCTAAGCTGCTTCTTCATCTGTGATCCAATGTAAATTTGTCCATGTTTGCGTCCACCAGCCAGCTTTCAGAAAAAGGGGTTGCAGCATAAAAATATGATGTCTAACTTAAACTTGTGTAGATGTTTGAAAACTGCTGGTCAAAAAAAAACAACAATGTGAAATGGAATTTCAAGAGAACAGAATTTCAACAACACATCAGCCAAAAATTTCACCTCTCTCAGCAACAAAGTTTCAAAACATTTTTCAAAAGAGATCATTTACTTTTGATCTTCAAAACATTTAATTTCATTAATTTTTCAAAAATTTTCAAATTCAAACTTTTCATTTTCAAATTCCAATTACTTAAATTATTTCAATTACTTTATATTAATTTCAATTTTATTTTAATAAATCATTTACTTTCCATTATTTAATTTTCCAAAAATCAAAAATTTTCCTCCTTTTACTTAGGGGAACAATTCAATTACCAACACCATTTTAATTATTTTCATTAATGAACTTAAACAAGTGATCAAACATTTTTTTTCATTAAAACACATCAATATAATCAAAGTCAATCAAGACAGGACTCTCGAAAAATTTTAAAGTCCAAGGAGAGTCAATTAACAAATTTACTTATTATTTAAATTATAATATAAACATTCATAAATTATAGTTCACAAAATCAATTACTTATTTACTTTTTTAACTTAATGCAAGATTTCCAATAAATTTTAAAATCACAACAATTTTTTCCATAAATTCTATTTTAAAAGACAATATTGAAATATAACTTAAACAAGTATAAACTTTAACTTAAAATGAAATCTTTTCTTGCAAAATTTAATTTCTGTAAAATTGTGAACTCAACCAAAATTTAATATTGTGAAAATCTTTGACTCCTAAGATTATAGGGTGTACGTGTATTTCTGTTTGTCATGTAATACTGATTTTGGTGTGGTGTATAACTATTTCTAAAGTTATTGTTGTAAATGATTCTTCCATTTCCTCTATTATCAAAGTTATTTGAATTATTTCTCTGAACATATTGTTGTCTTTGATTTGTACGACAATTTGATCTAGTATGAACAGCCTTTTCATTTACTTTTTTATTTGGCAAATTAAATCTTACTCGTTTCACAGTTTTTTTGTTTTGAGATTTATCTCCAGATCTTGTCAAACAAGATTTTAGTTTCACAGAGTCTTTCTCAGCGGTGATCACAGGAGTAAGTTTATTTGTCTTAGAGTTCAATTTTTGACTTTCATGAGTTTGTTTTGAAAATTTTTGCAATTCCTCTCTTCTTGGAGGTAAAAGAGTCAGTCTGTTCACATGAACCAGTTGTTCATTTTTGGGATTCATTACATGTCTGATTAAGAAATTCACTGCAGATGTTTGTTTTATCACTTTAAAAGGACCTTTATTAAAAGAGCTCAGTTTTCTTGACTGGCCTTGAGGTAAAAAGGGAGTGTAAAGATACACTAAATCACCAACTTTTATATTGGGCATCTTTGCTTTCTTATGCTGTTGTAAAATTTGTGAATTTTCAGCTTTTTCTAAGTTACTTTTTACTACATCATATGTTCTTTTAAGTCTGAATCTCATGTCTTCTCCATAATCATATGTTGATTCATATGTCGGAGGTTTAAATCCAGTGATCAAAGTATTTGGAACTGTTAAATCTCTACCATAGAGTAAATAAGCAGGCGATTCACCCGTAGAAGCATGTATGGCATTTCTATGTGCTAATAAAGCAAAATGTATCAGATTGTCCCAATTATCTTTATCGTTATATGCAATATTTTTCAAGGATCTGATCAAAGTACCATTTAATCTTTCAACACAACCGTCTACAGATGGCATGTAGGCAGTAGTAGTATTCTTTATTATTCCTAATTTCTTATAAAAGCATCTTGCTGTTCTAGAAACAAAATTCGTCCCTTGATCCGAGACGATGAATTTAGGTATACCATGCTGAGCCATGTAGTGCTCTAAGCAACTTAAAATGTCTTCAGTTTTAATTGAAGCCAAGGGATATGCTTCAGGCCATCTTGTAAAATAGTCAGTTATGACCAATATGAATTTATTTCCAGATCTTGATATAGGTAATGGTCCGACACAATCCATGGCGATACGCTCAAATGGGTATGTGGACTTCGAAAATCTTTGAATGGGTGCTTTGTTATTTCTAAAGCCACGATTTACCACACAAATTTCACAAGATGAAACATAATTTTGTGTTTGGGAATACATTCCCTGCCAAAAATATTTTCTACTTACAGAAGCTAAAGTTCTTCTAAATCCACAATGTGCATAAGTGGGACAGTCATGATGTAACCATAAAATTTCAGACACAAGTTCTTGCGGAACAACAACTCTTTCTTGTTCTTGATGTCTACGCTTTGGGTGTTTGTGAGTACACCACAGGATATCATCTTTTCTAAAAAATACCAAGGTTTGTGGGTAAGGTTTTATGTTTTTATCTAAGAGATCTATAATTTTATTGCACCTTGGATCAGATTTCTGAGCATTCTTAATTCTTATGAGCAAGGTAGGACAAGTAAATGTTTGTTCCAATTGACCAATTTGTATGTTATTTTCATTTTGCATTTCACTTTCATTATTATTAACAGCACAAATTTCATTTTCTTCATTTGTATTTGCTGGATTCAAATTGATTTCTGATTCTTTTCTATTGCTACTATTAGTATTGTTTACATAACTTTGATTTTCATTATTGAAACTTGGAAAATTCTGATTTGCATTCTGAAAATTTTGATTAACATTGTTTATCACTTTGTATTGTGATACATATCTCTGTGGAACATTGTCAATAGTATTTGTACATTCATCTACATTTCTTGACATATAATCAGCAACAACATTTGCTTTTCCTGGTTTATGTACTATTTGATAATCAAACTGTGATAAGGATGCAATCCATCTAGCCAATCTAGATGTAGGATCTTTTAATTTAAATACAAAGGACAGAGATTTTTGGTCACAAAAAATTGTGAAAGGTTTTCCAATTAAATAATGTTTATAATAGTTTGTAGCCCAAACAACAGCTAATGCTTCTCTCTCGACAACACTGTATTTACATTCTGCTTCGCTAAGCTTTCTGCTTGCGTAAGATATTGGATGCAAGATTTTATTCTCATCTTCTTGAGACAAATAGCTACCTAAAGAGTGATTTGATGCGTCTGTATGTAAAATAAATGGTTTTCTGAAATCTGGAAGGGTCAAAATAGGTTTTGATAGAAGTTTTCCTTTTAAAATTTCAAAAGATTTTTGAGCTTCATTAGTCCAAATAAATTTCTTTTTGCTTTCATTATTCTTAGTTTTCAGTAATTCTGTTAATGGCAAGGTCAGTTCTGCATAGTCTTTTATGAATTTTCTATAGAATCCGGTGAGTCCAAGAAATTGTCTCACATTCTTAATTGATTTAGGAATTTTGAATTTCTCTACAACTTCCAAATTATGAGTATCAGGTTGTACTTTTCCATTTGATACCAAAAATCCAAGATACTTAATTGTTTTTCTGAAAAAATGGCATTTACTTGGTTTCAATTTAAGACCATGTTTACTTAATCTTACAAAAATCTCTTCTAGTTTTTTCAAATGTTCTTCGAATGTTCTTGAGGCAACTATAATATCATCTATGTAAATTCCAGATATGCCAGCCAGCACCAGAGACATGAGTCTCTGAAAGGATGCAGGCGCATTCTTAAGACCAAATGGGGTTCTGGTCCATTCAAAGTGGCCATCAGGTGTTGAAAAAGAAGTCTTTGGGTAATCATCAGGATGTAAACACAATTGGTAAAATCCACTGGTTAGATCCAGGGTAGAAAAATACAAGGCTCCAGACAAGTTATCGATTAATTCCGATATATTTGGAATCGGAAAGTTCTCAACAATAGTGATCTTATTGAGCTTTCGAAAATCGGCTACCAAACGGTAACTTCCATCAGGTTTCTTCACAAAAAGCACTGGAGTATTGTAAGGTGATGTACTACGCTGAATGATTTTTGCATCAAGGAGTTCGTTTACCTGGCGTGAAAGTTCTTTCTGTAAATTGTGTGGAATGCGGTATGGCTTCTGTCTAACAGGTATGTTAGATTCAAGATTAATTTCGTGCAAAATAGTGTCACATCCAGACAATTCTTTCATATTTTTAGCAAAAACATGTTTATATTTACTTAGTAATTTTAAAAGCAAAGATTTTTGTGCATAGTTCATATGTTTCAAATCAAAATCTCCTCCCCATGCATCAAATGTTTCATTTTCTTCAATACAGTTTTCAATGTCAACTCTATTATTTATGTCAATATCAGATTCATGGATGTTTTCGAAAGTTCCCAATTTCATTCCTTTGTTAATGTAAACAATTTTTTCAGATGGGTTTGCAACTTTAGCATACAAAAAGTCATTTTCAGGAATTTTGTGGATACTTCTGGCTACAAAAATTTTGTTTGCAGAAAATTCTTTATTATTGATAGGTTCAAGCAAAATTGTCGTGTCTTTTTCAATTTTGTAATTTCTTTTTAATTTAATAAAAGTTTCCGAAAATGGTTTTAGAACACATTTGGTGAAAGCTTTGGCAATCCCTATTGCCTGATTTTGTTGTGAACTTCCTTCATCATGTTTATCACAATCTGTCTGAGATATTTCATTGTTACTGGTATTGTCTTTTGTCAAAAATCTGTCTGTATATACATTGTCATTCATCTGTCTTTCATATAAATCATTTTCACATTCATAATTTGACCTTTCATTTCCATTTGCATCAAAATCTCTAAAATCAACATCTCTAAATTCATTGTGAAAATTGTTTTGTTCAAATAAATATCCATTATTACATCTATTTTCATAATTTCTTGAAAAATTTGTGTCTTTGGACCTATAATCTACATCATGTGTAAAATTGTAATTTCTTCTGTCATATTTATAATTTATAGCATTGCACTCAGATATTTCAGGTTGAACATCTTTGTGTCCAAAGGCAATGGTCACTTTACTTTTATGCAGAAAAGTACTTCCCAAAATCATGTTGTATTCGCTAGGTGCAGGTATGTTTAAAATGCAACATTCAATCACAACATTGTCTTTTCCAACGGACAAAAGAAAAGAAGCACTCTCATCAGCCCAAACCTCATGATCTCCAATTCCCTTCACAATAAAGGATGTATGTTTTAATTTCACTTTCCTAGGGTTAATTTTCTGTAAAGCATCTCTATAGATAATATTTATGGAACTTCCAGTATCGATTAATGCATTCAGTTTGACATCTTCAACAAAAACTGAGATGACCGGAAAATTTTTCTGGCAAGGAGCTTTAATTTCCGTCATAAAACTAACTTCAGAATTTGGTTTGTTAAAATTTTGAGATTGAAAATTTTGTCTTCTAAATTGTCTTCTATTACCAAATCTATTATTAAAATATCTGTTATTTCTTCTATATCCAAAATTATTGAAGTTTTGAAATTTATAATTATCAAAGGAATTTCTAAAATTTGAAAAATGTCTTCTTTGGACATTTGAATTTCTATATGAACTGTTACGAAAAGGTCTTCTAAAGCATGAGGAATTCTTTCTTGGAGAATAATTTTGATAAGGACTTTTAACATACCACTCCTCTTCCTGTGAGGCAACTGGAATTCTTCTTTGACTGAAACGGTTTCTACTTTCAGATTTTCTGGATGGTGTAGAAGTTCTGAAAGATGTTGATGGTTTATGTTTCTTCTTTACTGGAATATCTTCCCAATCTTCCTCTTCTAATTCATTTTCATTGTATCTGCTTGTAGAGGGCGTATCCAGGAAAGAATCCTCGAAACTGGAATTGCTCTTTTCCAGATCTTCTCTTATTTCATTCAGTCTTTTCTTCCTTTTCTCTGAATTTTCACTAAATTTTCTTCTTAATTTCTCAAATTCTTTCTTCTTTAAATTTAATTCATTCTTCAACTCTTCAATTTCCTGTTTAGTGTCTTTTTCGATTCTCACTGTATTTATGTCCTCTGTCATTTCTTCTAGCTCTTCGTTCTGTACTTCTTCTTCCAGAATGGCTATTTCTTTCGCAGCTTCAAATGACTGTGGATTAGCAGACAAGACAGCTTTTCTAAAAAGGATTTTCAACCCTTTTTTAAAAGAGTTGAGCAAAATAGCAGTCCTCAAGGAATCTTCATTATCAGACACCACATCTTGCGGAAAAGCAACATATGATTCTGCCTCTATTCGATTTGCATAATCACGAACACTCTCGTTTGTCATTTGCTTGCAATTTACTAGTGTGGCAACGTTCTTGGCAATATTTTCTTTTTTTGTAAAATTGTCCTTGAGTGCGTTAACAACTTCAGTAAAATTCGTGCTTTGATTTAGTTTCGGGATGGATTTTATCAGTCTTTCAGCCCTACCAGATAACTTCAACTTCAGAACGAAAATTCTGTCTTTATTAGACCACTCGGCATGTTCAGCAACCAGAAGAAATTTCTCCAAAAATTCGTGAAAAGATTCATTTGCATTGCCAGCAAAACTTGGAATGGATCCAAGGAACTGTGATCCAATTCCGACCTTCACTTTGTTAGAGTCTCTGACAGCGGAAGCTGATCTGCCAGAATTTGGAGAAAGTCGTGGCGGAGACACCGAAGGGATACGGTTAGATGAATTCCGTTGTGTAGAGGAGTCTCTACTCCTGCTTGCTCTCGTATTTCTAGATTTAGGCATTTTTGCACAAGGTTTTTCACCAAATAAACGAAGCACAGTTTATTGTGGAAAATTGATTAATTCACTTTCACCAATATGTGATCAACAAGAGGATCTGACTTGATCCATTGAGTAACACAGTTCTTGTGAAGAGCAAGTCAGAAACACAATATTTGTGAAGTTGCCAGCACTTTTGCAACCAGCAAAATAATTTGTATGTGAAGATAATGTCAGAAAACACCCACTGAATTTTTGTGTGATAATGCAGTGTCCAGCCAAGTAATAGTAGGAAAAACAACAATATTGTATGTGAATGTGCCAACAACTCTGATTTTTATAACTATCAGTAAGCCCAAGACATTGATGACTGTGGCTACTGATTATAATATTTGTATGTGACAAATGCCAGTGAATCTGATATACAATCAGTGTATGTGAATCTGTCAACTCAAGCTTGTATTGATAATACAGTGACGAATCAGGTTACTGTTGGACGACTAATCACCTCTGTCAACATAGGTGAGCAACCAATTGTATGTGAAACATGTCAGAGAAAAAAAATTTTCCTTTTTCTTTTTAATATATATTTGCATTAGCACAACAACAAGAGACCAATATGTGTGCACCTCATGTATTTATCTTTTAATGTGTGTGTATTTGGAAATTTCAATTTACTCATATATCATATATCATATAAAATTTTGTGTATTTATGTATGTCAATTGTCTCAAAATATGTAACACAATTTCAACATGTAAAATGCAAATTAAATCATGCAAATAATACTCTTGGTGCTTCTGGGCTTATGTGCTTTTGCACTTTTCCTTAAAATATGACACATAAACAAAATTTTCATGCCCATTAACTCAAATATTTTGCACCACAAAATAACTTTTTCAACTTACTTCGACATATTTAGTACTGCAATATATAATCACAATAAAAAAATTTGCACTCTTTCATAAAATTATACCTCACTCACTGTAATACTCTGGGAAAGGGATACGGCACCAATTTGTGGGAGCTGGGTCAGTACAAAACAGCACCTACTGACTCCATCACCCACAACTTCGTGATCTTAATTTCAAAATGCCAAAGAGACATAATTTAACAAATATATTCTCAAAAATGTATCAGCAAAAACACCAGGTTCAAGATTTAAAGGAGTTCCCAGTTTAGGGGAATTAAATAACCCTAAATGAAGTACAGTGAGTAAAGCAAAAATACAGACACAAATAAATAGGCTCTTTTCACACAACTTAAATATTGATTTATTTTAGATTTTTCGAAGAATTCAATATGTGTATTTTTACTTTCAAATAATAAATAAACTTCAGAGCTTCACTTATATTAGACATATTCAAGAAACCAATTGCTCTGGTAAAAAAATATATAGCATTCAAATAATCAATTTATTCATAACATATGATCTTAAATCATTTCCAATTTAACCTTAAATATTTTTATATGAGCCATTTTAATTATTGAATTTAATTTCATCAAGCCAGTACCGCTTCGGAATCATTGATTCCGGTAAAAGGAAAATTTACCTGATCTCTTAATTTTATTTAATTTGGAGCAACAGATTCGCATCAGGTAATCACGGTTTGATGCAGGACCTCAGAAAAGATCACAGGGAGATTTTCGGAGAATCCAAAATCTTTAGAAACCGAACTTCCGAATACAATGCTTCGAATTGAAACTAAGCCGCTAGTTACTCATCTCAATTTCCAGAGTCGATGGGATAAGTTCCTGGAATGGAAAAAATATAATTTAGAATAGATTTGCATCAGGATAATTAATGAAAAGTTCCAGGCTCCTCTTCTTCAGCTCCAGATGAACCAGGGCGGGATTCCTTTAACCAAAAGCCCCTTTCCGATAGCTTAGCCATTTCGGCCAAATCTTCCTTTGTCTCAGTCTTTCGACAAATACACCAGCGTCCTCCCTCCACGGGATCTTCAGCTCCAAGAGGGCGAAGAGCGGGTCGCTTGAGCCCACGCAAAAAGTTTTTCTCCTTCGCAACAAAAATGCGCCTCTTCCTGATTGGACGGCGCGCTCTCCTAGCGACTACACAGCCAACACGTCACGCTCCACGGCCAGACACTAAGTCCAGACAATTCAACGATTTCTCGACGAAAAGCGCTTTTTAATGTAATTTCAATGGAAACAAGTGTTAGTAAAACACTGTACTGGCACGAACGGAGAGAAGGATGTTTCTCTTCCAGAAAATACAAAAAGGCTCATGGCGCAGAATTGCGACATGACAACCCTGATACAGTTCATTTTCATTATTGGAATTAAGCTTCCAATCTGTATTTAAAAATTACGTATGTGTGCAAAATTTCATCCTAATATCAATATTGTAGTTTTTGAGTAAAAGGGATCACAAAATTTGGCCAAATGTTGAATTTAATGGAAAGATGAACTTTGTATTGCTTGTCCATGAAAATTGTTACTTGCTACAGAAATAGCAATTTTAGATTCTTATATACAAGAGAAATCATTTTCAAAACGTTTAAGTGTTATTTTCTCGAGTTATTGCACGCATTTTATATTTTATCAAAAATAGGAAACAAAATAGCGTATTACACTGCTACTGATTGATGTGAAATATCAGCCATTTCGCATGTGAAAAGGTCTACGTGTATGACGATGGTACAAGGTACAGTCGGTCAAAAAAAATACGGAGCTCATTATTCTAGCTCCAAGGGTCTCACAGTCAAACCGAAAGCATCATTAGATTCGAAATAATGTATACTATTAATACATGTGTATCCAACTCGAAACTCTTAGGAGCTGTCTTTATATTTAGATGCTCATTAATTTCGAAAATTCAAGTAGTAATAACTGTCTTTTTTTCTTGTCATCGTCATATGATTTCTTAATTCAACACTATGCTAAATATAAATTTATGTGACATTCCGACCATAAGTAAAAAATATATACGAAAAAAACCACTCGGAAACAGTCTCCATATTTAAGGTAGTAAAATGAATGTCACGCATACTCTACAGTAATATCTTTTCTATTTCTTTGATTTGGCACATTCTTAACAAAAGCATCTTATCAATGGGCTTGTGGGGGTCTAGAACTCGTGAATTTTAAAAGCAATGAAAACAGACTATATTTCAACCATCAATATGTATTTTAAATGAATTTTTAAAGCCACAAAATTTAGTACGCTTGGAACCGCTAATAAATTTTCCTCAGGAATTTGGGTGAAAATCACTGGCATTTTATTTGAATCATCCAGAAATTTATTCTCAAATAACGGGATGAATGAGCTCGCGAATGCGTTCCGGTGGTTGGTGAGCGTCAGATTAGAAAAGGGTGGAAACCTAACAGGTATTCTACCCTGCATAACATACGTTACGAAGGATCTCATGAAACGAGTTCCAGTGATTAGTGAGCGATAAGAACATGGGATGGAAGCAACATCTAAGGAATGGGCGTATTACAGCTACGTAGCAGACTGCACGAAATAGTTCGCGAGTTAGTAACGTAAGTCAGCAAGTTGGAGACGAAGACCCCCTCCGAATGGCGAAGCAAGTTACGAGATTCTCGAACGTCAGCGAACAAGGGGCTGTACCCCCTAATTATATAAATAAATCATGAAGTTTTCAAACTCAACTAAGATGACTAATTTACTGCTACAAAAGATAACATTCAAGTGGCAAAATATGTAACTTATGTTTCAAGTCACATGACCTACAAAATATTTGGTCATGTTTTTTAAATATTGAAAAAGAAAAGGAATGATTTTTATTCCACGTACCTCGCATTTACAATTCCGTTTATTAAATAGTAATATTTATTTTATTTTTTCTGGAAGTTATTTTAAATCAAGTTCAATAATTTATAAATTATTATTTCTCAGATATTTTCCTGAACATTGGAAAATCAAGAAATTTTTTTTGTAAAATTTAATCTAAACAAGTTTATAATGAAAATGCCGATATATGGAATTAGGAGCATAGTGATTTACTGAACTCAATAGCTGTGTCATTTTAAATAATTCGTTAGATGAGAATTTGAAAATCATAATATATTCTATTTTATTTTACATAATAATATTTCCAAAAATGTCTATCTTTACCTACCCAACAATTGAAGTAGTAAGTGGCGTAACCAGCATTAAACGCACCGCTTAAGAATCTAAGAAACATTAAGGCCTGAAGCGAGTGGAAATATCTGCGTCGCACAGAACAAAACAATTTTTTCCAAAAAACTTTTATTAAATCAATTAGAGTGAGCAATCGGCATCGTGAGTCCAAATGTTTATAACTATATAACGTGTTACTTCATTTTAAAGGATTTCAAAAAACTTTTAATTGTGTACCATACTTGACAACGTACCCTGGGGAGGTAACTTTCCCCCAAGGAGAAGCTAACAACATCACCAACATAAAAAAAAATTGTATCGCGGCTATATTTCACATCAAAGATTGAAACTATCAAGTCTCGTGATTATTGAGAAATAAATAAACCCTTTTAAGCATGATTATGTCAAATGTCGTGTTAAAAAATATATAAAAAAAATTAATTCGAGCGAAAACTTTTTGTTCGTGACGTCATTACCCCCCCCCCCTTGGGGGCAAGTCACCCCGGGAGTACATTGTCGAGTACGGCATCAATCGAAAGATTTTTTCAAGACCTTTAAAGTGAAGGGTAACACGCTATAGCTATGATTATTTGGCCCCACTATACCGATTTTTCAAAGTTTTTTTTGTAAAATTTGAGAGAAAAACGAATTCTGGTATAAGAAAGGCGAATTCAACCACACACCCGTTAATTTCCTTTGGAAACGATACATTTTGTTTCATAGAAGACGAAGGTCTCACACGACACAGAAGATACTTAAGGAAGGTTTCGATACTCTTTTAAGCGTTTTTTTACTTTGTTTATTATACTCTTTTAAGCGTTTTTTTACTTTGTTTATTTTTTATTTTTTCTTATTTACTTATTTATTTCTTATTTTAACTAAACCGTTTTGATAAATTAATAAGATTGTGTATATTTCTTACGAACTGGACCACAAATGACGAAGTCATCGACGATGCGACGTTTGGATATAACATAGGCAGTCACTCCACCGGACGATCGAGCAGTCAACAAAAGCGATAATCGCATATCGACATATCGCGCAGATGTCAACAAAATTTGACATAATCTTGCATGAAAAGGGTTAATTATAGCTCAATAATCACTATTCGTATTAGTTTCACTCATTATTGTGAAAATTATCCACGATACAATTTTTATCTTCGTGATGTTATGGGGGTTAGTCTAATTATTTTCGTCGTCAAAAATTACGTATTAAGCAAGCATTTAATTGATGAATTTGAAAACATGTAGTCTTTTATTTTAGATTTTAGCAATTTCTACGGACTATTTCGCAAAAAAGGCTGGTTCTTTTATTGCGAATCATGTTGTCATGTCTAATTCTGCCTGGCCTAATCCTAATCTAGACCAAATTCATCAGCCCTTGAATCCCAAGAATATCCAAAACCAACCGCGGTTCAAAGATAAGATCATCCCGGGATAGTTCCAGGCAATCAGACTAAATGTTGGGGCAAATCCTCCACAAGATAGTACAGATGAAAAACACTTTAGAATCCTGATCACAACTAAGACATTTTAATTGCCCACTAATGAATCTAGAAGTATTTGTTTATTGAACTGTGACATCACTGAAGACAAGAGCACCACCAGTACAAACACTATGGTACCAACTATGCACTAGTGGGAACTGAATCCAACTAAAATCTAATCAGCACCAAAGTATGTTGTTGTTGTTGTTGTTGCTCATAACCTCCTGTTTCGGTCGAACCACAAACAGGACCAGTGATGCCAGAAGAAGGACAAAGAATGACATAAGACGAGATCACAAAGTTTTTATTAACACAAACAAGCATCATTGACGAAGGTCTGGGGGATGCAGCTTCACATTTGGCGAGGACCCAGAAGGCGGAAGACTGACTTCATCCTCAAGAAAACGCCCATGCCTTACTCAGGATTCGAGCCCAAGCCCACTAGACAGCAGTCGGAGACGCTATCCACTTCACCGCCTGGGCGGCCCAAAGTATGTATTACAGGTGATTTATTATTACCAGAGGTGATTTATCTATCAAATTTCGCGAAATTTGGTCAATTAGTTATTCAGCTAGAGTGAATACATAATTTTTTGTGGGCCATTGCGCAAAAAAAAAACAAGTTCTTTTTTTTTCCAAATCGTACTAAAATCTAAACAACAGCTAGGGGCCCCACAAATGATTTATTACCAAATTTAGTGAACTTTGAATAATTAAGTTTTCAGCTAGAGTGAGTACATACATTGCACAGACTTCACGCTAAAAATAGTTTTTTTGGATCTTAGAGTGTTCAAAATGTGCAAATCTGTCGAAAACACGAGTTGCGATTTTGACACAATTTCAATACTTTCCCCATACATTACAATGTATTGTAGGGAAAGTAAAAATGCATATACATAATTATAAGCTAGACCGAATTATGAGAAGGTTCTAATTTGTGATATTTTAACCTCATAATATCTAAATTTTCTAATCTCTATCAAAACAAGATATGATGTGGGCAGCACTTGACTTTCACTACAGACTCAAATTCATTCTCATTTTATTTCCTTAATAATTCATTAAATTGCGTTTAATCGCACAAAATAACGGTCATAATTATTTAAAATTACACTGAATTTGCACTTTTAATTCAATTATCGTTTTCATTTTGTAACTGGACATATTTTCAAAGGCAGCTTAGCAAAAATGCGAAAAAACTACAATATCTCGAGAACGGTTTCTCAGAGTAATGGAATTGGTCTTATTATTTTCATCGTCAAAAATTACATATCAAACAAGCATTTAATTGATGCATTTGAGCATACGTAGTCTTTTATTTTAGATTTTGGCGATATTTGAATTTTGACGATTCTTCTTTTCCGAATCACACCAAAATCTAATCAGCACCAGGATATCTTACAAGTCACTTATCCACCAAATTTTTCGAAATTTGGTCTATTAGTTTTTCCGTTAGAGTGGATACATACATTGCACAGAAAGACACACACAGAGGCACACACACAGGCATACACACAAACAGACACGCACACGCACGCACGCACACGCATGCACACGCACGCACACACACACACACACACATACATACACAGACACACACTCCAACGTCACGCTAAAAACAGTTTTTTCGTGTTCTAGAGGTCCCAAAACGTGTAAATCCCTCGAAAATCGAGTTGAGATTTTCGACACGATTCCAATACTTTCCCTATACATTACCGTATATTGTAGGGAAAGTAAAAAAGTATGGTGTGGGCAAAACATGACTTTCGCTCCATGATGCAATACCTTTGCTTCTGTCACAGCAAAATAATGGTGTACTCTGTTCACAGCACAATGTTTTTGGTATTGAATTAACCCCAAGTAAATTGAAATTGGGCGCTTTTGACAACTTGTGAGTCCAAAAATAATGACTTATTTATACTCACGTGCTAAATCTTCATCAAGATGCAATAGCATTTAATTAATATTTTGTGAAATATATACCTATTGGTGCGTTCTTGTGTCGTCAAATAATAAAACTATTACAAAAGTAACTTATGAATGAACGAACCTAGTACACAGAGCATGGTGTGAATAGATTTGTTGCATAATATTGCATATGAGAAATAAACATATTCAATGCTACTTTGTATTATGTTAATTTTATGTAATTTTTGTGAAACATTTATTTGAAAATTGTGCAAGTTCTCAATAACGGTTCATACTAGTATTCTAAAATTTGCCGCTTCCATTTCCTAATGATAAATTACTAGAGACCCTCAAAATTCACGACTCGCGAGATACGCGAAAAATTAAAAAATTCAAATAAAGATGGGAAACATGCTTTTAAGTCAAATGAAACATATTTACGTGGGTTTTGACTTGCGAACTACTCGCGAATTTTTGCAAATCTGCCCACATGAACGAATTTTTACTTCTACTCGAGAATTTTAAGAGTATCTGCCGAAAAAAATCGTAAATTTAAACCATTTTATCCGTTTATTGCTTTTTTCGCGAGAAAAAAATTCAAACGCTATCAAGAGGTGGCGCAACGATCGCGAAATAGGAAATAACCGCCAAGCAGTAGTTGTCACAGTTCCAGGAAGTTGATATAGAACTTGAGTTGATAAAATGCAGTCCATTAACCACATCATGCCACCGAAAATGAGTATGGATGAAAGAATAAAACATTTCTCCCAAGACGGAATGAAGAAGTCTGAGAACTTGATGTTGTGCAGTTTCTGCAATAAACGAGTTGCATGGGGAACTGCCGATGGTGTGAAAAACACATTGCAAGCAAAAGCCACGGGGAATGGGCAAACGCCAAAGGACAATATTTGAAACTGTTGAAGATGCGAAAAATGCTAAGGTACGTCCAAATTTTTGCTCTATTTAGTCTTTTTTTCTCTGCATTTATTTACGTTATCCAATGTCTCGTTCATGATGCTTTTATTTACGATATTCCACTGCGAAGGTGCAGTGTTTCGTTTAAACGAAAACAATTTAGTAAACATCGATGATAGAGATTTTTGAAACCAATCAAAATGTTTAATAATTCCCGGATGTAAAATACGTCCATATCAGTATATTATAAATTATAATCGAACAAGTGGTAGGTTATATTTTTTATTGTGTTCCCGAACTCCTCCCACGCTAATAAACTTGAAAGGCTGATATTTGCAAAGAAAATGCAGACTGGCCTCGGAAGTCTACACATCTATTTTTATTGTCAATTTGTCATTTTATTGACATTTTTTTTCACTAGATTTGGAGAATCATTCCAAAAACAAAACATTAAGCAGTTCCATCGAGTGCAGTTAAGTGAACTTGAGTTCCTGCGAGTGCAGTTCCAGTTAGGAATTTAGAAAAATTTAACCGGTTTTGCAACGGGTTACCTGCTAGTTTTATTTATGTAACTTAAAATAGGATTTTTATTTAATTAATTATTTATTTTATTCCGGTCCTACTGAAAATGAATAAATTATAAATCGAGGTTTCACTGCATAATATTTTAATATGGCTTTTCGTGTATACAACTAAAGTACAGAATTTGAGTACTTTGTTTTTTGGATTTATTAGGCTGCCAAAGTAGATTTTGTCACCTCAACAGTAGAAATGATGATTTCCGCGAATATGCCGTTGGAGAAGGCCAACCATCCAGCTTTCAAAGACTGGGTGAAGAAGAATGTTGTCGGTGGTGGAAATTTGCCTGGGAGTAACGTTCTCCGGAGAGAGTATTTGCCTCACCTGGAAAAATCTCGGAAAGTAGCGATCATTGCAGCTTTAAAAAACAAAAGAGTTGCAGTGATGTCTGATGAGACAACAAGTTGGGAAGGGCAATATGCGTTATCCTGCTTTCTACAGTGGATCCCTTCAGGTCCCAGGAGCAGTACTTGGCTGCAGTCACTTCACTCGAGGCTGCAAATGGTCAAAACTGTGCACGAGCTATCACAGAGACACTGCGGGAATGGAAGTCGCCTTCGACCAAGTTGTGGCATTCGTTAGCGATTCTGCCTCATATATATCTTCTTGTTTCTCAGGGTTGTCACTCCCCCTTCCTGACTATGTTGTCCACATTCAGTGCTGGACACATAAAGTTAAACTTGTCGGCGTGATGCTGAAGGATGGTTTGTCTAAACTAAACCAAGTTGTAGTTTCTGTGAAGCAGACTTTTCTACATGCCAGAAAGAAACGATATGCCTTCCAACTTTTCCTACAAGAGAAAATGACCAAAGCTGGGTTGTTCCCCATTCTTGTCCATACACGGTGGAATTCCTGGTTGAAAGCAGTTGAGTGGCTGGCAGACAACTGGGACATCCTTTTTGACTTTCTTGGCTCCAATGTTGGTAAGGAGTCCTGCAGAAGTGCATCCTTACACATCCACAATCTTAGAGATGCAGATGACTCATATTCAGGCTCTCTTCGTAAAATCAATAGCACCACTACTAAAGCCACTGTTGGAAAGGTTAGAAACAAATTCCAAACCAATTGCTGCAGAGGTTTACCCAAAACTGAGTAATTTGAGGAAGTGTCTACAAGTACTTGTGAGGGAATCCTTCAACAACAAAGTGGAGGAGAAGTTGAATATCCTGGAAAGCAATCTGAGGAGCATGACAAAGAAGGAAATAAAGAAAACAGCGAGTAACATGCACACGAAGCTAGAATCGCTTATGAAGGGGGGGGGGGATCCTGCTCGCACGTTTCTGGAGCCTGTGGCTGATCTTTTTTATAGACAGAACGTGATCTCACAGGCAGCAACAGGAGAAAAGCTGAAGACTCTATTCACCAAAATACCGACATTGAAGGACATTTCTAGCGACGAAGGGGAACATGCTTACAGGGAACTGAAAAAAACTTTGAAGAACAATCCAGATATCTTGGTGGAAGACGCTCTTCAGGCAATGCGTGAGGACCATCAATATTTCGTTGATGGTGCATTAAGAGCACTATGGGTTCAGTTTCAAACGCAAACTGTGAAAGATAATTCTCCAAATGTTCCTGTGTTTTAACTGACCGCAGGACAAATCTCAGCTTGAAGAACTTGGAACTACTGACAGCATACAATTATGAAAGTCAAAAGTGAAATTTTGTATATCTTAGGGATCTAAATTTAATTACATTTAGCAATTAATTATAATTATTAAATCGTTAATATTGTAGCTATATATGATTTTCTTGTGTATTGTTTTGTGCTTAAAGTGTCGGTATGTAAAAAATGTGCTTCAGTTTTTAACTCGGACGGCCTTCAGAACCCAAGAATATTTCCTTTTCACTCAAGAATTTTTCCTATTTACTCAAGAATTTTTGTCTGTGTCAGCATTCTTGGTCATCGAAGGGACCTCTGGAGGGTCGACTCCTTCCATTTTGTGTGCACCTGTCGAAGAAATAAAAAATACGGTTCCGTTTGGATCTGCCTCATGGCCAAAACTATGATAACAAATATTCAGCCTTATAGGTCATCGTGAGATTCTGGCGAATGTGAGGTTTATATAACCTTTAGTTTTATGTTTCCTCAGTTTGGAGTTTCGCACTAACAAACTTGTTTAGTAGTTCCGGTTAAGTATGCCAATCAGAAAACCAGCCAGCCAAGTTTCTGTAATCCTGTTGGTAAGGCAAGAAAAGTCTTTCTGTTCGGTTGTAGAAAGTAGGGGGGGAGGAATCATCGAACTCGAACTATATATAGAGAGAGAGTTCGATGGGGGTAATGAGTAATTCATTCATTGATGTGAGTGAAGGAAAACAAGTCGATAAGAGGCAAGATTAGATACTAAGATCCGGAAAGGATTACAGAGTCCACCTCGGCGATAAGAGCCTGCAATTTCGTCCCAGTAACTCAAGGGTAGAACGCTGGCTGGCCAGTTTAGAGATCCAGGGTTCGATTCCCGGTTGGGGCAGCAAGGCTCTTTACAATGGCTCCCGAACGAATCAACCCTGTAGATTGCAGCAAAGATGTCGGAGGTCTGAAAGTGACCCCTGAGCGACTAGTACGGATTCAGTGGACTCTGGAATATCAGCGCCGATTTCAAATTGAGAAGATAATGACCACTAAAGATACTAACCTGGGAAAAATAGTAGTAGCAGGACGCTAACCTGAGGTAAAAATAGCAGGAGATGGTCAGTCAGATTGTCAGTTACCATCCAATCTGATATTAGAGGTTGGAAGAATGCAGAGTCCACTTCGACAATAAGAGCTTGCAATTTCGTCAAAGTTACTCAGCGGTAGAACACCGGCTAGCCAGTTCGGAGATTCAGGGTTCGATTCCCGGTTGGGGGCAGCAGGTGCTTTACAGGATTCTCTTGAAAACAGCCCAGTATTGAGAGAGAGAGGTGCTCTAGCCGTCATACCACAAGTTGGCAGTAGTTGAACCTGAGTAAGATAAAGCTTGGCATATTATTAAGACGAAGAGTATTGCCGCTATATTACCGAGCACCAGCCAGGTAAAGTTTGAATATAATTAATTATACAGATACATATAATTAATTGTATAGTTAATTGTACAGAATCTTTATTTTAACAGCCTCTGATCAAATCAAGTGAATAAATCAGTTTGGATTTTAAATCTTAGTCTCTGTGTACTCCTTTCTTGACAGTTAGATGCATAATCGATGAGTTTTAGAAAATATTGAGAAACCTCTTCTTCTTCGATCAAGACCGTCCGACCTACCCGGAGGTGTAAGGCATCTGTTTGGATGGCCGGGACATTGGCACCCAATTTAGGCCGGAACCCAGTTTGGATGGCATCAACAGGGGTGCACCCTCCTTTCCTCACCAGCAACTTCTCGGAGGGATTTACGGACCCACATAATTAACGTGCCCGTACTCCGCGTGAAACCGGTAACAGTTTGGGCTGAGCCGGTAATCAAACTCGGGTCGTCAGAATGCAATCCCCGTGGGTTAACCACTGGGATGTCCCACCACTGAAAGTATTGAGTTGTGTCACATTTAATGCCAGAAAAGAGTGAATTACAAGTACTTTACGAAAAGGTTTTTCGAAAAACCTCCATTTTCTCCAGAGAATTAAAATTGCAACTCAGTTAATAATTGCCCCGTGGTTGATACATTAAGTATGCAAAGATTCGGTTTTCTAGCTCATAAGGGGCTTCTGAAGAATGTGGAAAGACTTTCGACAACAAGTTCCCTATTTTCTCCGTCGTTGGGAGTTCTAAAATCCGAGTCTATTAGGTTCTGCCCCATTATCGATACTATGAGTGTGCAAAAATTCAGTCTTCTACTTGCAGAAGGCCTGGAAAGGCAAAACCACGTTAGATATTTATTATGTTGATAGATATCTGCGAATAAGATAATTTTCGGTGTGGGATCGGCTCAAGCAATGAATTCGGAGATGTCCTTATTGAGTAAAAGGATCGAAAACAATTTTTCACTTATTTTTTGCTGTAATTTTTCTCTTCATATTCAAACTACTCGCATATTTATACACTAAAATAACTGCGCTCGAAGCAGAATACAACACGAAATCAATAGTATGGACCGGTTTCAAAGCCAAAAAGCAGACTTCGTCAGAACACACAACAAGCGCAACCTTCACTCGGGAGACTGGTGCACAAACTGCAGACATGACTGAAGCAGAGAAAGAGTGTTGCCAATGGTGAGAAATAAAGTGAGGTAAACAAACTCATTGAGGAGAGACAATATATGGGACACAATGAGTGAACGACAGAATTTCTGAAAGGAAAATGACCGATCAAGACAGGACTCACTTGTGCAGTTAGTCACTTGTGCTGTTGAGAAACTGCACAACTGATTGTACGAGTAATATCCAAGACACTTAAAAATAGCAAAGCCTGCAAAAGAGAATTAAAAAATTTACAAAGAAAGAGATAAACGAAATCAAAAGTCAAACCAGAAATTTCTAAGCCTAAGAAAGAATTTAGCAGCAGTTTGAGCTACACATAATTTGTTCTTCGGGATTTTCATGCTGACGAAGAAGGCTGTTTTTGTCCTCGAAACCAGTCAATACTATTAATTTGGTATTGTATACTAATTTTTAAGAAGTTATTTTAGTGTATTAATTTAGCATCAGTTTGAGCTGTCAGTAACTTACATTTGTATTGCAACAGGTTATAATAAAGGATAATGTTTTGACAACGCTGCCGCCACTTAAAGTGAAATAGTGAATGCTGGTGATACATTATATCAGCGGTTAGTTCACTACAATCTCAATTTAGTATTTAAAATAGATAATAATTACTTTTACTAATATTAATTAATATATAGTAGAGGTTTCAATGATATGAATAGTAGAATCGTGAGCATGAATAATCCTTTTATTTCATGGTTTTAGGTCAAGCTGATCCTGCTATTGCTTCGATTTCATTGTCTTATACTCCTATCATTATATGGTATTAGATAAAGTTAATTCTACTATTGCTTCGTCTTGATTGTTTAATATTTCATTTAGTATATTGAGATATGTAAAGTTGATTGTTGTCTTCAATATTTTGCTTAATATCCCATTTAGTTTTTGATTTTAGATCATTTTGATTGTTCTATTGCTTTTTATATACCCTTTATTGTATAGATCAATTTCAGTGTGCTATTGCTTCGTCTTTATGAGTCCGTAGATTGCTGGTGAAATGGACATGCTCTAAAGTGTGTCAAATTATTGAAATTTTCCAGTGGATGCTCCTAGGATTTAATTTAAATTTGATGTTTCCACCAGATCATAGAATTTGTGTTTTTCACATAATTTTGGGAGATATACCAAACTTTATAAATATTGCTTACAAACCAAAGGTATTCATCTTCAAACCAAAAACTTCCTCTTGAAATTCGAAAAATATTTTGCGATACAAAAATTGTTCGGGCGAAGCTTAAAAATTCTTCTAAACCAAACTAATTATAGCGAATGAAAAATTCAAAAAGCAAAAATCAAAGAAGCTCTTCTTATGTACTATAAAATTCTTGAAAATTTTAGGAATTCTTCGTATGAGCCAGAGCTAGAGAAATCTTCTTTCCTGCGAACCAGAGAAATTTCTCTTGACAATGAAAGAATTTCAAAGAACATTTTGTGAACCCAAGAAATTTTTCCTGTGAACCCAAAAAAATTTTTTTCATGTGAACCTAGGAAGCTCTTCTCGGGAATCAAGGAAATTATTTTCGACTGTCAAAACAATTCTTACGAACTAAAAACTTCTTTCCCGCGAACCAAAGTAGTTTCTCTCAAGAATCAGAAGAATCCTTCTTTCGAATCAAAGAAATTATCTTTTGAATCAAAGAACTTCTTGCTGCACTGAAAAGTTATTTCTAAGTATCAAAGAAATTCTTGAGAATATAAAATAACTTTTTACGAACCTAATAAATTCTTCTTGCGTACCCAAAAATTGAGAAGGTAAGAAATTATCCTTGTAAACCAAAAAAAATCTTCCTCGCAACAAATCAATTCCTCTCGACAATTAAAGAAATCCTTCCTGCAAATCAAAGAACTTATTTCAAACCTACAAAATCCTTCCTGTTAATCAAAGAAAATTTATTTCATGAACTTAAGAAATATTTCTTGTGAACCAAAGATACTTCATCTTCAAATTTTAAACTGAAATTTGCTCAAAACATTTTTACTAAGCTGTATAAAATGCTTTGTAATAAAAGATATACAAGTTAACACCTTCTTCCAATTCTTGGAAATATAATATTTTAAAGCATGTTTCGAAAAATTGGGACTATGTCTTCTTCAAGGAGGTAATTCCAAACGGCTTGTTTCCCTCTCAAATATTTTAATTGGATCCATGGGGAAACCTGAGTTTAAGCCATCATATTTGTTATTAAAACTCGATTTTGTTTCAAATGAAAACAAACATATGCGAAACATTTCGGGTCTTATTTAGCAAGTAATAATTTTTGCAATCCTGAAAGACGTGCTATAAATTTGATAGATCTTCAAGTTCCTTTACAAGTTCATTAGTTAATTCCAGGATATTTAAGGATTAAATGATTGGAATTTGTGTAAATAGTTTAAATAAAGTTAGGTTTAAAATATAGTTTCTAATTCGAACTTAGGGGTAATAACCCTATTTTATGACTTAGTTTTACTTTAATGCAGGATTGAGAATTTTATTACCAAATTTAAAAAATAAAATAAAGAGAGCGAAATCTTTCAAATTCGCAAAGTTAGAAAGCCAATAAACAAAATCCACATCGTTAAAAACAGTTGTTTCGTCAGCTATTGTTCCGAACAAAATGTCTGCCATTTAATTAAAACAGTGGCATTCGTATCTTACAATCGGATGTCGCCAGTCTAAAATAAAACTCATTCTCAAGCAGAAATTTCGACAAATTTTCGGCTGTAAATGTTCATTACTTTAAAACTAATTTGAATTTTTTAAAATTTTCGCCGAACCGTATTGTCCGAGGACCTTAAGTACTTCAGTATTGAATTCCGCCGCCATCCGAAACTTCGATTTTCCACTGCGGACACACAGATGCATAGACAAACAAACACACACACATTAGCATATTTTTTACTTTCCTTATATATATAATGCATAAGGAAAGTATTGTGACGGGGTCGAAAATTCGAATTCGAGTTTTCGATGGGAGAGCACGTTTCAAGCATCCCTGATCACGAATCAAACATTTTTGAAGTGATGTCTGTGTGTGTGTGTGTGTGTGTGTGCGCGCGCGTGCGTGTGTGTGTGTATGAAAGTATGTGTGTGTGTGTGTGTGTGTGTGTGAAAGTATGTGTGTATGTGTGTGTGTGTCAGTGAGTCTGTGGAAACGATATCTGACGAACGAATGGACCGATTCGAACGAAATTTGGAAGAAAAATCACAATCCGTAAACACTGGAAGCCTATTGTTTTTATACGCAATCGAATGTTCAGAAGCCCCCTAAATTTTCAAGTGAAATTTTGAAAAAATCGTGAAAAAATCAAAACCACTAATAACGTTACGCAAATAGACATTTCTTATGTAATTTTTCATTAGAAATCGATTGACCTACATTTTAAAACACTAACATGAACCATTCTCGACATATTTTTCAAAAAAGTTATCAAAAAGTCATATAAAATAAAAAATATATATTTCCTATTGAAAACATGTTCGCTTTTCATATGTAATACCATGCGATAAATTTAGTGACATCATTCTCGTGAAACTAGCTCGTTCCATTCATGAAAAAAGATACTTTTAGTGATACTTTTGTATTTGAACGCCAATAGTCATTTATCTGCTATAAGAATAACTTATTTCTCCGTCCATAACGCTTGGCGCTATTTGGGCGACGAATTTGGCGGAATGTCGCCAACTTGGCGACATTTTTAATTATTGCCAAATTAACAAAAATCTCGCCAAATGGATAAGAATGACGCTAAATCAATGAAAATGACGACTAATTGTCGAAAATTCAATATCTTGGAAAGAATATAAGTATCTACTATAAGAATAACATTTTTTTAACTGTAAAAGTAGTAAATTCATTGCATTATATAAGGGAAGTCATGTGTTGCCCACATCAGATTTTTTATTATGCAAAATTCCCCTTTTTATGGGATGTGATTAAGTAAAATATTTTTTAATTGGCTTATATATATATATTAGCCAATTATAATATATATATATATTTAAATATATATATATATATATTTAAATATATATATATATATTATATATATATATATATATATTTAAATACAGAATACAATCATAATTAACTGAAATCAAATTTTAAAATCCTACTCATAGTGAAGCAAGCAGCACCATTATGCAAACAGTACCCAATTCTGCTATTACTAGAGTTTGGCAACAAAGAATTGTCCTTAACTATGGTAACATGAAAGTATATGCCCAAACGTATCATAATGAGCTTAGTTTGTTTGATTTGTACAGTTAACACAGAATCTGTTTACCTAGCAAATTCTTTCACTGCAATTAAAGGTTATTGACTGCAGAGGAACTCTCATAGAGTAAAATACTAAGACATTGGTTCTGCCACATCAGTGTGAATACATTCAAATATCTTGTCTAGAATGATTTTCGGATTTCAAAGTAAAGCTTCTCTAATTTAATATTATTTTTATATCTATTATATCTTTTAAAATCAAATGTTTCCTTATTTATTTATAAATTATGGTTATTGGTGGCAATGAAACTTGCCATGCATGTTTTCCTACAAAATTTTTGAAGCATTAATTCTCGGGATCCACTACATGTAGATGTAGAGGTTAGATAATCACAGATACGGATTCACCATGGAATTTCAAAGTAGGTAGGTGGTTCATCAAGAGTTTCCAGTTCCTTTTCCACTACCGCTTCAAATTTTTCCTGGGAACGTCTATTTTACAGGATTGACTATAGATGGAGTTTAGATGATGACTGATATGGATTCAGCATTAAATTTTGAAGGACGTAGGACGATTTTCACTTCCGGTTCTTCAGATGATGTTACTTTCGATTTAAAAATTTTCCTTCCAACATCTATTTTTCAGGACTAGCTATAAAAAGAGCTTAGATGACAGCTGATATGGATTCAATATCACGTTTCAGAGAGTGTAAATGAGATTTTAAGGATTTTCACTGTCGGTTCAAAAATGTCCTTAAAACATCTATTTCTCAAGAGGTTAAGTGGAGATTTACTAAGAAGATCCACTTCCGGTATTTTCCCAATTCCTGTTCAAAAATTTTCATTTTCCTTGAAACATCTGTTTCTTAGAATCGGCCGTAGATAGAACTTAACAAGTGAGTGATATGAGTTCAGGATCAAGTTTCTAAGGATGTAGGGGGATTTACTAAGAATTTAAACTTTTGGTTATAAAATGTATTTGAAACATCTGGCTTTCTAATTCATAATTGACTGTAGATGGAGCTTAAATGGTGATTGATGTGGATTCACCAATACATTCTAGTAATAAGGGTCTCACTAAGGATTCCTACAACCGATTCCAAAGATGCAAGTTCTGATTAAAATGTTTATCATTATCCTTGCAACATCTATTTCTCAGGATTGTCTATAGATACAGCTTAGATGGTGACTGATATCGATTCAGTATCAACTTTCAAAGGGGGTTAGGGGTTTCACTATGGAAGTCCACTTCCTATTCTGGAGATGTCACTTTCTGCTTTTCTGAAATTTTGCATGACTGTACGAAATGAATGTGCAAAAGAAAATAAAAATGCTTAATAGTTTCTTCGAAAATGAAGCATTTGCACTACTTACCATTACCTGAAAGCGCCTTTATAAATTTCTTGTTTTTAATGCAGTTTATACAGCTAAAATTATGCTGGTACTTTTAAATATTTTTGCAACTAAATTAAAATTTATTCTGACATATACATTTTAGCACAAATAATGAAAGAATTTAAATGCCTATTGACTGTATAAAAATGTTATAATAATTGAAATAAAAAATAAGTTTTACAATTATCATATACAGGGTGTCCCAAAAATGACTGACACATTTGAAAAATGCATTTAAAAAAACAGAAGGTAGAAATGCAGCGTTTTCTGCATTGTACTTGGGAAATCAAGGAATTTTATTCAACCAATTTTCAAAATTTGTTACAGATGTTACCAACAGATGGCGCTGCTGAATAGGAAAACTAATAAATGGTATGATCATGTTGCAAAAACTACAAAACGATGTTTTCAAAATAACCACCATTTGCAGCAACAACATGGCGCAGTCTGAGAACAAAATTCGCAGACACATGTGCAAACATTTCAGCTGGAATGGTCTCACATGCAGCAGAGATGTATTGTTGCATTTCCGCAATCGTTTGTTGATTTTGGCGATACACCTGGTCTCTCAGGTACCCCCCCCCCCCCTCCCACACACACAGAAAAAAGTCACATGGCGTCAAATCTGGTCAATAGGGAGGCCAATCCATGCCACGTCCTGTATGTCTGGCGTATTCAAACGCAATCACACGATAATCGAAATGTTCGCTAAGGAAATCGAACACTTCAGGCATTCGATGTGGCCGGGCACCGTCTTGCATGAAGTACGAGGTGTTCCTACCATTCTCCAAAGCATTTTGAATCACCACAGATTCATGCAGACGGCCCAGATACCGTACTGCAGTAACAGTTTCGTGATGGGAAAATGGCCCAATGAGTCCTTTGGAGGAAATGGCGGCCCAAACCATGACTTTTGCGGGATGTAGGGATGAAAGTACGGCAACATGAATATTTTCTGTTCCCCAAATGCGCCAGTTCTGCTTGTTGACAAAGCCGTCGAGGAAAAAATATGCCTCGTCGGAGAACCAAATTTTTCCAACATCGATTTCGCCTGCATCCAGCTTCTGCAGCATAGCGTCGCGAACATTTCGCGTGCATTCGTGGCACCAACATCCAGGGGTTGGCGAGTCTGGATCTTGTAAGGGAGCAAGTGAAAGCCGTGGCGCATGATACTGTGCGTGGACGTTCGTCGTAGTCCAGCCTCAGATGCAATACGGCGAACGGAAACCCGACGTCCTTGTTGGATCAGCCGAACTACTTCAGCATTCGCCTCTGTCATTGCCGAACTTGGGCGGCCGACATTTCCAGCACGGTCATCATTGACATTCCCAGTCCGTTCAAATTTTTCAAACAGAACCTTTATAGCATTGATTGACGGTCCTTTTTTGACATTAAATTTCCTTTGGAAACTGCGCCTCCTTTCAACAAAACTGTGGTCCAGTTGGTGAAACTCCGAAACAAGAAATATCCACTGTTCCAACGAATAAACCATTTTCAACGAATAAACCAACAGCGACTTGAGATCTTTGAGAAGCATACACTAACAAAATGCTGCGCAAAATACAGAATGACTATCTGACAGTATGCGTTTCCCTGCAGTTCTCACACAACCGCAGCGCCATCTGTTGGTGATCTTTGTAGCAAATTTTGAAAATTGGTTAAAAAAATGTTCTGAAAATTGGTTGAATTTCCCTGGCTTCCCAAGTACAATGCAGCAAACGCTACATTTCTATCGCCTTCTGTTTTTTTTAATGCATTTTTCAAATGTGTCATTCATTTTTGGGACACCCTGCATACGAAAATGATAAAAATACAATAGGAAAATAAAGCCTTTTCTATACACTTTCTGAATATTTATTGATAAGTTCATAATTCGTACTGTATGAAAATTTTAACGGTCTGTTGTCGACATAAAAAATGTTATAGTAATTGAAATAAAAAAGTTTTATATCTCCTCTAGTAATTGTAAAGAAGGTCTTCTACTTTGCTTTAGCTTAGGAACTCAGGCAAGGTTCATTGCTGAGTTGCCTCCTATAAAAATTATTCAACAAAATCCTGACAATTATATTCAGTTATAGAATGTAAGAACTGTTTAGAAAATAGTTAGAAGATTTAATTGTAAATGACTGGAACATTGTGTCATTTGTACGTATGGTAACGACCACATCCCAGTTTTAGCAATGTTTTCTTGGGGCAATAAAAATTTAACTATTATTTATTTGAAATAAATATGAAAAAGAGGAAAGTCAATTTTTAAGCAGAATATTTCATCACAAATCGTTATTTCTGCAAGTGCTAAAATGAGCAAGAATAATACGGAAATTTAAATAACTCATCAGTTTTGATTTCACATTAATTAGCAAAATCATGCCATTTCAAGTCAGATTTTTATTTTATTTTATTTATAATTCGACAAGTCATGCGTAAATTTTTTCGATGACAACCATTTGGACAGCCCTCATTTAAGCCAAAAATGAATGACTACTCTACTTCCCTCAGAGTATGAGATTGCGGAAAGTTAAAAGTCAAATATATTAGCATACTATCCATATTCACCAATAATATTCCAAAAGAATATCGTATATAAAAAATTATTGCGCTTAATTGTTGCTTGAAAATGCATATGAGGATTAAATCTAGAAAGCTGTTTCGAACAAGGCAACAGCTAATTGAATTAAGGTAAAGCAAATCATTAAATGATGTTCTCTGCAGACAGCCAGTAAGTGCTAGTTCCGAGCATGACTGACCTAATAACTTTTACCTGGCTCTCTACATATGATGTCATAAAGATTACAAACGCGCGCATTTTGTTCTGAGAATCTCAAGAAGGACCAAACTTATTTACGGCGACTGTTATCTTACCCCACTGACGTCACTAAATTTCTTTAAACGGTTACTGGATCCAGTGTTTCTTTCATGCGTACATCCGGAGGTGCTTGGCCCCTAGAGACATTTTATGTTAATCTAATTGATATTTATTTGACAGCATTTAGATGCATTTATATAGGGCAAATAGAAAACTTGCTACAGATCACATCGAGACTGTCAAATAATTTTATAGCCTGTGAGCTAAGTACACTTTAATTTGACGCTAATAAAAATAACAAAATACCAAGTAAAATAAAACAATTGAAAAACTAGTTATTTGTTTAAACTTTAAGAACATTTATATTTTATATGAAAATATAAATATAATATTAATTCATTTAACTATAATAATGAGAAAACATTTTGTGGTTTGCCAACTCCTCAAAATTTACTCTCAACTGTGACATCACGAATGGCGAAAGTTGGCAGCTTTTTGATTCGTTGCCGAGCTAGTGCCCAACCTTATATTACAGAACCGTGCAGACAACAATGTCTAGCTATTGTGCAGTTGCATTCCGATCTACAGGCCACATCGGGGCTGTGAAATAATTTTGTAACCCGTGAACCCAGTACGCTTTAATTTTACGCTAATAAAAATAAAAACGTACAATGTAAAATCAAGCAATTGAAAAACTGGCTATTTGATGAAACTTTAAGAAAATTTTCATTTTATATGAAAAAAAAAAAAAAAAAAAAAAAAAAAAAAATATATAATAATAATTCAATTAATATAAATTGGAAAAGGGAAAAAGGCAAAAATTAATACATAGTATTAATTATCAGTAGTATCAATGTATTCGTGTACGACTCATATAATTTATATTGTATCTATTTGTTAAATAAATAATTTCGAAAAACTTACACTAACTCGAAATTTATACAGTACAGTATTTTGAAAGAATCAATCTTTTTGCAGGGTAAAAATTAAATATATAAAATGATTGTTTATTGAACGGGATTGATTATCATTATTTTGATATATTTCTGTATAAAGTAATGTTATTCCTTAAATATTATATTTACACTAACTGTAATAATCAAGCAAAAATATCGCTTGAATAGCTTAATTTATTCCATTGTTCACACTCACCTACACACATACATCGCCTCAAACGTGCGATTTGTGTTAAGGCGTGCCCAAAACATATGTAATTGTGAAAATCGTAAATTCTTAATAGTTCTTTTGAAAATGAGGTGTTTGCACCACTTACCACCACATGAAAGCTCCTTTATAAATTTAATATATTAGTTAATGAAGTTTATAGCCAAAATTTTGCTGGTAGTTTACAACAATTGTACAACTAAATTAAAATTTATTCTGACATAAACATTTTAACACAAAGAATGAAATATTTTAATTGTCTATTAACTGCATAATAATGTTATAGTAATTGAAATAAAAATTATGTTTTACTATAATCATATATACGAAAATAATAAAAGTGCAGTAGGAAAGTAGAGCCTTTTCTATACACTTCCTGAATATTTACTGACAGATTCATAAATAATTCTTACTGTATGAAAATTTCAACATTCTGTTGTCTGCATAAATATTGTTATAGTAATTGGAATAATAAACAGTTTTAAATCTCCTCTAATAATTGTAAAGAAGACCTTGTACTTTGATTTAGCATAGGAACTCAAACACGGATCATTGCGGCCTTGTCTCCTACAAAAAATTAATCAACAAAATCCTGACAATTAGATTCAGTTATAGAAAGTAGGCACTGTTTAGAAAATATTTAAGATTTAATTGTAAATGACCGATACATTGTATTATTTCTATATATGGTAAAAATCACATCCTATTTTTAGCAAAGTTTTCTTGGGGCAATAAAAATTAAAATATTGTTTATTTGAAATACATATGAAAAAGGGGGAAGTAAATTTTTAAGCAGAATATTTTATCACATATATTTATTTCCGTAAGTGCTAAAATGAGCAAGAAAAATACGGCAATTTAAATAACTTATCAGTTTCGATTTCATATTAGCACCAATTCTGCAATTTTAAGTCAGAATTCCATTTTATTTTATTTATAACTCGACAAGCCATAAGTAAATTTTTTCAATGACAGCCATTTGGCCAATCCTTAATTAAGCCGAAAATGAATAAGAGTACTCTATCTCCCTCAGAGTATGAGATTGCGAAAAGTTAAAACTATATTGGCATACTATCGATATTCACCAATAATATTCTAAAAGCATATGATATGTCAAAAATTATTTTGTTTAATAATAATTTGTAGAAGGATATAACATTAAATTCTAAAAGTTGTTCGGAATAAAGTCACAGCTAATTGAATTAAGGTAAAACAAATAATTAAATACTGTTTGTTCTCTACAGGCAATCGGGAAGTTCTCGTCCCGGGTATGACTAACTTAACTATTTTAACCTAGCTCTGCGCATATGATGTCATGAGGATTAAGAACGCGCGCATTTTGTTCTGGTGCTCTCAAGAGAGACCGAACTTGTTAACAGCGACTGTCATCTTTCCCCACTGACGTCACTAAATTTCTTTAGACGCAACCGAATCCAATGTTTTTTCATGTTTCGCCCACCGGAGACATTTTATGTTAACCTAATTTCTATCTATTTGACAGCATTTAGATATATTTATATAGGGCAAATAAAAAAATTTCCCCTCCCCCTAAAGAATAATTCGCCCCTCCCCCCGCCCCCCATTTTGTTCTGATGCTCTCAAGAGAGACCGAACTTGTTAACAGCGACTGTCATCTTCCCCACTGACGTCACTAAATTTCTTTAGACGCAACCGGATCCAGTGTTTTTTTCATGTTTCGCCCACCGGAGACATTTTATGTTAACCTAATTTCTATTTATTTGAGAGCATTTAGATATATTTATATAGGGCAAATAAAAGAATTTCCCTCCCCCTAAAGAATCATTCGCACCCCCCCCCCCCCGCGCCCGCACCCCCGTCCTAAAAGTCCTGATAGGAACACTGACTGGATCCTGCATGGAAAACTCAATTTAAAATCTTTCCGGAAGTTGTTTGCGTCTGGATATTATCACTGCAAAATTTTAAAAAAAATTAACTGTATTAATGCGAAAACTTTTTATGGCTTGGCAACTCCTCTCAAAGTTTTCTCTCGACTGTGGCATCACGAATGACAAAAGCTGACAGATTTTTGATTCGTTGCCGAGCTGGGTGCCCAACCTTACATTAAAGAACCTTGCAGACATAATGTTTGACTTTTGTGCAGCTGCGTCCTGATCTATAGACCACATCGGGACTGTGAAATAATTTTGTAACCCGTGAACCCAGTACGCTTTAATTTGACACTAATAAAGATAACAAAATACCAAGTAAAATAAAACAATTGAAAAACTGGTTATTTGAATGAACTTTAAGAAAATTTTCATTTTATATGATAAAAGAAATATCATATGAGTCCAATTAATATAATTTGGAAAAGGGAAAAAGATAAAATGTAATATATAGTATTAATTGTTAGTTGTATTAATATATTCGTGCACTCACATAATTTGTATTGTATCTATTTGCTGAATAAACTATTTCGAGAAACTTACGCTACCTCGAAATTAATACAGTACAGTATTTTGAAAGTATTAATCTTTTTGCAGTGTAAAATTACATATATAAAATAATTGTTTATTGGAGGGGATTCATTATCATTATTTTTATATATTTCTGTCTAAAGTAATGCTGTTCTTTAAATATTACATTTACACTAACTATAATAATCCATCAATAATATCACATGAATAGCTTAATTTATTTCATTGTTCACACGCACACCTACACACATACATCGCCTTAAACATGTTATTTGTGTTAAGGCTTGCCTAAAACATATTTAATTGCGAAAATCGTAAATAATAACTTTTAATTACTTCATAACATGATTTCCACACATATATTATGTATGTAGGGAGTGTTAACATTATTGATGTTTCATTGAAAGCTATTTCTTCCTATGATAACCCTGATAAGATATTTCTCCTTCATAATCTAGTAGAAATTCTCAAAATCTCTTTCGTGGCAACTTCCAAGGTAAACAAAATCTTCCAATCTGCTGTCCTTTTTTATCAAAAATAATAATAATAATAATAAGATAATTACCATATATTACTTTCCCTGCAATATATGGTAATGTATAGAGAAAGTGATGGAATTTTGTTGAAAATCGCAACTCGAGTTTTCGACGGATCTACATGTTTTGAGATCTCTAGAACACGTGAAACTATTTTTAGCATGACGACTGTGTGTGTGTCTGTGTGTCTGTCTATGCAATGTATGTATCCACTCTAACTTAAAAATTAATGGACTAAATTTCATAACATTTTATAGGTGAGCCATTTGTATGTAACGCTGGTGCTGATTAGATTTTAATATGTGATGGGGATTAAAAGAAACCGCCTTTTTTCGCGAAAAGAGAGTAGTATAAGATTGCGAAAAGTTAAAAGGGAAATATATTGGCCTATTATCCATATTCATCAATAATATTCTAAAAGTCTATTGTATATAAAACATTATTTCGTTAAAGTATTCACGTATAACCACTGACCAATGTTAAATCCAGAAAGCTATACCAAATAAGATCGCAGCTAATTGAATTAGTGTAAAACCTATAGCTAAATACTTTTCTCTGCAGACAACCAGGAAGTACTTGTCCCAGTCATGACTAACTTAATCATTTTTACCTGACTCTACACTTATGATGTCATAAGGACTAACACTAAAACGACGGATATTTTAACTCCGCCGTTCTAGGAAGATCTTTGATTTGTTTTCTTATTATAAAACCTAGAATAATTTTCTTCTGTGTTTTCAATAACTTTAAGAAAAGTCATAAAATTTCAATGGTCTGGGATTAGCCGTTTTGGAGAAATCGTTTCTTAAAGTAGTTATGCAGTTAAAATGACCGCTTCCGTCGTTCTAGTGTTAGAAATACGCGCATTTTGTTTTGAAGCTCTCAAGAAGGACCGACCATGTTAACGGCGACTATCATCTTACCCGACTGACGTTACTAAACTCCTTTAGACGACACTGAATCCAGTGTTTCTTTCAGGCGTGCATTCGTTGGGGCTTCGTCCCGTCCCCGTAGACATTTTATGTTAACCTAGTTTCTATTTCAGTAAAACTTCGATTAACCATCACTCGATTAACCGTTAGTTTCTGTTATCCGTCATGGTATTACGATATTCCCGATTATCCGTCATGGTATTACGATATTATATTTATGGTATTACGATAAATTTCTGTAGATTACTACTCTTATATTGAAGTTTATATTGATCGTTTTGTAAAATTAAATACAATATGTATGTATTGTTCACTTTTAAAGGATTTTAGTTTCATTTTACTATACATATGTATTAAGAGATTTCTGTTATCCGTCTATTCGGTTATCCGTCACAACCCTAGTCCCAACGGTGACGGTTAATCGAAGTTTTACTGTATGTGACAGCATTTTAATATATTTATATAGGACAAATAGAAAACTTGTGTCCCAAAAGTTTCATCGCCCCCACCCGTCCAACAAGTCCTGCAACGAATACTGACTGGATCCTGAGTGCACAGCACAATTTAATATCTTTGAGCAAATTGGTTGCGTCTGGATATTGTCCCTTCAAATTTAACAAACAAATTTTAACTATGTAATAATGAGAAAACATTTTGCGGTTTGCCAACTCCTCTAAGTTTTTTCTCTCGACTGTGACATCACGAATGACGAAAGAGCTAAGTGCCCAACTTTATATTACAGAACCTTGCAGCCAACAATGTCTAGCTATTCTGCAGTTGCATCCAGATCTACAGAGACCACATCGAAACTGAGAAATAATTTTATAACCCGTGAACCCAGTACGCTTCAATTTGATGCTGATAAAAATAAACAAGAAAGATCAATCATACTTCAAGCATTATTATTGATTATGAAACAATTTCCAACTTCAATGCAATTTTATTTAAACATGTCTAAAATGCAATACATTCCTCGGTAATATTTTAAAACTTATCACAATACTACATTAATTTATAATATTTGAAAACTTAAACCTTCATCAAAAAAAATGAACTTCATTCAAATGACGGCATTGAAATATAAATTGCCTGGTTTAAACATCTCTAAAATGTGATACATTCCTCGGTAATAATTTTAGAATTATCATAATACTACGATAATTTATTATATTTGAAAACTTCATCGAAAACAACTGAAATTCATTCAAATGACGTCATAGAAAAAATAACAAGCCTGGCTCTCTCTATAAAAGTAGCATTTCATTCATAAATAATTTCCCATTCATGTGATTCATCACAATACTATAATAATTTATTTTATTTAAAAATTAAGACCATGGAGCTACAAGTAATTAAACTCTGTAAAATTTCATCGAAAAAAATCGTCCTTCTCTTTATAAAATCCATGAATATTTCATTCATATCAGCTACGCAGACTCCATGAACTAAATGATTTTGTGTTAAAGAAATACAGCAATTCAAATACAACTCATTCTACGTATTTTGCTGTTTACATTTTACATAGGTGAAAAATAGGTTTCGTTGTAGAAATAATCAAATTTGGATGAGCATTTAAACTCGAATATATTGTAATTGCGTTGTTTCAATATGTAAATGCGCAGAATTTAAGCAAAAATAAAGTAGTTTTAGGGCGGATACAACACTCAATATGAATTAAAAAGAACTTTAAAAATCACGATTTTGAGACAAGATGGATGCCATATATCATTTTGAAGTGGGTCACGTGATCTTTTCATATCATGGTCACGTGATCGCTTCATATAAGAGGTGTTATTATTATTTTAATTTTTATTTAAAAAAGTACTGAATATATTTCGCTGAATTTTTCTTTATATATTTTATGGAACAATTTGAATATTACCTAAAATTTTCGAAGCAATTTGTGAATTTGAAATTTGCTTAAAAAATATTTGAAAAATTAGGTCCCATAGGGCTCAATGTATTTCATTTTTTCAACCCGGGTTCAATCCAAAACAAATTGGGTGATATTATTCATTTATATTCCCATCGGTCCTACAGACCGTCTGAACAACATACTAAAATTTCATTTTGATTAAATCATTTTTACGGTAGTTATCGTGCTAACGGACAGACAGACAGACAGACAGACAGAATGAACAAAGTCATAAACACTTTTCAACTTTGTTGTAAAGTGTTAAAAAATACCATGTATGTTCATTTTATATGAAAAAAGGAATATAATATTAGTTCAATTAATATAAATTGGAAAAGGCAAAAATTTATATATAATATTAATTATTACTAGTATTAATGCATTCGTGTACTAATCGCATAATTTATATTGTAACTATTTGTTAAATAAATCGCTTCGAGAAAATTACGCCACCTCGAAATTCATACAGTACAATATTTTGAAAGCATCAATCTTTTTGCAGGGTAAAATTAAATATATAAAATGATTGTTTATTGAACGGGATTGATTATCATTATCTTGATATATTTCTGTATAAAGTAATGCTGTTCTTTAAATATTATATTTACGTTAACTGTAATAATCAAGCAGAAATATCGCTTGAATAGCTTTATTTATTTCATTTCATTTATTTCACACACTCATCTACACACATACATCGCCTTAAACATGTGATTTGTGTTAAGGCGTACCCAAAGCATATTTAATTGTGAAAATCGTAAATTATAACTTTTGTTTGCTTCATAACATAATTTTCACATATATATTATGTATGTAGGGAATGTTAACATTGTTGTTGCTTTATTGAAAGTTATTTCTTTCTTTGATGCCCCTGATAAGACATTTCTTATAATCCACTGATAATTCTCAACAACTCTTTCATGACAACTACCAAGGTAAGCAAAATCTTCCCACACATATAATAACAAAAACAACAATAATAAGGTAATTGTTGTATATTACTTTCTCTGCAATACATGGTAATGTACACAAGGAAAAGTATTCGAATCGTGTCGAAAATCGCAACTCGAGTTTTCGACAGATATGCACGATTTGGAACCTCTAGAACACAAAAACTATTTTCAGCGTGACGTCTGTGTGTGCGTCTGTGTGTGTGTGTCTGTGTATCTGTCTGTCTGTGCAATGTATTTATCCACTCTAACTTAAAAATTAATGGACCAAATTTCATAAAATTTTATAAGTCACTTATGTGTGACACTGGTGCTGATTAGTCTTTTGTATGTTTCGCGTTAAAAGAACCCACCATTTTTTGCCAAAATCTAGTGCCTGGCCATTTGAAAAAAAAAATTGCCAAATGGCCATCAAAAATCTTATGTAACCACTCTAGGTAAATAGCTAATTGACTAAATTTCACAAAAATTGGCAGATGAGTCATTTATGAGATACCCTGGTGCTGATTAGATTTCGGTATGATTCGGCAAAGAAGAACCTACCTTTTTTATGGAATGGCCTTCAAAAATCACCAAAATAAAAAATAAAAGACTACGTATGCTCAAATGTATGAATTAAATGCTTGCTTTTTTACTTAATTTTTAACGAGGAAAAGAATAAAACCAACCCCATTACTCTAGGACTAACCGTTCTTGAGATATTTGAGAGTTTTGGCATTTTTGTTACTGGCCTCTGAAAACATGTCCTGTTACCAAATAAGAACAAAAATTGAATTAAAGGTGCAAATTCAGTGATTTTTTCTTTTTTGTGCAATTAAACTCTATTTAATGAATTATTGAAGAAATAAAGTGAAAATAAATTTAAGTCTGAAGAGAAAGTCATGTCCTGCCTACATCAGATCATCAGATTTTTTCTTTAAAAATACGTCCCATCTCATCTGTATATCATTCGTACTATCCGTAAGAAGAAATAGCTAGCCTTTGCTTTAGAATATAGTTTCACGGTTTCATCACGAATTTATGAATTTTACATCCTATTTATGAAATACTACACCTTTATTTCAGTTCTTCATTAATTTCTACTTCATATTGTCCAACTTACTGAACTTATTCCAGAAAACGGTTTTAAGCACAAATAATTTAGTTCCACATTGGAAACATTAGAATCTTTCTGAACTTGAAAGCTGTAACAATCGTCAACTTACAGAATAATAAGGCAAAAAAGAGATGAAAAATGCCTCATATAAGTAAATATGCATTTTGCTCCGTACCGCTTGCACAAGAGACGCAAGAAAGCAGCAGACACAGCGGCAGTTGATTTTTTGAACAGCAAAAGCAATAAAAACTTTAGAGCATTGTATTGCCATTTTGCTACACGAGTAGAGATTTGAGAGCTCCTGTGGGTAATTTTACGATTTATCAGGTCAGTAAATTTTAATACAATAAAAACTAAAATTTCAGCAATTTTTATAAAATTTTGTTCCGAGTTTTGTTCTCAAGCGTCATTTTACTATCATCTGTAAAAAAAAAAATTCGGCAGGTTGTAAACCCCTGATCTAGTGCATGGGGATGCCAATGAAAAAAGAAAAACTGCTCTAAGATTATTGGTACAATATATCCACAGTTAGCTAGCTCTTCCGTTGCTATTAGCATCACTATACGCTAAATGCATGCCAGCCGTACTATTCAGATCATCCGACATTCCCCAAGATGTAAGTTATCTTGGGTGGTCGGAAGGAAGCCACCCAATTTATAACAAAACCAAATGTGGGTGGCAATCACAGGGACTATACCATCCTTCCACTAAACCATCGCAAATGGACTCTCACATCTACAGATGTATAGTGTCCTTACTCCACGTACACACGGGTATAGTTTTGGGAGCATTTAGTATCGAACACTGGACTGCAATGTGCGACCCTCACTGTGCTACCCCGACCCAGATGCATGTTAATCATCTCAGCATTCATGATATATCCCATTTTACACTTACGAAATGTGCGTTATGTCGAAAAATAGACAATTTCCATGTCGCCCCAGCGCCCTCTAACACTGAGGGATGATATCTGCGAACATACAGGTACATTCATTAACAATGTTCTCTATCTTCCATTAAAGTTTATACAGAAAATATATAATCACGTCCCATACTGTCTTTATCGTGAAATGAAGTTATGTGTATCACCATATCTAATTTGCAAGATACAGGAAAAAATTATTTCTTTTTTTTAAAGAAAATCCAAACAGTGTTTGTGAATAAAGCTTAGGTTAAAATGAAAAACTAATTATTATCTTAACTAAGAAGAAAAATATTCGATACTTCAATTTAATTTCAAAAACCAATTCTTCCCAACATTTTCCCTACACATCTTATAATTGGCTCCATAGGGAAGCTACATTTCAAATTCATTTATTCCTTCAAATTCATTTATTCCTTCAACTTGTATTTATTGCAAGGAAAACAGAAGTCTGCGAATAACATCTCTCTATTCTAAATTTCCAACTTAAAGGATATTCTTTGGTCCATCAGGACTCGTTATGAAATGTCAGAAAGTTTTTGATAATTCCCCTAGACAAACACATTAGTGCTGTCGGAGCTTCTAAAGAATTAAATTGATGAGATACAAAGGACGAAAATTTGGTGTATCGAACAAGTAACTATCCTTCAATTAACAAATTTAGATATTTTTGGAATGAGCTTCTGTTGCAGTTAACAGCAAGGTTCATCAAAATAAGGTTATGCCGCCAGACCAGCGTCCAATCATATTGAGATAGAATTCTGACGTCACTAGGAGACGACTCGCTGACAAATTACGGATGAAAGATTAAATTACAGAATACATTTTGTCAATTTTTTTTAAATATAATTGTTTTAATTAAGTGTGTTGATACAAAATTTTCCATTTTAAACCAATAACAAGGAAATATGCATTTCGTTATCCAAGCTTGTATTGATACAGTTAAATCTGCCTACTGTCGTGACGGAATTCGTCACTCCTTTGTAAACTGCATAATTTCTGTACTTTTTAAACTTTTATTTAATTAATCTGTGTCCTGGAACCCTCTTGTCATTGTATATATTTTAGCATATTTAAACGTATCAAAATCTGTTTTGAATTGTGGCCATTTTTATTCCATAATAATTCTCGCACACTCGGGGAACGGCGTCCGTTAGTCTGGGTCGCACCTGTTTGCTGGCGGAGACAAGTGTCTTCGTTCTTCTTGACTTCACGTGGCAGCTGCACGTGCCTTGTGACTTTGCCGTTGGTAGGGGCGGATCCCTGGATGTTTTTGAAGTGGAAGGAATTTTGGATTGGAGGAAATGTGAAGATGTGAGCCCATGTTATTTTCTATTGGACGGGTCCTGGATCCACCCGGAGTGTTTAAAAGCTGAGTGATTCTTGTTTCGGGGCTCTCTCCCTGGAAACATCTTCGAACCCACGAATGGCTCAGGGCCCATCCCTCAGGCTGGGTTACTGTCGCTGTGGGGGTCGGGAGAGATGCCACTGCTGTACCGTCGCCACTGCTTGACCGGACCTGTTGATGCCTTGTCCTCGCCGACCGTCGACCGCCGTGTGAACGTTGGAGATGATATCTCATTTTCCTTGGTCGAGTACCGGGACCTGAAGAAGCAATTATGATACTGATCCCTTGGCTGGCCTGATCCGGCACCTTGCCGGAAACTGCGGTTCTGCCGTTCTTGCTGGAGCGGGGCAATGTTTGCCCCGAGGGAAATTACCAGTGGATGCCTGTGCTCCTTCTGCCATGAGTCCTTCCAAGAATCTCTTGAGGTAAGACTTGAATATTTAGACGTGCTGTTGGCAGACGTCTGGACTTGAGCGTCGACTCCGAAGAACACTTCGCCTTTGATTTCAGCTGCCTTCATAAATTATATTATATGTTGTTTAACTTCAGCTACCATCCTTAATTTAAGAATAGTAAGCAGTCGTAATTTAAATTGAATTAAAGTAAAGTAAGCCTTACGCGTTCCTCGAGTGTGTTTTCTCTCTGACCATACCATGTTTTTGTTGAATTATTGAAAATGTGAAATTAATAGGTAATACTGATAAAATTGGATTTTAGAATTGATTGTTTTAATTCCGGCAAGAGCCGATGATTCTTGGTAGAAGAGGTCCAGTGGTTTTCAGTTATTAATTCAGAAATTGTATTTGATATGCAACTCCACTTCTTGAATAATTAATAAATACTGGATTTGAATTTAAATTGTGTTCTTATTTGAGTAGAAATTGTATTGATTTATGTGTTTTCAGCTACTGGTGAATTCTTGAAGGTAAAGGTATTTTCTTTGGTATTTGTTGGGTTTCCTTCACAGGTCATCAGTTGGAATTCTCCAACTGACGGGAGGTGTGTTTCAAACCTGGGTATGAAAAATTGGAGAAAGTCAGACTTTTCTCGGTCTGCCGTGTCGAGCGGGAATCCGTTGCGACTTCTGATGCCCTCGGAATTCCCGTCTTGACACTACGAATGATCAGATCTAAATTACGTTAAATATAAAAGAGCACGCAATTTATAAAATAAATATTTTCGATTGATTAAGTGTTATTACATTATTTTTGTTGGAAACTAGTACTGATCTATGCTCCAGCCACTTCGTTTCATTTCCACGTTTTTATAACATTTATCTGTGTAGAAATGGCAATACAGGTAATCACTGCCTCGGATAACTCAATGGATAAATTTCACCTGAAAATGCGAGCATTATCGTCCAAAAGCATCACGAATCAAGCTGTGAGCGAGGATTATACCACGATTACCAAGATACTCTGAGATATCATGAATATCTCAGTTGTTGCAATGGAATTTGGTGGTTTACAGTTTATGAACAGATTTCACGATTTTTATGCTCTCATCAGCATGGAACAGTCAATACCGATATAGACTGAGCTCAATTTGGAAGAATATGAAACAGCTAAGTGGTAAGACTGAATTTGTTGATTCCTATTAAATTTTATAAAATTGTGACAAGTAGCAAATTTTCTTACTGCCATTTCAAGTATCGTTCATTCCATAGTGATGTGCGATTAACTGTAAAAATATCCATGGATGCTGTGACCTAGAATGGGAGTGAGGACCTAAATTTAAATATTTTTGGATATAGAGTAGATCTTCATTATATTTCGGTCTCTATAAGAAAAAATAATAGACTTTTCGTTGTTATTGATTTAAATTAACAATAAATATCTAATCAATTCTGATAAATATTGATATTTCACATCTCATACGCAACATTTTGAATTTTATCAACTATTTAAGTCGTTACATGTAGAGAAACTTACAAAGCCAGGCTCAGACGTAGTTATATTGACCAGACCGGACGCTCTGTTTGAAGTCATTCACCATTAAATTACATTAGATCTGTATATAAGGTTACAGAAAACTCAAGAAATGGAAACTTAAGATATCAATTTTGTCATGTAACCCGTGCTTCCAGCGTTCTCAAGGGATATTGGTCATTAAATGTGACACCTATACGCTCTTAATCAATTACTACTTATCCACATAAGCAGTTTTAATTTTTGGCAGCGAAAGGATATCAAATTGTGTATTTATTGTTTTTGAAAATCAAAGTGGTGTCGGTCAAAACCCTTTGTATTGTCACCCTTTATAAGAATTTTCAAATATTCAGTTTTTCATTGATTTGAAAGCTGAGACGGATCGAAGGAAGCTAAAATCAAGATGCTGGCTCAAGTGAAAGTGCTCGAGTACTTATACTTCAGATTTAAAATTGACAATTTTAGATTATTAAATTTTTTTAATTACAGTATTGTGGCGATTAATTGAGAAATGCAGTTTTTTTTATAAAATTCAGTTTTATTCAAGTTTTCTATGGATACATTTAAAACTAATAAGTGATATGACCTCCCCGAGACTTTATAGCATCACAGACACGTTTCGGCATGGAATGTACTAGACTAGCACATGTAGTTTTAATTTCAACGTCTCTGAACCATATGTCAATAACGGCCGAAATTAGCTTGTCCATCGTCGTACAGTCAAATTTGTGAAGCCGTTTTTTGACAATAGCCCACAAATTTTCTATGGGATTCAAGTCTGGTGAATTCCCGGGCCAATCCAGTACGGTAATATTTTTTTTTTGAGCAGAAATTTTTGATTCGCTTCGAAGTGTGACATGGCGCGCTGTCTTGTTGGAAAACGCAATCTCCGTTCGGCCACAGTTTAGCCATGGTTGGAAGCACTTTTCGGGTCAATATGACTTCGTAACTGGCACTGTTCATCATTCCCTCTACGGGAACAAGAGATTCTGTCCCCAAAACGCTGAAACAACCCCAAAACATCTTTTTGGGCGGATGCTTGATTGATGTGGTGCTGATTGAGAGGTTCTCCTTGGCTCCTTCTCACGAACATAGATCCAAATCCCTGAACCACAAAATGTGTTTCGTCAGAAAAGAGAACTTTCTCCCAGTCCATGTTTTGTATTTCCGTGCCCATTCGAACCTTTTTTTCTTCATGCGAAGCGTCAGAAGCTGCTTCTTGTACGGTCGACGTGCTCTCCGTCCGCGTTCTAACAGCCTGTATCGCACTGTTGAAGGTGCAATATCAACACCAGCTGCCACCATGGACTTAGACAGGTCAAAACTGGTTAATCGAGGATTTTTAACACCCATTCGATGTAAAGTTTTGTCGTCACGAGTCGAAGTTGATCTTTTTCGGCCGCATCTTCCAGAGCGGTTGGTTCCAGCATTTCCTGTTTCCTGAAACCGCTTCCAGATCCTCCCGACACTTGCTGTACTCACTCCACATATTTTACCTATTTCCTCGAACGTCTTAGAAGTGTGTTCTCTAAGCGCAATCACTTTAGCATGTATTTCCGCGCTGATATCCATGACGCTAATGAGCCCCGCAACAACTGAGAAACTACCACTGCGGAACACCTGCCACCTGGCGGAGGAATTTGAACACCTGCTACTTACCAGGTGCATACGAACACCTGCTATTTTGATAATAACTGCAATTTGAACTCTGAGCTAATTTGGAGTGCTTCTTCCTAAGCTTACGTGTGATAAAACGAAAAAAGTGACATTTCTCAATTAATTGCCACAATACTGTAAATTGTGAAGTTTGATAATGTCATGTTTTCCAAGACCCCTGTGTACCTACTTTTCTACATAGTTAACATAGAGTTATAAAGTATATTGATATAGATGATCTGTATAGAATTATTTTAGAAAATTTTGGAAAATATAATATCAACCTAAAATATTCAAATTTTCTCTTGAAAAAATTACTTAATTTCACACTTAATGAGAATTATAGTCAACATAGTGGTACTTTTTTTAAACAATAATTATGGTATCCCACAAGGGGGGGGGGGTGCCTCATCATTATTAGCTAATCTTTATTTATTCTTCTATGAAAAAAACATTAATCCGAAAAACATTAATCCAAGTTTGCATAATATGCACATGTTTAGATATTTAGATGACATATTATGTGTATCCCTTAATAATATCCCTATAGTATTTAACTTTTATCCTAATAATTTACAATTAAATGCAAGTAATAATGACTCTAATGTTGCAAACTTTTGGATTTAAATTTAAATTTACAAAATGTTAATATAGTTGTAAACTTATATGATAAAAGACAGGATTTTAAATGTAATGCATCTAAAATTCAACATTTTGACTCTTGCTTGCATATATCAGATTTTAGAAATATTATAACAAACCAGGTTGTTAGAATCAATAAAATTTGTGATGAAAATTATAAATTAACGCATTTTATGGAATTATTGAGTACAGCGACTAACAATGCATAATCCTCCCAAATTTGTTATTAAAATTATCAACTCAGTGTATCAACTTCCACTCTGTAACATCCAAGACAACTTTCCCAAATATAGTATCTAACAAAAAAAAAATTATAATTGTTTATTAATTATATAAATAAATAAAAATTAAAAATAATAAAATAAGCTAAAAAAATTAGAAACATCAAAAAATCGGAAAATAAGATACATTAATATTAATGTTTTGAATTTTATTTTCGCTAAATAATAGTAACTTTAGCCAGTTTGAAATTACGATTTGAGAGCCTTTATAATGGTGTATAGTGGCATTCTAGTTTATACATTTCTTCCATGAATCACTTGTTTAGTAAGAATTTTCATCTTTGCTTCATGTTCATATTCTGAATTGCTTATACGGGTAATTGTCCTGTCTCCTGCTCTGACTCACTGGATGGGTGTAGGAGTGTTGCTGTGAACGTGCGTATTGCCTCCCTGGTTGTATTTCGACATGCTCATTCCGGTGTTTCTTGATAATTCATTCTGCTGAGGTTGATCGCGTAAACACGTGGTGAAAGAAGAAGGGTTCATGCCACATGGCAATACAAATTTCCTTAATATTTCTTATCTTCATTTTTTCATCTTTTCATGTCTGCAGTCTGAGTTTGAGCATTTATAGTAATGTACTATTGCTCAATCTGAAACAGGCATTTGTTTGGGTTAATTAGAATTAAATACTCAGACCTGAAGATGAATTTATTTCTGATTAATCATCGAATTTGGGCCGGTGCTGTTCTTTTCTCTTATCGGCAATATGGCGTGGTTTTGCTTCTATGGTGATGTTAATATTACTTGAATTTTTATTATTATTACGTTTTTCAAATTATATATATATATATATATATATATATATATATAAAATATAAATATAAAGAAATTGAATTATCAGAAATAAATGTGTTATAGTAATGTTTGCGCAAAGCAGCAAGAGGTATCATACACCATATATTGAAAAAATGAAAAGATAAAAAGTGAATAAACATTGAAAAAATGAAGGATGGCTTAGCAAAAAGCTTACTTTATGGCGGTAAGGGTTTGTGACCTTACTCCCCAGTTCAACGAGCTCGTCATAAACGCCGCGGCCTTTCACTCCTGGTCGCCAGCTTTGGCTCAAGCCACCTCCGGAGCGACAATAAAAATTATCACGAGACCAGGTACTAGAATAGAAACGAGGACGAGAGCAATAACACAACAACAGGCATTTGTTTGGGAAACAGACATTTGTTTGGGTTAATTAGAATTAAATACTCAGACCTGAAGATGAATTTATTTCTGATTAATCATCGAATTTGGGCCGGTGCTGTTCTTTTCTCTTATCGGCAATATGGCGTGGTTTTGCTTCTATGGTAATGTTAATATTACTTGAATTTTTATTATTATTACGTTTTCCAAATTATATATATATATATATATATATATATATATATATATATATATAATATATATATATATATATATATATATATATATATATATATATATATATATATATATATATATATATATATATATAATGAGCCAACGGCTGTCCCGTACTGAAAACACCGGTTCCCGTTAGATCACCGATGTTAAGCAGCATCGGGCGCGGTTAGTATTTGGGTGGGTGACCACCTGCGAACCCACGTACTGTTGGCTCATTTCAGTCGACGTGGTGGCCGAACGGTCAAGGCGAGCGTTTCCAACGATTGATCGGCCGCCACGTTGTGGGTTTGAGTCCCATGTAAGACATGGATGTTTGTGTTGTTGAGCGCAATGTGTTTCCACCCCCACTGGTGCGCTGGGGCAACGTCTTTGACGGCTAAGAGGTTCATTGTTCTGGCCGATGTATAGGCGAAGATGAAATAGTCAATGCCTGGCCATTGGGAAAAAAAAATATATATATATACAAGGTGGGATCCAAAAGTTCGGAAACTGTGCTAATATCTCCAACCCTGATTGGAGGAGAGGGGAACTATTTTACCGTGGCGTAGAGATACATGTGACGGGAGGTGTGAAAAGGAAGAAACAGGTCCGCTGTGCAGGGTTTTTCTAAACAATACGTGTCAGCTAACTGTAGTCGTTCGTGTTCGTTAAAAAGGGAAATGGCGTTTGAAGAATAACGTGCGAATATCAAATTCTTCCAGCGTTTGGGGAAATTGTCAACAGAAACTTTGTACCTGCTGCAGCAGGTGCGAATGCGAACGCGAACCGACGAACGCAAACGACTGCAGTTCACTGACGCGCATTGTCTGGAAAAACACCTTCTTCCTTTCCACATCTCGCGTCACATGTGCCTCTACGCCACGGTAGAATAGTTCCCCTCTCCTCCAATCAAGGCTGGAGATATAAGCACAGTCTCATCTCCGAACTTGTATATATATATATATATATATATATATAGTCGAGCCTACTTTGAACGGAATTTCAGCAGACCGGAAGAATTTTCCGTCTTGCAGATTGTTTCATGCAGATTGTTTTAGGAAATGCGAAGATTAAGGTTTAGCTGGAAATGCAGATCGCCCTTTCCTTACGTAGTCGTCAGACTTTCAAAATTCTGAAAAGTGTATTTTGATACACCTGCATATTGCAATCATAGGAATATACATAAGGATCATAGAAATATACACGGCAATCATAGGAATATACCGGATGGTCAGAATTAAAACACCCCTACTCTGAGCTCTCTATACATCGAACTAATTAGTGTAAAGGCTCCAAAATTGTTGAACCTACTATTCAAGACATGGGGAAAGGGATTACGTGAAAAAAAAAATAGTTCCAGAAACACCGATAGGTGGCGCTGTACAACAGAAAATATGCTGAAAGACACAAAATAATCCCAAAAAAACAAACACATGCGATACGGAATTTTTCCTTTTTTATTTCTTTTGCTGATATGAAAAAAAGAATATAAAAATGTGAAGAAACTTAAATTGTCATTGTACTGCAATTTCGCGCTGTAAGCACAAAAATTTGCATAAACCCTTGGTTTGCAGCTTCTATGTTCTGAGCATAAAAGGGGATAAAACTGGGAACTTTTTATTCTTATCAGCGTTGGCTGTCACACTGCCAGAACGCTCTTTGCTTGTGAAGCTGTTTTATGAAAACAAAGGACATGCTGCAGCTGCACTGCGAGAGTTTCGTCGACTTAAGAATTTGCGTAAAGGACCATTACTTCCACAAGCTCTCAGGAAAATGATTGCTCAATTCAAGAAAACTGGACATCTTGGAGCTCAGCCGGGTCGAGGACGCCAATCGACTAGTTCAGATGTCGTTGAAGATGTTGCCACCGCTATTGTTGAACAATCAATGGATAACGTTATAGGCTGTAGTAGTGCACGTGGAGTGTCACGACACTTGGGTGTTCCCTACAGCACAGTGCGGAACGTACTGAGAAACATAGTGCATTTTTTCCCGTACAAAATTAGTCACAATCACCACTTGCTGACCATCGACAGGGAGAAGCGATTAACCTTTGTATTGACATTTCTGGCTAGAGTTGAAGTGGATGCATCGTGGCCATGGCGTATTCTATGGAGCTATGAAGCGCATTTCCATCTAAGTGGAACAGTCAACACCCATAACTGTAGCATTTGGAACACGGAAAACCCTCATACTTTCCAAGAGATTCCACTTCACTCACCGAAAGTTACAGTCTGGTGCGGATTCACAGCGACATTCATTCTTGGACCTTTCTTTTTCGAAGAGGCTATTCCCAATGGTCCTGTGACATGCACCGTGACGGCCAGGAGGTACAAAAACATGCTCGAAAATTTTGTTGTACCCCAACTGCAACAGCACCAATGTCTTGATTCATTTACCTTTATGCAAGATGGAGCGCCTCCACACATTGGACTCTGTGTACAGCAGTTTCTTCGGCAACATTTTACTAATGGTAGAGAAATTAGTCGTGCTTTTCCGACAACCTGGCCATCTCGTTCTCCAGACCTTAATCCCTGTGATTTTCGGCTGTGTGGATACTTAAAAAGTCTTGTTTATCGAGGACATCTGGTAACCTTGGCAGATTTGAAAGACAGTATCACTCTGCATGTGAGAAGCATCTCAATCGACCAATTACGATCCTCAGTTAAACAAGCTGTCCACAGACTGCAGATTTTGCATCTTGAAGAATGGAACCATATTGAGCAGCATTCCCTGCATCGATAAGGTCCTTGTGATATGAATGTTTGGTACTTTCGAATAAAATGTGTTACAAATGTGTATTTTGTGTCTTTTCAGCATATTTTCTGTTGTACAGCGCCACCTCTCGGTATTTCTGGAATTTTTTTTCGCGTATTGCCTTTCCCCATGTCTTGAATAGTAGGTTCAACAATTTTGGAGCCTTTACACTGAGTAGTTCGATGCATAGAGAGCTCAGAGTAGGGGTGTTTTAATTCTGACCACCCAGTATTTTAAATTTTCCGTCCGTTTCCGCGTTGCGCAGGTTCCGTTTTACCCAGAGGAAATAACATACAATTCTAATGTTTTTGAACGGGGCTAAAAAATTTTTTCCGCTTATTTCGCTTATTAAGTATTCCGTTTCAGACAGGTTTGACTGTATGTTCCTAACTGGTTTGAGCAACTCATGCAATTTCCAAAACCAGTTAGTTAAATTAATAGAACACTTACGTTCGTGATTTTATTCACCAAAAAGAGCTTTGAATCCTTTGTTGGACGTTCACTTTCCTCTATGGTATTTTACCGTTTGATATTTTTACTCTTTGGTATATTTTCATTTATAGTGTTCTACTACTCGTTCCTTCCTCCTTGGATTTTTAAATTTTTATCCTCTCGCTCTTAGCAACCCTCCTTCAGTCACACTTACTGTTCTACCATCAGTTGCCGATCTAGCTCTGAAAAGTGAATATTGTGCTTCTTGTTTGTCCTGGAAAAGTAGGCTGTTTCTTGCCGTCAAAGCCCGTCGATAATATTAGCCTTGTAGTATATGTTGTTTTAACTAAGTTCACTTTGTTTTATTATTTTAGAACAACACATGTTGAAAGAGAACTACGCTTTAAGTCGTTATTTTTTATCTCGGCAAATCATTTAATCTTTAAACAGTCTCGAATAATACTGCGCATCTGAGAGATTTCAAGAAAAGCTTTTTGTCTTGTCATAACGAGTCCTGGAGGAATTTGAAATTCCTTTCAAGTTGCGGCTTGAGACCAGAGACACATATTTTACCCATGTTTGTTTCTCTCATTTGGAGACAAGTGTCAGTTGCAATTTACTGCTGGAAGAATAACGTATGTTTCCCTTTGGATACCATTATAACGCGTGTACCCAAGAAATAGCACTTGAAGTGATTCCCAGATGGAGCGATATATAATACTGAAATTTACAAACAAGTTTCAAACTATCGTTGTACTTTGAGTGGGATGGAAAATAAAATTTATTTCCTCATAGAACATGAAAAACTTATCATGTAACATCGAACATGGATGTTTTATTTACGTTTACCATTTTCTTTTACTTTCCCTACATACACAGTATAATATATAAAATACAGTGTGTGAGAATCGAAAATTTGAATTCGTATACTTGATAATATCGCCAAATATACCAAATATATTGAAATACTCAGAGAATACTCAATATTCGAAAAATAAAAAAATATAATTTTTTTTTCTTTAGATTGTTTTTATAATATTTCTTTTTTCCTATTTAAGTTTAACAACACTGTTTTTTTATAATACTTTACTTTTCATGTTTGACAACACTGTATTTACACATCCTGAGTGGTTAGAATTTAGATGACCATCTTCACACTTGTAAGTTCTTTATAATTTCTACATTTTCTCTTACTTTCCCCAATTTATAGTACTTAGAGGTGAATAATGGCCTTTTTGTTCAAAGTAACAAGGCCATTGAATAAAAAATACAATTTAAAGGTTATGTTTTGTATTCACCTCCTGATGATTTTACAAATTGCCTTCAATCCATTGTTATTTAGTCTATTTTAATAATTCGTTTTACTTCGTACAGATTGCTTTCAGATTTTCATTTTTATAATTCGCATTCTCTTTAATTTTATCAAGTAATCAATTGAATTCTTCAGCTTGTATTAGGTACTTTACTACGACTCTTCTATTTTTACTTTAATTCTTCTAGTTAACTTATTAATTTCATCTTATTTATGTGCTGCAAATAAGCTCAATAAATAGATGTAATATTAATGTTTTATTATACTTATGTATAGTATATATATATATATGTGTGTGTGCGTGTGTGTATATATATATATATATATATATATATATATATATATTATGGTATTTAAAGTTCCACCTAGACAGTTTAAATATTGCCACCTTTAAGAGTTGCCGTAAAATATTGTAATTTGATTATATATTTACCTATGCAAATCTGACCTCTTTCCCCTACACTAGGATGACATGCCACCTGTATTGTAAAAAAATGCAAGTACCGTGAGGAAGAAACAACACGCTATACATGAAATACAAAAAGTGAAATACAATGTAAAAATATTGACTTCCTATTAACAATTGATAAACACAATTCCTTTAGACATTTTTTGCAATTATAGGTAAATGAATTTTATTTTTGTCTTCAACTGGTCACCAGTTTTGTCATATTAATTCTTAACAAGTTAATTATATTAAACACTGTTATTCATGCGTTACACTTTGTAAAGAACCTTGCTGCCCCTATCAGGAATCGAACCTTGGATTTTCGAACTGGCCAACCGACGTTCTACCCGTAAGCTACAGAAACGAAATTGCAAGCTCTTATTATTGAAGTGAACTCTGCATTCTCCACTCCCTAATGTCAGATTAGCGTGCAACTGACAATCTGTGTGACAACCTCCAGCTATTTTTACCTCATGTTATGTTCCTGATACAACTATTTTTACCCAGGTTAGTATCCTGCATGATCATTATTCTCCTAAATTGAAATCAGCGCTTCATATCCCAGAGTTCACAGAATACATGCTAGTCTTACAAGAGACACTTTCAGACCTTCGACATCTTTGCAATACTCTACAGGGTTGATTTGTTCGGGCGCCATTGTAAAGAACAATGCTGCCCCAACCAGGAATCAATCACTGGATCTCCAAACTGGCCAGCCGATGCTCTACCGTCGTTGAGCTACTGAGACTAAATTGCAAACTCTTACTGTTAAAGTGGACTCCCCCCCCCCCCGAGGCGGGCCACCCTGAGATGGTGGTTACGGATGTTGGCTCTGCAGCCTTGATCCTCCGACTCTGAGGAGCATATTAATCGGGTCACCTTGTAGACGATGAACTGTCCGATGAACCAGCGAGTTTATCAGGCCCTGACTCTTCCGGGTGTCCCAGACCACTGGACTGCGTCTATTCATGGCCTGAGCCAAGGTCCGGACGGTGGCTGAGGTCGGGCTTGGCGGGTGTTCTTCGGGACCCTGCCCGGTGAATGATCCCCTCGAGAACGTGACCCTCGGCTGCGGCTTTGCCGGAAGTGGATTTTGCACTGTGCTTCCTCCCTCGTAGTCGGCATAAACCTAAAGGTTGTCGCCGGAGGTTGACCGCATTTGTTAAAGTGGGCTCTGCAACTTATTTCAGTAATCACTGCCATTTACAAACTCTTCGTGAAGCAATTTCTTGCAAGTAATACATTATATTCAGTCACATTTAGAAACTCGCATGTCATAGAAGTCATAATCTGTCAGAAATATTAGTAACTATACCGACTCACCCGGGTCCCTAATAAAGATCACTACTTATAAGTAATTAAATAAGAGCTCGCTACTTAAATAAGCAACCACTACTTTTCTTAAAAGTAATTAAATTAGCATCCGTTTTTAAATAATACAACCTAAATAACTACTTATAAATAAATAAATAAGCAAACACTACTTAAATAATACATTCACTCTCCAAATCGCACACTCTTCGTTGGCGTTAATTTATAAACTTCGGATTGGCTATCATTTTTTTATTTCGGAACATAAGCATGGGGCATGTATAAATTCCGAAAATTCGTCTATTAATCGTACAGATTCCGTTCAAAAATTGTTTGAAATAGAAATTTTCGATCTTTTTGATGGGGGTCAAGGTCGAAACTCTGTGCTAAAGTTTTCAGACTCTAAGGGTTCGATTTGTACGAATATTGCCCAAAATCGTTGTAAATCTGGCTAAAACATAAAATAATTAAAAACTAAAATAACCAAACACTGTATGAAGTCACATTTAGGAACTCGCTTGTCATAATCTATCAGAAATTTTAGCAATTTTGTTTTAGAAACACATTTACGAAAATTGCATTTCTCGCTCTATTTTAAAAGCTAAAACCTAGTATAAGAATATAAGAATGATAAGTCAGTTTTCGTGCAAATAAAATATTCCAACACACCAATGATGTTTTACCAGAGGTGGCATCTTACACCAATGGCAAAGAGACGATACCTCCTCTGACTCGTCACATACTCCCTAGCTTCATAGATGAAATGGGTATTTTGGTCTTGGAACAGCCATGGTTTTAAAATATGTTATAAATCCAGTTTCAATGAAAATAAATTATGAAATACCTTAACAAACGGAAATAAAATGCTATAAGAAGCCTATTTACCACTTGGTTTGAACAGTCAGTCCTTCGAATTCAACACAATCAAATAGATAATTTTGTACGTGTCATTAGTTGCAGGGACAATCTAACTTTAACAACTATAAAATACCACCGTTTATCGGACAATGAACGAAATATTGGCATCTTATGGCATGTTTCTCGCCTCAACTTGCCTCAACTTGCACAAAATCTCACCTCAACTTGCCTTATATATAAATATATTATCAAAAATGTTTGATTTTGTTTAAGAACGCTCACTATATTTAAATTGATAAAAAAAACATATTTCTCTATCGCCAGAAATATGCATGTGGTGAAGGTAATATTAGTAATTTTATGATGAAAAAACTATTTTCCATTTACACTTCTTAAAATATGTAAAAGACGGTTTTTATCTGCCTGAAGCAATAACCAAATGCGATATAAATATTCATTGAATCCATAATGAATGTTATTCCCATGTATTTTGCCTTGTAGGCAGTTTAAACAGTTGACTTTAAAATATGTTTCTAACGAAATGTATCGCAATTTTATCCTTTTGCGTTAATTTATTTTTTGGTGTATACTATTTTTTATATAAAACTTCGATGAGGATTTTGGAAATCGTTTAAGAAACTCATCTTTATGTAAATATTTTATAATTCAGGTGTTCTCTATCATAATTTGAAGGCAATTTTTATACTATTTAAAAACTGGGGAAAATGTGATGGCATATTTGCTGGAAAACATTTCCACCTCAGCGTTTTTTAAAACAAATGCTGTCTAATATCCAATTATATATATTTCTAGGGTTTTCAAAGGGTTATACATTACTTCCTAGTATCCACAGTTAGTACTTTTAGTTTGCGAGACATAAGCATTGCAAACTTTGAAAACTGAAAATTTTCAATCTTCTTCAAATTAACATTACGATTGCTCAAAAGTTATAAAAACGTTATAAATAACCAAATTATTCATATGTAAACTAAATTTCCGACTGAATATTGTTTCACTTACATTTTCTATATATATTTTATAGCTTAGAAGTTATTTCAAAAGAGGGTAAGGATAGTGAAATAAAAACTCGCTCAGACAAAAAAAGATTGTTTTCTTTTTTACGAAATAAATAGTTCAAAATATTAAACTATTTAAATAAATTTTATATATTCATACATGGATCTATTTTACGATTGTATTTCTGACAAAATAATTATAAATTATTTACATTTTAATCTATTAGGTTCTGAGATATAAACGTCCAAATTGGAATTTCTTTGCAAATGAATAAATTTTGATTTTTATTGAAAAACAATAGCAAAAATCAGTATTTTCTTATAATCAATCTCAATTAATTTCACATGATTTAAAATAGATAGTGCTTAAAACAAGGTAAACCCTCAACTTTGCGCTGCTTAGCGAACAAGCATGCTCCAGTGTACATTGTAATTCCTTTAACTTCCTATAAATTTCTTGTATATATTAATAAAAAAATCTGATGTGGGCAACTCGTGACTTTCCTTATATAATATAATGAATTTACTACTTTTACAGTAAAAAATTAGGTTTTTCTTATAGTAGATACTAATATTCTTTCCAAGATATTGAATTTTCGACAATTAGTCGTAATTTTCATTGATTTAGCGTCATTTTTATCCATTTGGCGAGATTTTCATTAATTTGGCAACATTTCAAAAAAGTCGCCAAGTTGGCGACATTCCGCGAAATTCGTCGCCAAAATCTCGCCAAGCGTTATGCACTAAGAAAAAGGTTATTCTTACAGCTGATAAATGACTATTGGCGTTCAAATACAAAAGTATTATTCAAAGTATATTATTTCATGAATGGAACGAGCTAGATCCACGAGAATGATGTCACTCAATATATCGCATAGTATTACATATGAAAAATGAACATGTTTCTCAATAGGAATTTTTTTTTTACGTGACTTTTTCATAATTTTTTTGAAAAATGTACAATATCTCGAGAACGGTTCATGTTAGCGTTCTAAAATTTATGCCAATCGTTTTCTAATGAAAAATTACATAAGAGATGTCTATTTGCGTAACTTTATTAGCGGTTTTGATTTTTTGACGATTTTTTCAAAATTTCATTCGAAAATTTAGGGGGTTCTGAACATTCGATTACGTATAAAAACAATAGGCTTCCAGCGTTTACGGATTCTGATTTTTGTACCAAATTTGGTTCGAATCGGTCCATTCGTTCGTCAGTTATCGTCTCCACAGTCTCACTGACACACACACACACACACATACTTTCACACACACACACATACTTTCACACACACACATACTTTCACACACACACACACACACACACATACTTTCACACACACACACACACACACACACACATACTTTCACACACACACACATACTTTCACACACACACACATACTTTCACACACACACACATACTTTCACACACACACACACACACACACATACTTTCACACACACACACACACACACACATACTTTCACACACACACACACACACATCACTTCAAAAATGTTTGATTCGTGATCAGGGATGCTTGAAACGTGCTCTCCCGTCGAAAACTCGAATTCGAATTTTCGACACCGTCACAATACTTTCCTTATACATTATGTATATAAGGTAAGTAATACAAACAGGGATTTTAATAAGTTGATTAATTCGAAAAAAATTATTTATTAATCAGGACTTAATTATTCAAAACAGTTACGCCAAGCAATTTATAAAATCCACCAAAAGTATCAAAATCACTAATTATGTGAAAACTTGCCATCCATAACGGCAGACAACTTTCTAAAACATCATTAGATAAGATCATCAAAACTGCCGGTGACATTGTTTTCAACCGATCAGTACTCTATATCAGTTTATTTATTTATACAAATTTTTGTTTAAATAAATAGATCTGCAAAGTTTAGTGCCAATTAGAGTATATGTCCAGAGTGTAAATCCATACAAACGAGCCAAACGGTTGAACTGAGTAAATGATATCTTGGATACTCATAATAATCACCATGCCGCGCAAAATTTCAACAGTTTATTTATTTCTATAAGCTAAATAAGAAAATTTTTTGTCCCGAATATCATGTTCTATCGATATATTTTTTAGAATTAAACAAGAAAGATCAATCATGCATTAAGCATTGATTATGAAACACTTTCCAACTGAAATGCAATTTCATTTAAACATCTCTAAAATGCGATACAATCAACAGTGATATTTTAAAAATTATCACAATACTGCAATATTGTGCTTGCATTCATATCAGCTACTAGCATTATTATATTTAAAAACTTCATCGAAAACAAATGAACGTTAGTCAAATAACGTCATCGAAATATAAATCGCCTGGCTCTCTATATAAAAGCAGTGAATATTTCATTCATAAACTTTTTTCCTTTCCCTTCATTCAGTGGCGACAGTTTTAAAATTATCACACAACTACAATAATTTATGTTACTTAGAAACGTAAAACCATGAAGGTAAAATTACTTTCTAACTCCATGTTTAAACTTCATCACTTCATCAAAAAAGCAATAATATGGAATCGTCTACTTCTCTATGTAAAATTAATGAATGTTTCATTCATATCAGCTACTAGCAGCATACCCGTTCTTCGTACGAAGTATATAATATACATAAACTTAAAATTCACAATCATGTGCAAATTCCTATAGTATACCAAATGGCATTCTTAATCAAAACATTCTGTTAAAATATTTAATATAATGCTCCTAAAAAGAAGTTTAAGAATCTCTGTTCTCGCTATACAAAATTATATTCACAGGCAGATCTGAAGAATAAAACACTTGGTCCCTTATGTACATAAATTTACAAAAAATACGGAATTGAATCAATAAATGCAAAATAAAAGCGTTAAAATTGTATGGAACCCGTTCTAATTATATATGCGAGTATTAGAAGATATAACCTATATAAGTAAATTACATGTATAAATTGAAAATATCAAATTAACCCGTAATCTTTAAACCTGAAGGCAGTAATTTATTCCAATATATGTCAAAATGAAAGTGCTAAAATTATATGGGAAGATATACCCGTACTACTTATAATGTCGTAGATTAGAAGATATGTCAGGGTATTAGTAGAAGATTTCCCGTATTATAATGTAAGTCTCAAATATATTTGCCAAAATAAAACAGATGACGTAATAAATTGAAAATATAAATAATTTCAATTTTATTTATATAGATTACGGACTCCAGAGCTAAATAATTTTTGTTTAAGACATTCAGAAATTCTTATACAACTCATCTTACAGCTTGATGTGCTTACATTCTCCATACCTGAAAATTTGGCTTCGTTGTAGAAATGATCAAAGTTTGATGATCATTTAAACTCCAAAATATTGTTATTGATTTGGCGCAGTATATAGATGCACAGAAAAAAATAAAAAATAAAGCGTTTTAGGACAGATGCAACACTAAATATAAATAAAAAAGAACTTTAATAATCGCGATTTTGACACAAGATGGATGTCATATTTTATTTTCAAATGGGTCACGTGATCTTTTCATATAATATGGATGCAATTATTATTTTAATTTTTATTTAAAAAACTACCGAACATATTTTGCTAATTTTTTTTACAAATTTTATGGGATAATTTGAGTATTTCTAAAAATTTTCAAAGCAATTTGTGAATTTAAATTCGCTTAGGAAATGTTTGAAAAATTAGGTCCCATAGGGTTCAATGTACTTCATATTTCAATCTGGGTTCAGTCCAAAATTAATTGTGTGATATTATTCATTTGTATTGCCATATGTCCCATAAACCGTCTCAACAACATACTAAAATTTCATTTTGATAAAGTCATTTTTTACGTCAGTTATCGTGCGATAAGACAGACAGATAGACAGACGAACAGAATGAACAAAGTCATAAACACTTTTCCACTATGTTGTAAAGTGTTAAAAACAGTAAATATTGCAAAATGACGCTTGGGATTGTCCCTTTCAGCATTCCGTCTTCTACTACAAAAGTGAGTTAGTGAGCTAGCCTTCTTTTAAAGCTTTTACCTGTCTTCTTTTATATAACATTGACAGTTATTTTCCTGCTAGCTTCAGGGTCTGAAAGTTGTTATACTCAACGTTTTAACCACTGCTATACCTAATCTTAGATTTCATTTTCAATCTCTTTACGGTTAATGTGAATAGGTATATTTTCTGAGTGGTTCTGTCGCCATACTTTCTTTAAACATGTTCTGTCCATTTTATTCTCTTTTCCTTTTCATGCCCAGACCGTGCGACCTCCTGAAGGTGTAAAGACGTCCCTCGGACGTCCGAGAAAGTGCCACCCAATTTATACTAGAACCCAATGGGGGATAATAACCACAGGAACCATACTATAATAAAATGCTTCTCCTAACCCATGACTTCTCAGATGGACATTCAAGTCTGTAGATTTAAAGTGCCTATACTCCGTATAGACTCGAAAATATTTCGGACGGCGGAGATCGATGCTAGATCTGCCGCTTAAACCAGTGGCCTAATTTTTTTCTTTTATTTTAAATACATCTTACTTGATAAATGAAGCCGTCCGTATGTGTGTGTGCATGTAGTCTCTAGCGGGAAATCTAAGCATCGTACGACCATGGAATTTCGTACACGGGTATTTCAGGTCTCGAATAGGTGCACCTCTGCATTATTTTTTTATTTTATTTCGGATTAGCGTTTTAGTTATTTTATGTTTTAGCCTGATTCATAGCGATTTTCACCGGTATTCACATTAATCGATTCCTTAGCGACCAAAAATATTATCACAGAGTTTCTATGGCAACAACATCGGAAAAACTGAAAAATTATCTTTCCAACAGTGACTAGAGCCCGATTTTTAGTGAATTTTTAAATATATATACTTTTCAGGTGAGTATCTTTTTGATGGCGCGATCGTTATCCATTCTTTGCATATGGCCTGTCCATTTTACTCTTTAATTTAATTTTAATCCATTTAATATATTTTCATTTTTATAGTCTGTATAAGTTAAAGTTAGATACACTATATGGCCAAAGGTATCCGGACAATCCTTCGGAGAAGTAGATGTAGATATGTACGCCATGGAACGAGATAAAAGTAAGCACCACAGCCTCGTGCGACCATAAACTTGCGTTAGAAAGACAATGAGTAAGACGGCAGAGCTGAGTGAGTTTGTACGTGGCATGATAATTGGATGCCAGAGTTGCAACAAATCAGTTAGTGACATTTCGGCATTGGAGCAGGTACCTCGATTAAATCGAAGTAAGTGATGGCATTGTAAAATGGACGCATCTAGGATCTGCAACTGCAGGAAAAAGAAGTGGTAGGCCGCAGAAACTCACAAATCGCAGTCTCCGAATCCTGAAGAAGGTGGTGCTGAAGAATCGCAAGGCCCCAGTGGCAGCTGTCACGGATGAGTTTCAAAATGCATCTGGAGTCGTCCGGAGCACCGGGACTGTTCGTCAGGAGCTGAAAAATAGGTTTCCACTGTCGTGCAGTCGCTCATAAGCCCAACATTAGCATGGTCAGTGTAAAACATCGGTTGCAGTGATGCAAAGCTCACCGTCATTGAAATGTGGAGCAGTAGAAACAAGTACTTTGGAGTGATGAATCCCGCTATATTGCCTGGCAGTCCGACAGATGCGCGCGGATGCCAGGCGAACGCTTCCTGCTCGAGTGTATTGTGCCAACTGTAAAGTTTGGTGGCGGCATCATGGTTTGGGGCTGTATTTTTTGTCATGGTTCAGCCTGAGCCTCTTAGTTCCTGTGGCAGGAAACATGAACACTGCGATGTATGTTAACATTCTTCCTATGCCCATTTTTTCGAAGAGTACTCTCGATGGTCTGGTGAGATGCCATTTATTCCTTAATGTACAATCGAATACATACTAATCTGCATTACGTATTCGATTGTCAATTAACAAAGAAATGGAATCTCGCCAGACCATCGACAGTATTCTTAGAAAAATGGGCGAATAATAACACCACGAGTAATTGAGCACGAAGACGCATTCAACAGATTTTTACATATTTAGAAGAAAATGAACGTTTTGTATACATCCTGTATTGCTTCGACAATTGCTCATTAGGATAACAGGTATTAATTGCGTTACGCATCATATGATTTAATTTTAATGTGTGTGATATAATGTTATTTTTGTATATATTATGTTACCACTAGGGAGTATTACTCACTTCAGAGTTATTTTATACGAGTAATATTAAGTTCTTGTGTGTATTTTGTGTATAGGTTGCTCTGAGAATAAGTGATGTTTAAGTTTAATCATGTTTATGCAAATATGTATATAACTATATTTACCTTTAGAAATTAGTTTGTATAAACATATGAATTTTAAAAGATTTAACATACATATATATATATATATATATATATATATATATATATATATATATATATATATATATATATATATATATATATATATATATATATATATATATATATATACTAGCCAGTAGACAGTTCCAATGGTGTCTATAGTTAAATACTATCGCCATTGTCAGAAACTGGCTATTCTATCGGTTTTAATTCGAATTGTATGGCTGTCCTGATGAGAATGCAATTTCGAACTAACCGCCATTTTTTGTGTAGTTTCAATTGATTGTTCTCTATGTCTTAATCTTTTATCTTGTGCTAATTATTATTGCCTTTTCTCATTTCTGCCGTGTTTTCTTTTTATTTTTATTTATATTTATATACTTTTAATTGTGAATTTTGTATCCTAATATTCTTCTCATCTCCCTTTCCATTATAGTGATATGTTACCTTCTATCTTTATCCTTAGTCTTGGTCTATAGTTACTCATTTGTAACAGATATGCTAGAGATGGGGTTTTTTGTACATACAGTAGTTTACGCATAATTTTCGATTAAAATCTTTCAATTTTTATTTATATATATATATATATATATATATATATATATATTTATAGATCCAAACTTATGAATAGATGTATGTTATTGTATTTTGTACTGTGGGCAAGTACAAGATAGTTAACTGCTATAATTGACAACTTACTTACAGTATCTTACATTTTAAAAGTTACGTTTTATTTAGTATCGTCAAATTTAAAATTCCATGGCGAGGCATAGTCAGGTTGTAAACCTAATGGGTCCGTCCCTCGCTCACGGTGATTAATTGATTGATGTTAACATTCTTGACAACTTTGCCCTTCCAACTGTCTGGCAGCAATTCGGGGAAAGACCGTTTCTGTATCAACAAGATAACTTTTCAGTCCATACAGCGAAGGCTGTGCGTACGTGGTTTGCAGAGATGGCTGTTGAAAAATTAGACTGGCCTTTAGAGAGTCCAGATCTGAATCCCATTGAACACCTCTGGGATAAATTAGAACGCAGAATACGTGCAAGGCCAAATCGCCCATCTTTCGTGGCCGGACTTACTCATCGCTAAATGGAAGGCAATTCCTGCTGAAATATTTCAAAAGCTGGTGGAAAATTTACCCAGAAGACTGCAGGCTGTAATTGATGCAAGATGCAGTCCAACGTTCTATTAATATGTGCAACATGCTTCTCTGATTCCACAGCGGTAGGTGTCCGGATACTTTTAGCCCTATAGTGTATTTTCTATATTCCATTTTTGTAAATGCCTCAAAAATGCTACGTAATTTTCTTTCGAAATTACAAAAGACTGCATCGTTATTTCTCCACTTTCATAACCTCAATTGGGATCTGAGGTACAAACTATTTCTGAAAAGTTTTAAATATTATTAATAATTTTAAAGTTCAAATATATTAAAATAAAAGCATTTTTCATTCACAAATTCAAAACGTGTGGAAAATTATCGTGACCATGTTATTATACCCTTGTATTTATCCATATTTATCCATAAGTGGGTTTCTAACAAAACCAGTCTCAAGTGCGTTATCATTCACTGCAATTTTCTCTTCGCTTGCCTGTTCGAATAAAAAGACTGCCACTTACCTCTAAACTTCGGTCGTTCAGAAGGGACAAACTTTTCTGGCTGCCACAAATCGATATCGCTAGCAGGTTTCGAGTTTCGGATGAATAGGCATCCTCCTCGAATAAAATTGAGAATGGAGACCCTATTCAGAAGAATTTACGATAAAATGCTTCAAGTAAAATGTTAATGAAAACAGAGGACTTAAATACAAGTTTCGTAAAATCGAGGTTAGTTTGTAAATGGTTGAATTGAAGCGGAAAGCTAAATGCTAAAGGAAAAACATTTATAAAGTAATTGCTTATTTATGAATTCATTAAGCGTTTATTAATTAAATATGTTTCGATATTGATGTAATTACTACATTGATAATTTTATAAAATGTTTGTTCGATTAATCAGTGGTCTCCGCCTTCTGTTCGCTGGCGCTCGCTGATCCCCGGAGCTCGTTTTTGTGATCTCGAAAGTTACTCCACCTGTTTGGTGCCACTCACTAACCACTCTCTTCGGGAGATCTTGTGTCCCGCCTGCTACGCAGGAATGATGCCCCAATTGGGAGTAACCCCCCTTTTTAGCTGGCACTCACAGAGATTGCTTCGCGAGCTCTTTCATGCGGTCCTGTGCACACGACTGCTATCCATAATCCTGCTCGTTAACACTCGTCAACCCTCTGAGCTCAGGCACTCGGCTTTCCAATCGTCAAAAATCGCTTCGCGAGCTTATACCTATTACGCAAGCGTAATACAACCGTTGGAAATTAGCCTGTTTGTTGACTTCGCCAATCCCCGAATCTCGCTTTGCGAGATCTTTCACCACGTCCGCATATTAGATAAGCACACACGCTAACGAAGTGTAAATATGCAACGCAACAAGATATATATACAGTTTACTGTGCAATAATAATTACATCTTAATCGTAATTGTTCATGATAACAATAGTTGCGAAACGCTCTGTTTGTAAAAACCAACAATAGGGCATATCATTGACAACATTACCCCAAGTGTACTAACTAACGCTGTAGTGCCATAGTATACCTTTATTTTCGTAGTTGGGATGTTTCGCCAGAAACCAATCAGAGAAATTGGAAATCGACTCGGCAATGAAATCTTTGATAATACAATTCAAAATTTAATTAATTAAAAATTAATAATCTAAAACCCAAGTAAAAATTCTAAGCCCGTCTTGCCAGGGAGAAATAGCCTACTGGTTAAATCATGGGAGTTGCTCTCGGAGGACTGGAGTTCAATTCTCGACGCTTCGCAAACTATTATTCCCGTGTCTACGCGGAGTATAAGCACGTTAAATCTGTGTGGCCGAAAGTCGATGGCAGATTATAAAGGGTTTTACGTATCCTAATGCAAGGTGTCTATATACAAAGTGTGTAGGAGAGTCCGTGTTAGTGGAAATTTCTTGAGAACGAAGAGAGTTATCCTTATTTTATACGGGGCTTCCGCTCTTTTTTATAGAGAAAAAAATCAATTACAAAGTTGTAGATCGTTGCTAAATTAGTACAAAAATGTTAACGATTATGAATTTTGCCAATATCAAAAATCATGGTATATTAATTGTAATACTACTATTGTAATACTACACTACTACTATTTGTATTTGGCAGATAAACACTCCATTTGGCGAAAGCCTGCAAGCCAGGAGGGGAAGGGGTCTATTTTGGGGGAGTCGTATATCATGCCCGCTGCCCGTTTGCAGACGGGTTGCATGCAATTTTCAAGGATTATCACGTCAAAAGCGTGTCGAAGATGCTTATTTAGTGAGCAGTCGCTTAGTGACTTTGCATCTGCATTCTTGTTTGTTTATATTCTCAAAAAATGGGATTGCTAAGAAGTGATTAATAAAAAATTGTGATGACTAAAAGGAATGGCCGCTGCCAACGGGCGCCGTAAGTAGTATTAAAAAAAAGCAATTTACATGTGAATATTTTTGACTTCAATCATCTTCATATTCAATTGTTACATATATTTATTAATCTTTATTGCTTTAAAAAAATCGAAAAATTTCATCTCTATGCTCTTTCTTATGTATCCCCCTCCAGTAACAAAGCGTGACACATAATAAGTTGGGGAAACAGAAAACTGGAGACGAAAAATTAGCAAATAAAGTTTCATGCTGTATATTTTAGCGCGGTTACAAATAAAATAAAATAAACAATGAACTTCCGATAAAACGACACTTTCGGGGACTTCAGAACTTTCGACACTATGGGGTACAAAATGAGAAAAATTAATTTAAAACAGAATAATGGACAATAAATGTGATAATTTTTTTTGTCTAGAACGATACACACGCTAAATTACGCTGTACAGTACATGGAAAAACATTTAAACTTCAATGTACATAAATCTGCATATAAAAGCATTTAATCTTATGCAAGAAATATACCTTAGTTCAGTCGAATGAATGAACCCATAAGCGGTTCCAGAATCCAGCCGAGCTGCCGGGCTATCGGACGTTCGGAAACATCGGATGCCGGATAAACCGAAGTTTACTGTAATAAGTGAATTTACAATGAAAATAAATTAATGACATTTTGCAATGTTATTACAAGGGAACCCCAATTGTGCATTTCTCTGTGGACCCTATTTGCGTTTCTCTGTGGATCCTAGAATCTTAAGCGACAGATCGCCAAATTGGCTATATTTCGCTAAATTAGTCATCAAGTTCGCAAAATGCATTGCAAATATTACACGCAGATGGAGAGAAAAGCTTTTCTTATATATAAATGACTACAAGCGAATTGTAGGTCGTGAAAATACTAAACTATTTCACTACTGTCTTCTCTCATGAATGGAATGAATTAGATCCATCAGATTGATGTGTGCAAATTTGTAGCATAATACTGCATGAAAAGTAAATATATTTCATGATAGTTAATAATTTTATCAAAAATATTACAAAATATTAAAAAAATTATTAGAAAAGCGTACAATACCTTGAAAACAAGCTTTTGTTCTCGTTCTAAAGTTTGTGTCATCCGTTTTCTAATGAAATATTACATAAGAAAAGATTATTTACGTAGCATTATTAAAAGTTCAAAGTTTTTTAATGCTATTTTCAAAGTTTCATTCGAAAATTTGAAGGGTTTCCAGAACATTCGATTTCGTTTAAAGCAATAGGCTTCCAGGATTCACCGATTGTACTATTTGTACCAAATTTTATTCGAAACGCTTCATTCGTTCAAAACTCTCCATTCGTTCGAAACTCTCCATTCGTTCGTAAGATATTCACAGACTCGCGGACATACAAACACACACACCCAGGCACCAATTCAAAATCGTTCGATTTCAGTTTAGTGATGTTTGAAACGTGTTCTTCCCTCGAAAACTCGAATTCGAATTTTCGAATTCATCACAATACTTTCCCTGTACATTGTACTGTGTATATAGGGAAAGTAATAAATACAAACATATTCTGATCTGAATGTATTTTCAGATTTTTATGAATAAAAATCACACCAATACACTTCAGATTTCTGGATAAAAAAATTTCGCAGTTTTTACCGTCAAAAAGTGATAACAACTCAAATATTAATAATTTAACAATTTTTGCTGAATATTAAGGGGTGGGGATTTATGTTATTATGTGACATTTTTACATTTTTACAGAAAAACGCTAAAATGCCTTTAAAACGGGGAAATAGTTAACATTTTCCAACAGTGCAAAAATGGGTTAAATGCCAAACCAAATAGAACATCCCAAAAAGTTTTAGAAAATGCCAGATTTGTAGAATTTGGCATAAAATATGACAATATAGCACCGCAACCCCTTCCTTGTAGCTCAGAAGACAAGTCTATTAAAGAACTGTATGTAAGTCGGGTAAAATTCGCCCGCATTTTCTTTCGATTCTATTTTCAATGTAGTTATTTTACCAGACATGGGTAGACAAAAAGAGATTCGTTTCCCCTGAAAATCCCCACTGACGCTAAGAGGAATAATAGAAGGCTCTGGTATTGAGCTCTGCGGCAGACTGAGCTAAAATAATTTCTTTACTTACACAGAAAATATTTTACGCATTTATTTCGAATAATATATATATAATAAAAAGTTAATTAAATTTGATTTATCATAAATTATCTTGATAGACACTGTCACCCTTGTCTCCCCTGACGCTTCGCCGCCGATCTCTTATAATAATTGTAACGGGAACCCTGTGATAAGCCGAGATAACACATCACACAGTGATCCAAAAAAATTGCTGTACCATGAAAAATTCCATATCTTAAAAGTAAGTGTTTATTATAGCATAGCGAACACGATGGTACATTCTATTTTTAGTGCATTGACACTTATATGAAACATTTTAGTGTCATCACCCTTTAGCCATTATACACGACAGTAAGCATTACCTCATATCATCTCAAAAAATTTCCAAAATATTTTTTTGATTTCAAATTATGGACAAATCTTTTTTCATAAAATAAGAATGTCAGATATTTCTTATTATTTTGATAAATTTTCAATAATTGATAAATTTTCAATAGACATTCCTAAAAGAATAATTTTGAGACATTGCTGCATACCTCCGCTCCTATGTATTCATCAATATTAAACGCTTCAAATATCGCTTTCAATGTATCAACAGTCTTTTTTCCCCATCAAAATCGTAGAAATATAGGGAGGATACAATTTTGAGCACCACTGCATCTATGGTGTATTTGGCCACGCCCACATTAGACCACCCCTATTTTCTAAATTCGAAGTTCTCTTTTGTGGAATTGAATAATTATTATCTGAAATAAATATATGAAAGATGAGGGAAATGTAAAAATTTAAGATGTCGATTTCATTCCCGATCACTATTTCAGCAGATTCTAAAGTAACCATGGAAAGTTACGAAAACTGAAATAACTATTTTGTGTGGATTTTGTATTAGCTCTAATTCTGTCGTGTCATATCTAAACTTTCATTTTATTTCATTTATAATCCGACAGATCATAGGTAAATTTCATTTTACATGCGTCATTTAGACTACCGTTGGAACAGTGTTATCTATTCTGGGCTTAACTATTGCCCCACTGAGTATGGGATGGTGAAAATTGAAATACTTTGCATTATGATTATATATGTCGAAAATATTTTAAAAGTATATTTAATATAAAAAAGAATTTTGTTTAATCTTTAAAGTTACGATTCAGCAACCATTCAGAAAGCAAGTCTGAATACGGCTGCTGCATATTGAAAAATATATAGAACTAATGAGCGATCGCAAGAATCCAGGAGGGTGCCAAGAACACTATCCGTGACGTCAGATGGAGTTCACTTGCAGCATGCGGCACGAGGTGGCGTACAGGGTTTTTTATTTTTTGTTTTAAACAGGTGTTTATTTTTTGTTTTTTGTTTTAAACAGGTTATTTTTTGTTTTAAACATTTTTAAAGTATTTGTTGGTTTTTGAAGACTTCTTACAAGTTCAACTAAAATTTTAATCAAAGATTTGCAACTTAAATTCAAGGCAATGCTAGCTTTTTTTATGTGAATAAGTAAGTGTTCTTTTCGTAGTACAATGTATATTTTAGAGTTGTGTTTCCCAACCTCAAATACATGCAAAAATTTCAGTATTGAAGAATATGACTCCTTTAAATTATTTTATTAAACCAAAGATATTTTTATTAAGAAATTAATGACTAAAAGTACATTTATACTCATATTTTCAAAATTTATTTTTTTTTTTTAAGGTTGAATAATGCAAACTTTAATCAAAAATTTTCTTTTAAAGTAGTCAACATTATAAAATTTATATTAATTTGGGAAAATGCACTTCTTTCTTGAAACATTAGTTTAGTTCATAAAGTTCCATTATGTAGGATTTTTAAATCTTAAAAGACGAAAGTACAGTATATTATTTATTCATTTCATTTTACAGCAAGTTATTTGTATCTTTATATATTTTCTAATGATGTTCTTGTAATTTTTGAAAAATCTAACAGGATTTAATCTCGCACATTTTCTATTAATTAAATTTTATCACATTACATTTTATTAATTAAATTTTATTACATTCAAAACATGGGGGAGTACGATTTAAGAAAATAAACAGGCGTGGGTTTTCAAGGGGATAAAGGTTGGGAACCGCTGTTGTAAATCAAATTGCAAGTTGTGTGCATGTATGTGCATGCAAGTTGTGTAGTGTGTATAGGAGATAGTTTATGTACAAGTCAAAGGAATGGTCATAAAGATCTGTAAGCTTGGCATAATTAAATGTGCATCTAGACTTTCTTGTGACTAGTAAATTAACTGATATAAAGTAGGATTATTTTAAATTTTCTACTTTGTTTTGGTTGATTTGTTGGTGTGAAATGTCTTATGTATATCTGAAGATTGAAAATATAAAGTTATAGTCTGAAGAAGATGCTTAACCACAGTAAGTTAAAAATAAATGTAATGCTATAATTTGCTTGCTCGTATGTTTTTCATCATGAATAAATATACTATAATAAATTTAATTTATTATTCTGAAAATATATAGTGTGTGTGTTAAACGATTAGTTTCTATATATTTTTAAATGTGTACATTGAATTTCGATTTGATATAAATTCTCTTTTTGATCTGAAAAAAAAACTAATAAAATCAAGTGTTTTGTAATAATATAAGCTCTTCACTATAAAAGCATCACTTAAATCGTTTACTAGTGAGGCAGAAGTACATCCCTCCCCCCTCCGTAAAAAGACATAAAACTCTTACTTTTAGCGTTTTAATTATTTTTTTGATTTTCAATTATTAGAGATAACATAATCGAAATTAACTTTATTTATATGCATTTAGAAAGAAATTATGCGATGTTTATTTGTGTATAATGAAAATTTTAGAATGATTGCTTGTTTAGAAAACGTTCCGAACATATTTCTGTAAATTCGTGTATTTAAAACAAAATTCATTAAAAATAACATCGCCTCCTGTAATAACATTGACTGGTTTCAAAAAGCGAAACGAAACTTTCAGATAATTTATATTTTTCAGAAAAAGAAATACAGTTTTATTATGTATGTAACCTTCCAAAAAAAACCTGTACTGCATATTTAAGTTGTGTTTAAGTAAAATTAATGTTATTTGAGTATTTATTTAATATTTTAAATTTTAAAAAAATGATTAAATTAATTTTGTTAGCATCCTTTAACATTGGAGTCTACCGGGCCGTTCCTGACATTTAACTCCAAGTGACGTTGCGTCTTTACGTGCTCTCATTGGCTAGAGCTGAAGTGACGCAATCTTATAGATATAATAACCTTGGCAAGAATCATCTCAAGTAGTAGCGGTGGTACGCAAAGCTAGAAGAAAACTCGTCGCAGGAGTTCGCCTTTTCGACTGATTTAGTTTTACTCGAACTTTCTGTGTGACTAAACCTCCTGTATAGAGATTATGTGGGACTTTAACGTCACAGTTAAGTTTTAACGCTGCAATTTACATTTCAATCACAGCCTCCTAAGAAATAGGCCTACGTACTTATTCAAACTGGCGGCCGTCGCAAGCGGGCTCATAAGATCATCCACCGTTAATACAGAATTTGAATTCGAATTCCAATATTGCATTGCAAGCAGTAGCGTAACGTGCATAGAGGCTATAAATCTGAGCCTCCCTTGTTCAACATCTAATTTAAAGAAATATTTAATCACATGTTTATTTTTAAATAATTTTTCGAATACATATGTATTTTTGATAAAATTGTTATAGTTTACTTGCTTAGAGTACACGTTTCAAGTATTTTTTCCATTAAAACGCATCTTTCTCATTAAAACCTCAACTGAAGGCTAATCGTACATGGCCTTCACTCTGATAACATGAGAATAACATGGTATCAGTGGCGTAGCGTCCATTGAAGCTAAAAGGCTGAGCCTCCCCTGTTTAAAACCTAATTGAATGATCATTTTATCTATTATATTTTTTTAAATAATTTTGCGAATATATATGTCTTTTTTAGAAAACTTTTACACTTTACACTTAAAATTACACATTTCAAAGCATTATTCCTATTAAAACTTATATCTAGCTTTTACTGTGTTCTGAAAGACTCATAATATTAAAAACGCCCAACTGTTAAACTCCGCCCTCACTGATAAGCTAGAACTATAGCCTAGCTTCCAGAAAAATATAGCTATTGCTTCCCCCATTTTCAACTCTTTCTAAACAGCATAACATAAGACAATGATTGGATGTGGGACGTGCGTTTCATGAATGAAAATTTCTTAGGCAAGGCTAATGGATCCGCCATTTTGAGTAAAACATGGTTCTATTAATTATTCTTCGCAGAAAAAAGTCATGTGTATTACTAAAAAATATGAGTCATTTTCCACGAATAACATTACATTCACCTAAATTTAAACAATATCAAAACGAAGAAACACACTAATAATGACTACCATTAAACTTAAGTAGTTTATTAAGTAGACTTAGTCACAGCAACAACATGGTGAATCATTCGCTTGCGTATTTGGTAGTTTTAGAAAGAATGAATCTGATTTCCCTTTAAAAGTCACTTTACAGGACAATCTCAGTTAAACAAAAGCCATTGATAATTTTCTAGCTGATTTTTAGTATATCGTGGTTAAGATATTTTTAAGTTTTCAAAAAGTACAGTATTTGTAAATAATTATTATTAAGGACATTGTTGACTACAGTGATTTTCATCTAAGCTTATGTATCATATATATTTCTCACCCGTTTTCAGTGCACTCCTTTGAATTGCTTTATTTCGTTAGTTCTGGCTGTTTATATTTACAAAACTGATACATTTTTTCTATCACTTGCCAATAATATTCTAATATGCATTTATACTTCATACATAATCGCCTGTAAAACTCTTTCCGGGGGAGGGGGGGTATTAAAAGCTCCCATCTTGTAAGCACCTCCTGCAACAAACGCGGGGAGGTGGAGGCTAGCTTTAAAAATGTGTTGTGGCTATTTTGTAACTTAAGACAATTTTTGGATTTTGAAGGTGACGTTTTTCTAATGACGGAAATGGTAGGGTATTAGTATTTCCCGAGAAAGAAAATTTCACGGGAAATACTAATGGAATCGCCATTTTGGGTCAAACAAGGTTCTATTAATTTATTAATTAACAATTCATTTACTATGTTACGCATATAAAATGTCATCAAGTTGGTGTTGTATTCAAAATATTTAATAGTAAAACAAACTTTGTTTAGAAAAGTTAGGTGGGAATATAACAGAATATAGGACTGTTTAGTTTAAAAAAATCAGATATTTTTCATTTATCACAAAAATATAAAACTGCTGCAAGTAAAAATCCGTAAAGAAAGCAGACATATGCAAATTACGTGACAATAATTATTTCGAGATAGTTTTAATCCCTCGAAATAATTGTGACATAATTTGTAAATGTCCGATTTCTTTAAGGAAATATTGAAAGTCTTCAATACTTCCATTCATTATGTGTGATTCATTTATGTATGATTTTTGTTTTTTTATTTCAATATGCATAATATAATGACATATGAGAGTCATTGAGCTGGATTAATTTTAAATGTATTTTTAATTAAAATTACTTTAAATTATACATATAATCACTCATAGTAGCAGAATAGGTTACAAACGCCTAAACCACGCCTAAAATGCATTTTACCAATGAATGGGACAAAATTTTTATCCATGTGGCGGGGGAATGAAAATTAAAAATACGTATATTAGGCATTTGTAACCTATTCTGTTACTATGAGTGATTATATGTATAATTTAAAGTAATTTTAATTAAAAATACATTTAAAGTTAATCCAGCTCAATGACTCTGATATGTCATTATATTATGCATATTAAAAAAAAAGAATCATACATAATTAAATATTTTACTGTAAACAGATGAGTTTTAAATGTTTTCTTTACACCTAATCTATTTCATAATTTTCCGTCAAATGCACTGAATTCTAAAAAATTTTCTTGGCGCAAGCCATCAAAGCTACAACTGTAGGCAAAGCATTTACATATTGAATATGACTGTCATTTTAATTGCATTAAATGTATACTTGCATTTTCATTTTTCATGCTTATATAACATTGTAATACTATTACTAAATACATTTTTTAACACAGCTATTTATTTTTCAATTAAAATATTTAAATATCAGGATTGTTGATTTATAATTTATATAATAATAATAATAATAATAATAATAATAATAATTTTCATTTTAAATGTAAAAGAATCTGCATTTTTCTCTCTTGCTTAAAAAAGACTTTGAGTCTGAACTACCTAATTTTCGCATTTTCATTTTCATTTTTTCAAAGCAATTTACTCTATTAAGAGCAATAGAATCAATAGTAATTGCAGAAATTACAAATAAAAAATAAATTTGTAAATGATTTGCTTAGTATAAATATGTATATAATGTTTTTATCTATAATTCTAGCGGATATTACATATCAAGCAAAGCAACCCGAAAAAATCAAAACCTTAAAATAATTTCACATTCAACAAGCTGATCAACTGACTTATTCTCACAAGTTGAAAATAAAGGTAGTAAACATCATTTTCAAAAAAACACAAGTCACTAAAAATAAACATTTCAGTTAGCTATTCTATAAATAAATATCGGTGCGATAAGTAATAAGCTAAATGTGAAAAACTTGAAATATTATTTAAATTATATTTATTTTAAAAATATTTTTAATGTAAAATCAATTTGTAAAGCAACCGAATTTCTTCTTTCTTTAAAAACATTTCTAATGAGAACTTAAAATCATAATCTTCTCATGATATTTAAGACGATCGGAAAAAGTAAATATAAACCGTTAACAAATCTGTTTTACAAGCATTTACATTAAGTAAATTTAAATTAAGATAAAGAATAATGAACAATATTTTTATGCTTAATACGGACATACAAAATCAAAATAAAAAAGATAAAAGGATTAAATATTTGCATTAGTTTAATTTTCCGAACAATAAAAAAAATTGGTTTTATATCTGCATCCTGCAACTGCACCGTTTATCTTGCAAATTGCTAATTGACAATAATTTATCAAAATCACCCTTACAAAAGACGTTAATCATATCATCTCTATGAATAAAAGGAAGAATATGTTTGTCTGTCTGTTTGTCCACAATGTCGTGCGATATCTACAGCAATTTCAGGTCTGAGATTTTCTATACAGTAGCATCTATACACCTCGCAGCCGTTTCTTTCAAAATTTTAATTATATTTTTTAATTTAATTTTAAAACAAAGTTCACTGTTTCAGTAACGCGTCCTTTTAATACGTAACAACCCAAAAGTATGATAAACATTGTTGTAAGACAGTTAAAAACGAATCCAAATAACCAGCTTCAGTTCTATCTATATATATATATATATATATATATATATATATATATATATATATGTATATATATATATATATATATATATATATATATATATACAGGGTGTCCCCAAAACATTGACCTCGGCTTTTATTCCTTAAATATTGATCTTAGACAAATAAAATAAATACAAAGTTCCGTAAAAAAAGGTACAGAATTTTACGAAATCGGTTAAAATTTTCAAGGGAATTAAATTTTAAGAAATACAAAATTTAAATTTTTATACGGGCCCCGTACAAAAACATTTCCAATGAGTAAAATATGCACCATACACTAATAAGATAATGTACAAAATTTCAACTTTTTATCATAAAAAGTCCCAGAGATATGAAAAGACAAAAATGCTGACTTAAACCACTTTTCAATGTATCGACATGGGTTCTCAGAGGGTAAAAATCATGTCGGCATATCGCGTTTCAGGGGTCATACACAAATTACGAAAGAAAACAATGATTACATAAATAAATAATAATTTTGCTATTTATTGGTACAGAAGTATCTGCACAGTGTAGATATAATAACTTTACACAAAGATTACAAAACTTGTTCAAAATGTTTTCCATTCATGCCAAAGATCCATTAAAGATAAGAGGCAGATATTATTTGCTTATGGCATTTCTGCATTGCCTCATTTACACTCATGCTGTAAACATTCACATTTTAATTTGAGATTAATCCCTCACCAACTTTGTTTAAACATATCTCTGAGAATTTTTATGATAAAATGCTGAAATTTTGTACATCACCTTATTAGTGTATGGGGCGCATTTTACTCATTGGAAATGTTTTTGTACGGATCCGTATAAGAATTTAAATTTTGTATTTCTTCAAATTTAATCCCCTGAAAATTTTTATCGATTTCATAAAATTCTGTTCCTTTTTTTACGCAACTTTATAATTTATTATATATATGAGTTTGTTAGAAATTACACACGATATCGACACGAGAAAAAAAACACGGAATTATAATTTCTGGCCGAAATTTACAAAATGCAATTAAATTTGCTTTCATAGTATTACGTTATCGCTATTATTCATATTTGAGTTATTATACTTCTAAACCTAGAAGTATTTATACTTCTAAACCTATTACAGTACATTTCATAGTTTTTAAACTAAATTATTACTGATTGTTTTCTAAACCAAATATTCCGAATTCGATAAGTAAAATACACTTTGTGCAAAGGATAAGAAAAACTTGAACAACATTGATCTATGATCTTGACTTCTTTGAAGTCTTCTCATATCCAGAAAAATTCTAGTAATTTAGTTACTGAATTGTCCAGTACTCCATTTTTGTCCACGGTCTGATATAGTGCCCTGTAAATTTTTACACTTCCTTTGTTCCATTGCTTAACCTTTAAGGCTCTTATGTGTCGTTTTAACCTATATTTCGCCTTGTTGGCTCTCATTTATTCCTGTTCGGACTTAACTCGTCTTGTCGTGATATTCCTGTTGTGTTTTAGGACACGTTAATCTTGTGTGTTAGTTCTCGGTTCGGATTGGCTGGACTGTTGTTCATTCTGCTTTCTGATTGGTTCTCTGAAGTGAGCACTTAATTCAGGTCTTGAGTATATAAACCCCTCTGTTTCTTTTATTTGAGCCCATTCCTCTTTTCGACTTCGAGTTTATTGGTTCTCTTACACGAACGAAGGGGATCCTGTGTATCCTCGAAACGACTGTATGCGGATTATCGTGTTATTTGTGCTTTTATACTTTGATCAAGTCCAAATATTCAGAAATTCGAAATTATCAAAATATTCTAGATATTATCTTACTAAACCCAACTGTTCATACATTTTTGCTCTCGTTTCCAACTCAAATCCACGTTGCCATTCACTAAAATTTTGTATCGTTTGTAAGAGTGCATAAAAAGATTACCACTTGTAGCTAAACTTTGGACGAACTTTGACTGGCTGGTTTCTTTTAATCAATACCGCAGAGCGTGTCTCGGGTTTCGGATAAATAGACTTCGGTCGAAATTGGAGAATTAAGTCATTTTCTCGAAAAGTTTACGTTAAAATGCTCCGAATAAATTGTTAATGAAAGAGCAAAACTAAAAAAAAAACATTTACGTCAAATGGTGGTTAGGAATTTGTTGAAACAGCTGTTAAAGAAATAGCAAAAGGAAAAAAGTTAAAAATGAAATTATGGGTGAAAGAAACGAGGTTTCTTTCGTTTCCATTAAATTCAACCTTTGGCTAAATTTTGCGATTCCCTTTTACTCATAAACTGCAATAGGTAGGAAGATGAAATTTTGCACACATAAAGGTGCTCGCGAATTGGAATAATCATAATTTCAATAATTAAAACCAATTGCATCGGTGGAAAAAACGCCCATTTTTAATCTGCGCATACTCACTAAGCTTTGTGCAAACAGCATGTAAAAATAAAATATAATCCTAGTGGCACTTCGGTTATGAATAACCATTGTGGTACAAAAGTTAATAAAGAGTCCTATATTCAGCTTCACTATCCTAATATTTATATATATTATTGCATATTTTATTTCATCACATGCATACGAATATTGAACTTAAAAAAATTACCTTGGTGAACTTAAAAAAATCTGATGTGGGCAACACATGACTTTCCTTATATAATGAAATGAATTTACTACTTTTACAGCAAAATAAATAAGTTTTTCTTCAAGTAGATACTAATATTCTTTCCAAGATATTGAATTTTCGACAATTAGTCGTCATTTTCATTAATTTATCGTCATTTTTATCCATTTGGCGAGATTTTCGTTAATTTGGCAACATTTCAAAAAGTCGCCAAGTTGACGACATTCCGCCAATTTCGTCGCCAAAATCTCGCCAAGAGTTATAGACGAAGAAATAAGTTATATATATATATATATATATATATATATATATATATAACTTATTAGATATTGAATTTTCGACATATATTATATAGCTATTTTTATATATTATATAACTTATTAAATATTGAATTTTCCACAATTAGTCGTCATTTTTATCCATTTGGCGAGATTTTCGTCAATTTGGCAACATTTCAAAAAGTCGCCAAGTTGGCGACATTCCGCTAATTTCGTCGCCAAAATTTCGCCAAGCGTTATGGACGAAGAAATAAGTTATTCTTACAGCAGATAAATTGGCGTTCAAATGCAAAAGTATTACTCAAAGTATCTTTTTTCATGAATGGAACGGGCTAGATCCGCGAGAATGATGTCACCCAATTTATCGCATGATATTATATATGAAAAGTGAACATGTTTCTCAATAGGAAATTTTTTTTTTCTATTTTATATGACTTTTTGATAATTTTTTTTTAAAATGTGCAATATCTCGAGAACGGTTCATGTTAGCGTTCTAAAATTTATGTCAATCGCTTTCTAATGAAAAATTACATAAGAAATGTCTATTTGCGTAACTTTATTAGCAGTTTTGATTTTTTGACGATTTTTTCAAAATTTCATTCGAAAATTTAGGGGGGTTCTGAACATTCGATTGCGTATAAAAACAATAGGCTTCCAGTGTTTACAGATTGTGATTTTTGTACCAAATTTGGTTCGAATCGGTCCATTCGTTCGTCAGTTATCGTCTCCACAGACCCACTGACGCACACACACACACAGACATCACTTCAAAAATGTTCGATTCGTGATCAGGGATGCTTGAAACGTGCTCTTCCGTCGAAAACTCGAATTCGAATTTTCGACCCCGTCACAATACTTTCCTTATACATTATGTATATAAGGAAAGTAATACATACAAAATTAAAATCAAATCAATGTAAATACAAATTTATGTGTCGAAAACACAAACGCATGAGAATTCACTTTCATGTATCCGTGATTTAAACGTGCTCCTGTATATAAAAAATCTTTTTTTTGTGATTTCATTGTTTAACTGTATTCTAATTTATTTAACTTGATATTGAAATCCTAAAAACGTATATGCTCTTTTGTATTAGAATTCTCAAAAATTAAAATTAGTTTTTGTACTTCTCAATTTCATAATTTATTTTGCAAAATTATTTTTTTTTATTTGAAATCTTTTTCAGCTCGTATACTTCATGCGCGTCCATTCAAAGCCCGACTTTTTTGCTAAATCTATATAAATAAAAATGAAAATCTGTCTGTCTGTCTGTCTGTCTGTCTGTCTGTCTGTCTGTCTGTCTGTCTGTTTGTCACACCATCACGGGAGAACGGCTGAACCGAATTTGATGAAATTTTGTGGGTAGCCCAGAAATAGCCCCACTTAAAATTATATCTGTGTTTTGAGTTTCTACGACCAGTGGTTCTCGAGATATTAATAAAAAACGAAATTTTCGTTTGTCTCATCATCACGGAAAAACGGCTGAACCGAATTTAATGAAATTTGGTAAATAGCCTTGAAATATCCCCCCATAAATTTTGTCCAAGTTTCGAGTTTCTAAGACCTGGGGTTGTCGAGATATTAATGAAAAACGGAACTTTTTCCTAGGAGTTCTACTCCCTAACTCCGTGGTTTATCCAAACGAAAAGCTTAAAAATCGTTTGAAAGTGAATTAAAATTTAATCTCTGAGTTTGATGGGAGATTTTTTGCGTTAATTAGTCACTTTCTGAAAAAATGAATTGTTTGAAACATGATTTAAAGGGGAAATCTATCTCCATGGTTCATGGTTTATTTAAAACAAGCTTTTGCGGAACAATGAGAAGTGTAGAGAAATCAAAATCGTTATTTAATTTCGCAGTTTATGTTATAAGACATGACATATTTTACATGTTATAAGATTCTATCTTATATCATGTTACTCAGAAACGCAATTAAATTAAATCTGTCTGTTAATTTTAATAATTATTTTTTCGATTTGAATAATAAAAAATTGGATATAAAAATATATTTTAGAAAAGAACGATTTGATTTTTCTTATAGCATTTTTGACTGGATAATATCAATTACGGTCTTCAGGTTTAAAAATTATTATTATTTATATTTTCGGGGATTATTGATTCAAGGATTATTGATATTTTCAAGTTATTATGCAATTATTTTATTATGACAAAAATTGTTTAAACTCATATATTGTATGTTGTACGAATCTTCTACAAATACACGTGTATATCTTTTAATCTACGAGAATATAAGTAGTACAGGTATATTGACATATGTTTTGATATATATTGGCATATATTGGAATCAATTACGACCTTCTGGTATAAAGAGTACGGATATTATTGATGTTTTCAATTTATTACGTCATCTCTTTTATTTTGGCAAATATTTTTGAGACGCATATTGTAATACGGGTAATCTTCTACTAACACATTGGCATATTTTCTGATCTGCGACAATATAATTAGTACGGGGTTGCATATATTCATTCAATTCCTATTTTTTTCTTCTGTAAATTTGCTTACAAAAGGGGGCAGGATGTTTTATTCTTCAGATCTGATCGTGAAGATAATTTTGCATAGTGAGAACATATATTCTTATACTTCTCTTTAGGAGCAATAAATTTAATATTTTAACAGAATTTGCACATGATTGCGAACTATAAGTTTCTTTAAATTATACACCCCGTACGAATAACGGATTAAATTAAATATGTTTGTTAATGTTTTTATTATTTTTTTTCGATTTAAATAATAAATAAATGGATAAATGGATATAAAAGAATATCTTATGAATGGACGGTTTGATTTTTCTTTTAATTATATTAATTGCTGACTGCGTACATCAATTTCATTTATTTTGGCAAAGAGTTTTCAAGCTTATATCGTATTTAGCTACTAAACTCATATATTGTGTTTAGCCAATAAATTCATATAGCCGATTGTTGAAACAGAAAAAGAGTAGAGCGGGTATATCTTCTAATACAATTGTAGTGTTTTCATTTAGTATATTGAAACGGGATAAGAATGTTTCATTCAGATCTGCAAATTCAAAGCTACGAATTTGGAGGGATATCGCTAATTTGACAACTTTTCTTAAACTTTGCCAAATTGACGGAAATGTCGCCAAATTGATATAAACGACACACAAACAGCTGCCATAAACCTTCGGGTTGGTCGTGTGGCTTGGGTCTTCTACATATCAATGAATTTTTTTTTTGTTTTGTTAGAAGAGAGTACTGAAATGATGTTTGGTTAGCATTTATCTGTCAGACCAACCATCCTACTTAGTAATACATTTAGCGAATTTTTAAAATGTCACCAAATTGATAAAAATGTTTTCAAATCTATAAAAATATCTTGAAATTGATAAAATTGCGCTACATAAATGATATTAATTGTTTTTTGTTAGGGGATAGTATTGTGATGATATTTCGACAATTTGTCGCAAAGTGGAACTGTCAGTTCTACAGTCCCACTTGGCGATAAATTTGGCGATTTTTTAAAATGTCGCCAAATGTTCCATAGAAATATAACTATTTAGACGATATTTTTTCTACCAATTTATTTGAAGCAAATGATATCATGTCGTTAGCAACGGATTTAAATCCAATGTGTTTATGCGGCAGACGATTTTTATTAAATCCTTTCCGATTTGAATAATGAAGATATGTATATAAAATAAATTTCATTGCCATTTCATTTTGGACTGGATAATATCAATTATACTCTTCAGGTTTAAACATTATTATTATTGATATTTTCCGGAATTATTGATTCAGGGATTATTGATATTTTTCAGTTATTACGCCATTGTTTTATTGCGGCAAAAATTGCTGACACACGCATATTGTACGTTGTACGAGTAGTCTTCTTGAAATGCACGGGTATATCTTCTAACCTACGAGAATATAAGTAGTACAGGTATATTGGCATATATTTTGACATATATTGGCATATATATTGGAATCAAGTACAGTCTTCTGGTATGAAGATTAAGGGGATTAATTATATATTCAATTTATTACGTCGTCTGTTGTATTTTACCAAAAAACATTTGTGACTCATATTGCAAAACGGGTGATCTTCTACTAATAATCGGACATTATAAGTAGTACGTGTATATCTTCCCATATAATTTTAGCACTTTAATTTTGACATATATTGGAATAAATGACTGTCTTCAGATTTAAAGATTACGGGTTTATTGGTATTTTCAATTTATACATGTAATCTACTAATACAGGTTATATTGTCTAATATTCGCGTATATAATTAGTACGGGTCCCATACAATTTTAACGCTTTTATTTTGCATATATTGATTCAATTCCATATTTTTTTTTATATTTGCTTACATAAGGGGTCCAAGATGTTTTATTCTTCAGATATGTCCATGAAGATAATTTTATATAGCGAGAACAGAGATTCTTAAACTTCTTTTTAGGAGCATTATATTAAATATTTTAACAGAATATTTTGATTAAACATGTCATTTAGTATACTATAGGAATTTGCACATGATTATGAATTTCAAGTTTCTTTATATTATATACTCCGTACGAAGAACGGGTATGCTGCTAGTCTATATAAATAAAATTGAAAATCTGTCTGTCGGTCTGTCTGTCTGTTTGTCCCGCCATCACGGGAGAATGGCTGAACCGAATTTGCTGAAATTTTGTGGGTTGCCTGGAAATAGTCCTACTTAAAATTCAGTCTATGTTTGGAGTTTCTACGATTAGTGGTTCTCGAGATATTAGTAAAAAACGAAATTTTCGTTTGTCTCATCATCACGGGAGAACGGCTGAACCGAATTTGATGAAATTTTATGGATAGCCTTAAAATAGCTCCCCATAAATTTAGTCCAAGTTTCGAGTATCTAAAACCAGGGGTTATCGAGATATTAATGAAAAACGAAAGTTTTTCCTAGGAGTACTACTTTCTAACTCCGTGGCTTATCCAAACGAAAAGCTTTAAAATCGTTGAAAGCGAATTAAAACTTTATCTTTGAGTTTGGTGGGAGATTTTTTGAGCTAATTAGTCACTTTCTGAAAACATGAATTGTTTGAAACATGATTTAAATGAGAAATCTATCTCCATGGTTTATTTTCACAAGCTTTTTCTGAACAAAAGTATAAAGAAATCAAAATGGTTATTTAATTTCGCAGTTTATGAGTAAGATTCTATCTTATATCATGTTGCTCAGAAACGCAATTAAATTAAATCTGTCTGTTAATTTTAATTATTACTTTTTCGGTTTGATTAGCAAATAAATGGATATAAAAGTATATTTTAGAAAAGAACGATTTGATTTTTTTATAGCATTTTTGACTGGATAATATCAATTACGGTCTTCAGATTTAAACGTTATTATTATCGATATTTTCGGGTATTATTAATTCAGGGATTATTGATATGTTCAAGTTATTATGCCATTGTTTTATTATGACAAAAAATGTTTAAACTCATATATTGTACTTTGTACGAGTAATCTTCTACAAATGCACGGGTATATCTTCTAATCTACGAGAATATAAGTAGTACAGGTATATTGGCATATGTTTTGATATATATTGGCATATATTGGAATCAATTACGACCCTCTGGTATAAAAATTACGGGGGTTATTGATATTTTCAATTTATTATGTCATCTCTTTTATTTTGGCAAAGATTTTTGAGACTCATATTATAATAAGAGTAATCCTCTAATGTACTAATACAGGTTATATATTCTAATATTCGCGTATATAAGTAGTACGGGTCCTATACAGTTTTAATGCTTTCATTTTGCATATATTGATTCAATTCCTTTTTTTCTTTTTTTTTGTAAATTTACTTACAAAAGGGGCCAGGATGTTCTATTCTTCAGATCTGCCCGTGAAGATAATGTTTCATAGTGAGAACAGATATTCTTAAACTTCTCTTCAGGAGCAATAAATTTAATATTTTAACAGAATTTGCACATGATTGCGAATTATAAGTTTGTTTATATCATATACTCCGTACGAAGAACGGGTATGCTGCTAGTTTATGAATAAAGTTATCCCGTATTAACCTCTTACTTACGGGTGGGACTGCGTCCATCCCAAATGAAGAACCGCACCATTGGCGCCAATCTCTGCAGAGTCGGATTGAACTATTTGGGATAGGGTATTGCGAGGTTCTTCATTTGGGATGGACGCTGTCCCACCGGTAAACAAAAGGTTAATGACACTGAACAAACGATACCGATTTTCTAAAAATTTCATCATGCAGGACTAAAAACGAAGATTTCATTTTAAAAGCAATCTCTATTTTAATTGTTAACGTTGATTAACAACGATTAACGTTGAAAATTAATGTGATACAATTTACTGATTTTATGTTTACAGAGATCGATAAGAGATTACAATTCCGTCCCAGTAGCTCAATGTTAGTTCGTCGGTTGGTCAGTACGAAAATCCATGGTTCGATTCCTAGATGGGGCAGCAGCGTTCTTTGTAATGGCGCCGGAAGAAATAAATCCTGTAAGTTAGTGCAAATGTGTCAGAAGTGTGAAAGTGAACCTAGTACGTCTAACACGAAGTCAATAGGCTCCGTATTATTTTGCGCCGATTTCAAAATCGGGAGGTCACAGAACATGCAGAAAGTCAACCTGGAAGATAAAAATAGTAACAGTTGAGCTATTTTCAGGTAAAATGTAGCAGAAGGTGATCAGTCAGATTGGTAGTTACACGGCAATTTGATACTAGAGGATGGAGTCCACTTCAAAGATAAGATCTTGCAATTGCGTCCCAGTAGCTCCATGGTAAAGATTCGGCTGGCTAGTACGAAGATCCGTGGTTCGACTCCCGGTTGGGGCAGCAAATTTCTTTACATATTGTAGATATTATTCAAATGCGGCATGCTTCACAGTAAAATTTCCGTTTTAAGGAACAAGGCTTTATTTTTTTAAGTTGATTCATACAAATAGAATGTAAATTAAACCATCTACAATAATTGTATAAGGTGTTCTTCTCTTTCCAACCCCCCTCCCCCCGCTTCCCTACTGCCCCGGGACCCAGAAGGCTGAAACTTTGACCACTTATACAACCACGTGATAGAACCTAATGGAGCCGGATTTTTTATTTTTCATCGCTGGGCTAGGTAAACTATATTTTTAACACTCTAGAAGCAGCCTCAGTGAAGACTGAATCTTTGCATACTTACAGTATCGACCACTAGACATAACCTAATGTAGCCTTTGAGGAGTAACTGGAAATTCAATTACTAGAATTAAACAATGTTCTATCACCTCTGGTCAAATAGTTGACAGTTTAAATTACTGGCGTACATATATCCCCTAAATCTTTGTCTGTTATATTTTCTTGTTGATTTTTGTAATTTATATGCAAAATTTTTTTATATTGCATAGCTACATGAAGACTATGTATGTTTTAATCGTTTATTCGTCCGCTTCTCAAAATTTATATTTTTATATCACATCTTTTCTTGGTTAATCATATTAATTTAATTCTATTCTGTTTGTTTATTCGGGAACTTCTCAAGAGTTTTATATTCATATCTCAACCATTGCTGGTTGATCATGTTAACCAATTCTTAGAGCATTTAAAAGGATTCCCATTACTTAATGTTTGAAAATATGAAATTGTTTTGTATTACGGAATATATCTCTTCATTGAACATATTTTCGATGATCCAACAAGCGTAGTATTCTCTGGCTCTAAACTGTCGGAGAAGCTCAACGACCTGAGTTAAAACATAAATAAAAGATTGGTAAAAAATGTCACACAGAAGGTTTGTGATTATAGATAATGGGTGACATTAGGTAAAGCAATTTGCATCAATGTCATTTATGACGATAGGCAAAGTGGGCAAGAGCTGGGTAACCGCTAAACTCTGGAGAATGTACCTTTTTTTCACTAAAAGTTTTATGGGGAGGGGGGGGTCTAGAATTTACTTAACAGTCCTATTACAATAAAAATATTATTAGGTTTTAAAATGTCAAAATTGTTATCTCGACATTTAAAAAGAAAACTGCTCTATATATTAAGTTTTCAAAAATAATTGCTGATTTTGATATTTTAAGTGTTTTTTTTTAATTCTAAAGAAATGTTATAAAAACATATATATATATAATACGAAATTTTTCCTGAATTTTTATTTAGCAGCGAATGCCATCATTTATAAGTCGGGAACATTTACCGATGTCGATAAATTTTCTGTTTTAAATCTAAAATAAAGAATTTTATAAAAATAAAATAAACATTTTTATCAAGTGAGTAAATGCTATGCAAATACCTTTAGCAGCAAATAGATGGACATAATTATTTAAAAATATCATTGTTTCTAAAGATATCAGAAATTTTATATTTTCTATGCAAATACCTTTAACAGCAAATAGAGGGACAAAATTACTTTAAAAATATTAGTGTTTCTGAAGATAGAAATTTTATATTTTCCATATGAATCTTTAAAACAAATTTAACAAATCCACTACAATTTGGCACAATTTTCCTTATTAATAAATGTCAGAAGCCTGTGGGATACCAAAAAGATGAAACTAGGGGAACACTTCCAATTTTTAAGAAATTGTTTTCAAATTATAAAATTATAAATATGTAGCAATTTGTTGCAAAAACTGCCATTTTATATGTAACTTCTTATTTAGAACTTTACTAATAGCACGATAAACTCCGTCATTTTTTAAATATTACACATTTCATCTGTACTGGAGAAAATATTTAAAAAATCAAATATTTTCGCTATTTTCAAATAATTAAATGGCTAGAAGTACTTTTATTACAATAAATGGCCTTTAATTAATAGTTAACATGAGCTATTTTCACGATATTAGAAACTTACTTGGACCCCACGATATCTTTCGAAATAATGTTTTGAAGTTCATAAAAGCGAAGTAAATTCTATAGTAATGACTTAAAAAGTTTAGTATTTAACGGTAGCAATAGTCTTTGGCGTCTTTCGATTCAAAATTTAAAATGTGTTATAAATTTAAATAAATTGATTTACTTGGCATAAACATTTTAAATAGCTTTGATTCATTATTTTTTGTTTCTTAAATACTTACATAATCAAACTAGATATTAAGAGATTTTGAATTGTCGCCAACTTGGAGATATTTCATTCAAATTCGCCAAGTTGGTACTATTCCTCCAAATCTGTCGCCGAAACATATAAACAGAGATTTAGACTTTTCTTGTGTATTTAGATATCAAAACATGAACAGTTAAAAATGTATTTCTAACTGTTCATGAGTTTTAAGTTTCTTTTAATTATTTAAACTTTTAAAGAAATTAAAAAGCTCATACTTAAAAATTATTTTTCTTTTTACTTTTTTGTGAAAAAATGTATTATATAAACATTTAAATGTCTTTGAGTATTTAATATCATATTTAATATAATACTTATTGTTGATATACTCTAAAAAATTTCTTCACAAAATATATCACTAAAAACCACATCCACTCTGTATCGTAGTATATAATACTAACCGAACAAAACTAAAGAAAAATATTCTAAGGGCTTTTATAAAACACATTTGTACCAAAAATTCAGAACCACCATTAATATTTTCTCTTTGTTTATACACGATGGAGAAAAATCTTATATATTTACTTTTAAATACTTGTTTAATGCAGACGAATTTAAACGCATTATAAACTAAGTACAAGATAATCACGCAGTTGTCTTAAATTGAAGTGCTTCACGTAACTGTGATATGGCTTTTATTGCATGCATTTTGAAATAGCCAGTGTAAATTATATATGAGATCGCAAAATTTCCGGTTTATGACACAGGAATCCTGTAATGTTTGGAGATTTTAACGTGGCATGTCTGCGTCCTAAGAAAGACGTGATTTGTTCCCAAGAGGTTTAAGAATGTTAAGCAAAATACATTCACTCTTTATTATCTCCGTAGTTGAATGGGCATTTCCTTAAAGGAATCGTTAGGAAAAGAGTTTAAAGGAAAAATTAAATTTAAACAAATTGAAAAGAAGATAAGGGAGAGGTGAGTAAACGGTGACCATAGTTAAGATTTTGGGATTTTAAATAATTTGCTGATATTTTTTCTTAGGAGAACGCTGCCTTTTTCTCTACAATATAGCTGATATATTTTTACTTTCTAATACCATATAATATAATATAGAGAAAGTATTGTTTTAACAAAAATTTTCAAATTCGAGATTTTGTTGCCAATGTATGTTTTAGGACCTCTCGAACACGTTTTGAACGTTTTTGGAGTGCTTTCTGCCTGTCTGTCTGTATGTATATGTGTCTGTGATCGATATATTTTGAGCTCGATAGTAGCCACAAATACTAATGGAGTTTCGCAAAACTTTATATCCGGCTTTGTTTTAAAAAAATCTAGAACTAGATAGAATTTTTTTTAAATCAAGCAAAAACTTCGAAATTTATTCGAAATTTTTATATATTTTTAACATGACAACACAAAATTTGACATAATCATGCATAAAAGGGTTTATTTATGGTTCTATAATTACGAGACCTAATTGTAGGACCAGCAGGTACCAATTATAGTTTTTTTATGTTTAAGAAGTAGCAAAGCGCAGACTAGTCATCGTTTTATGACAGACTTGGCCCGGAAAGTCATGACCCCAATAAATGCACGCTTCAAAAGACCTAGTCTCACACGACGCTTTCCTCCTCCCTAAGCGTTGTTAAGGTTGGTGTTATTTTAATTATAACAGTAATAGAGATGTGAATAAATTATAATTTATTTTAAAAGTTAAAATTGTGGATTTTAATGTGTAGTATTTTTGATTTAATGATTATGTTAAGGAACTCGTGCAAAGAGGTAACGGTGGGTTTTGCGGCCACGATAGCAATGGGCGAATGTTATGATTCACGGCCACTTATGTTAAGATTTGTAATTTAATCCACAAGAAATTTATTCAAAAAGTAAGGTTTATGTTTTTTCACAGCACTAATAATTTCTATCACGGTTGTGAAAAATAGCCACGATATATAATTTTTTTTGTTCGTGACGTCATTAACCCCCTAGGGGGTAAGTTACCCTCTTCCGGGAGGGGGGGGTTCATTGTTAAGTATGGTATCAATCGAAAGATTATTTCATGTCCTTTAAAGTGAAGGGTAACAAGCTATAACTGTAATCACTTGGACCTACAATACCGATTTTCGAAAAATGTCTTATATAAATTGAAAAAAGTAAAATAAGTTACTAAAATATGGATTCTGGAATGAGATGTTCGAATTGAGCCACACTCTAGTTAATTATTTTGAAAATCCTCTTTAACACTTTTTAAATGCCACTAAAACATTATATCTTTAAAAAAAATCTGATGTGGGCAACACATGACTTTCCTTATATAATGCAATGAACTTACTACTTTTACAGTAAAAAAAATAGGTTTTTCTTAACAGTAGATAGTATACTTATATTCTTCCCAAGATATTGAATTTTCGACAATTAGTTGTCATTTTCATTCATTTAGCATCATTTTAATCCATTTGGCGAGATTTTCGTTAATTTGACAACATTTCAAAAAGTCGCCAAGTTGACGACATTCCGCCAAATTCGTCGCCAAAATCTCGCCAAGCTTTACTGACGGAGAAATAAGTTATTCTTATAGCAGATAAATGACTATTGGCATTCAAATACAAAAGTATTACTCGAAGTATATGTTCTCATGAATGAAACGAGCTAGATCCACGAGAATGATGTCACCCAATTTATCGCATGGTATTATATATGAAAAGTGAACATGTTTCTCAATAGGAAATATATTTTTTTTTTTATATGACTTTTTAATAATTTTTTTGAAAAATGTACAATATCTCGAGAACGGTTCATGTTAGCGTTCTAAAATTTATGTCAATCGTTTTCTAATCAAAAATTGAAAGAAATGTCTATTTGCATAACTTTATTAGCGGTTTTAATTTTTTGACGATTTTTTTAAAATTTCACTCGAAAATTTAGGTGGGTTCTGAACATTCGATTACGTTTAAAAACAATAGGCTTCCAGTGTTTACGGATCGTGATTTTTGTACCAAATTTCGTTCGAATCGGTCCATTCGTTCGTCAGTTATCGTCTCCACAGACTCACTGACACCCACACACAGAGAGAGAGAGAGACATCACTTCAAAAATGTTTGATTCGTGATCAGGGATGCTTGAAACGTGCTCTCCCGTCGAAAACTCGAATTCGAATTTTCGACCCCGTCACACTACTTTCCTTATACATTATGTATATAAGGAAAGTAAAAATAACTGTTGTGAGCAGCACATAATTTTTCCTAGATAATTGCAGTTACTGAAACAGCTACCGTACGTAAAATCACCAAATGTGAGGGGAGGAGTAAAAGTCATGCCACAATGTTGTTGGAATTTGTAAAGCACCTTGTCGCCCCAACCGAGAATCGAATCCTTGATCATTGAACTGACCAACCGACGCCACTGGAGCGAAATTGCAAGCTCTTACTGTCGAAGTGGACTTCGCATTCTCCACTCGCTAATCTCCGATTGGCGTGTAACTGACAATCTGAATGATCACATCCTGCTATTTTTACCTCCGGTTATCCTCATGATACTACTATTTTTGCCCAGGTTAGTATCCTGTGTGGTCGTTGTCCTCTTGATTTGAAATCGATTCTCCATATCCCAGGGTCCACTGAATCCGTGCATGTCATACTAGGGTCATTTTCAGACCTCCGACATCTTTGCACTAACCTACAGGGTTGATTTGATCAGGCGCCATTGTAAAAAATATTGATGCCTCAACCGAGAATCGAACCCTGGATCTTCGATCTGGCCAGCCGACGCTCTACCGTTGAGCTACTGGAACGAGATTGCAAACTCTTATTGTCGAATTGAACTCTGCAAATTCATATCTCACAAATTCGAATTGGACACTTTTGGCGACTTATGAGACCAAACAGAATTACTTATTCATGATCACGTGCGAAATCGTCACCAAAAATGCAATTCACATTTAATTAATATCCTTTCAAAAAATCTGATGGGGGCAGCACATGACTTTCCTTATATAATGTAATGAATTTACTCCTCTTACAGTTAAAAAAATGTTATTCTTATAGTAGATACTTATATTCTTTCCAAGACATATAATTGTCTTCAATTAGTCGTCATTTTCATTGATGTAGCGTCATTTCTATCCATTTGGCGAGATTTTAGTTAAATTGGCAATATTTAAAAAAGTCGCCAAGTTGGCGACATTCCGCCAAATTCGTCGCCAAAATCTCACCAAGGGTTATAGACGGAGAAATAAGTTATTCTTCCAGCAGATAAATGACTATTGGCGTTGAAATACAAAAGTATTACTCAAAGTATATTTTCTCGTGAATGGAACGAGTTAGATCCACGAGAATGATATCACCAAATTTATCGCATGATATTACATATGAAAAGTGAACATGTTTCTTGAGAATTAATATTTTTTTTTATTTTACTTGATTTTTTGATAAATTTATTGAAAAACGTGCAATATCTCAAGAACGGTTCATGCTAGCGTCCTACAGTTTATATCAAGCGTTTCTAAGGAAAAATTACATAAGAAATGTCTATTTGCGTAACTTTATTAAAGGTTTTAATTTTTTGATGAGTTTTTCAGAATTTCCCTCGAAAATTTAGGCGAGTTCTGAACATTCGATTATGATTAAAAACAATAGGCTTCCAGTATTCACGGGTTGTGATTTTTGAACCAAATTTCATTCGAATCGCTTCATTCGTTCGTGAGATATCGTCTCCACAGTCTCACTGACACACACACACACACACAGACATCACCTCAAAAATGTTCGATTCGTGATCAGGGATGCCTGAAACGTGCTCTCTCGTCGAAAATTCGAATTCGAATTTTTGACCCCGTCACAATACTTTCCTTATACATTATATATATAAGCCAAGTAATAGATGGCTATTGGAGAATTGTTTGGCATCACAATACAAAATCAGTACAAGAGGCGCCATCTTTCGCGTGAATGGGTCGAACTACATCTAAGGGAATAATGTCAACAGATTTATCACATAATATTACGTACGTAAAAGAAATCTATTTGACGTTGCTTAATACTTTTTCTTAATCGTATGTAATTTTTTTAATAAATTTATTTGTAATAACTGCAGTATCTCCAGTATGGTTCATGCTAACTTTCAAAAGTTCGTATCATTCATTTATAACGATAATTTACGTATGAAATGATTATTTATGCAACACTAGAAAATGTCCTCTGTGTCACTCGGGAGTTAAATCAGGGTAGTTATCTATATAAAAAACTGAAATAATGCCCCCCCCCCTACCAAAACAGAATCACAAAACGGAAATCAGTCACTTTCGGAGACTCTACTTTCTGCGTTAACAGATAAAATTTAAATTTTAATTTCAACAGTCTCAGCACAATTAGGCCAATTTATACACTCAGAACCATAAAAATTTGCGCACCAAAAAGTAATTGTGGGATTGTAACGAAACTTGGCATGAAGATACGTGTCAGGCAGATATGCAAATGATTAGAAATACAGCGTGGTTGCGCATTGCGTAATTCCACCAGAGGGCGTTGAACTTCGTTCTCCTTGGCGCAGAAAAGAGGTACGCAGAGGCTTTTCGACTGTACTTAATCTGTTGCAGAGGGACGCTTATTCATTAGGGATACCGTTACGCCGCCATCGAAGGTAATATGATCAGCTGTGAGAGTTCGAGAGGGGAAGAATCATCGGGATGATGGAAGTTGGGTGGTCAGTTCGGCCTGTAGCCCACCACCTAAGCAGTTCTGACTTTACTGTGAGAGAGAGAGATCGCACAAACGGCAGCCAGGCTCGGGACGTCCTCGGCAGACCAATAGCCCAGAAAACCGTCACATCACCCGATACGCACACACAGCCCCATTTGCATCATTGTACGCCATCCGGACACAGGCAGCACCTTCACTGCGGGCCCCTGTGTCTGTCAGTACCATCGCGAGGCGCTTCGCTGAAGGACATTAGGTATCGCGGCGCCCATTACGTGTGCTGCCAATGACACCCACCACCGTCGCCTCCGTTTGGAGTGGTGTTCGACTGAATTGGACCGCAACTGAATGGAACCAGGTCGTCTTCAGTGACGAATCGATATTCAATTTAGGCAGTGATGACAACCAGATACATGTGTGGAGGTTTCGTGGCGAACGCCTCAATCCTGCCTTCACTTTACAACGACACATCGCTCCCACAGCTGTCTTGATGGTATGAGGTGCCGTCGCATACGACACCTGTTCACCTCTAATATTGATCCACGGAACCATGACAGCCCAGCGGTACGTTCGTGACATCCATCAGCCACATGTGTTGTCACTCATCGCAGGACTCCCAGCAGGTATTTTCAACAGGACAATGCTCTACCGCACACAGCAAGGGTATCACAAAAATGCCTCCGCCACATTACCACCCTTCCCTGGCCTGCTCGATCCCCAGATTTATCACCTGCCGAGCATTTCTGGGATCACTTGGGACGGCAAGTTGAACAGCCTATGACTTTGATCGAACTAGAAGCGCGCTTACAACTGTAGAATGAGATGACGCAGGGCATCGTACGGTACTTGTATGCCTCAATGCTCGTCCGTATCGCATCGTGTATTCACGCTAAAAGTGGTCCAACAGGGTACTAGAACCTGCATTCATTTGTAGTTTTTCCTGTAATAAATGATACTTTTGCTTTGATTTTATAATCACTTATATCAATGTTGTACTCACATATATAAAATTTCGTTAGATTCTGACAACTCTTTCTTTCTTGGTGCGTAAATTTTTATGGCAATGAGTGTATATTTTCACTTCATATTTAGAAAGTATGTAAATATTAAATAAGTGTCCGCTACTTCAATAATACAGATACATTTAAACCATACTCAATTTCCAATTCGCCTGCTTTGAACTAACAGCATTCTCCCAAAACAAATTATATCACCCAATCTCAATCAGGATGCCATGCGCAAATGGACTACATGATTGCTCCGTGCTTGGGTGTGGCCTAAGTAGGTAGAAAAGCTGCAGGAACGGCGCCCTCTCAATAATAAAGGAATGTTCTATTGATTTAAAAAATCTAAAACATAGCTCGAATTACAATAATGTATATTTAATCAAAGGATTGTCTTGTGAAACTATATTTTTCTGAAGTAATCTATGATATATTCAGGAGCTGCTGTTAAATGATAAATGTCGGATGGCAGATCGATTTTTTATATCGTAATATAAATTTTGAGGAGGTATAAAACACACAAAAAGTATATGTTTTTTAATAATTCACTAAAATATGTTTAATAATATTTTCAGCCGCTAAGAAACCGATATGTGTGAATATCGGCTAAAATCGTTGTAAGTCGGGCATACCCCGTCATAATACTTTCCCTATATATTATGCTACAGGAAAAGTAAAATACTCCCCGTTAAGTACAAAATGATTTACTCCCAGTTCACGTAGGACCACAGATGTACTGTCAGGTCCTGAGTACCCTGAAGGATCCCAAGCATGCATACATGCACAATTACCCACATACATACATGCACACACCCAAACATGCATACACGCACACACCCCAACATGCACATACCACAACATGCATACATTCACACACCCCAACGTGCATACATGCACACCCACCCACATGCATACTTGCGCACACACACACATGAATACATGCACACATCTCAACATGCATACATGCACACACCCCAACATGCATACCTGCACATCCACCCACATGCATACATGCACACACACACAAAGACAGGCATCACTTCAGAACCATTCAATTCAATTTCGAATTCAAATTTTAGACCCCGCACTATACTTTCCATATACAATATTACTATGTATGTAAGAAAAGTAATACATCCATTATGCTTAAGAATATAAATATCTAATTTCAAACACAGGAAACTATCGTTTAATCCTTTTCGGGGAATGTTATTGTATAAACTCCATGCACAAACACTCCCCGTTAAATATACGTGGACACAGTTTTTCAAGCATAAATTCGTGATAACAAACATACGTCGCCCACAAAAACACGGACTACTTAACATGACAAAGATAACACGGGGAATAGAATACAAGCAAAACGAGTCCCAATAAACATAAATTTTCGCAAGAAAGGCTAATACATTCATGCCGCTGGGTTCCGATAATCTATTTCAACATAAAACTGGTGAAATATTTCAGCTATTTATTTCAGTTATTATTTTATTATTTTGAATAGATAAAATAAAAGTATAGTTTGGATTATTTTAAAAAAAATAGCGAGTAACTCTGTTACTTGATGTAAAACATTACTCTATTTTGAATATTTTGACTGGGAAAAATTTTATTCATGCTGTGTTTGACGATGGTACACGGTACCTAGGGAAAAGTTTCGATATTTTATAAGTTTTGATATTTTTAAATATATTTTACTTATAACTTTTCGATAGATTAACAGAATATTTTGTCCGATTCGGACCCTAAACGACTAAGTTATCGACGATGGACTATATACAGGGTGTCCCAAAAACATCCGCGACATCGGCTTTTATTCCTTAAATATTGATGTTAGACATGTATAATAAATTACAGTGTAAAAAAAGGTACAGAATTTTATGAAATCGATTAAAATTTTTAAGGGAATTAAATTTTAAGAAATACAAAATTAAAATTTGTATACGGACGCCATACAAAACATTTCCAATGAGTAAAATGTGCCCCATACACTAATTAGGTGATGTACAGAATTTCAGAATTTTCTCATAAAACGTCCCAGAGATATGAAAAGACAAAAATGCTAACTTAAACCACTTTTTGATGCATCGACATGGGTTCTCAGAGGAGAAAAATCATGTCTGCAGATCGCGTTTCAGGGGTCATACACAAATTATGAAAGAAAACAATTACATAAATAAATAATAATTTTGCTATTTATTGGTACAAAGGTATCTACACTGTGTAGAAATAATAACTTTACACAAAGATTAAAGCTTGTTCAAAATGTTTTCCATCCATGACAATACAGAGCTACATTCGCCTGATAACAAGCCTGTGATGTATTTCTGCTTTGCGTCATTTGCACTCTTGCTGTAAACATTTACATTTTAATTTGTGATTAATCCCTCACCAACTGTGTTTAAACATATCTCTGGAACATTTTATGATAAAATTCTGAAATTTTGTACATCACCTTATTAGTGTATGGGGCATATTTTACTCATTGGAAATATTTTTGTACGGGGCCGTATAAAAATTTGAATTTTGTATTTCTTAAAATTTAATTCCCTTGAATATTTTAATCGATTTCATAAAATTATGTACCTTTTTTTTACGCAACTGTGTAATTTATTATATATGTCTAAGATCAATATTTAAGGAATAAAAGCCGAGGTCAATGTTTTTGGGACACCCTGTATATGGCTGTATATATCGACGATGGGCGAAATATATGGATGTAACATTTGCAGTCATTCCAAAGGTTGGACATATTCAACCGATAAGCACATATGCTCTGATGTTGATACACATATAGCTCAGATGTTGATGCACAGATACACGTATGTTGATGCACAGATGTTGATGCACAGATGTTGATACACGTATAGCGCAGATGTTGATGCACAGATACACGTATGTTGATGCACAGATGTGGATACACGTATAGCTCAGATGTTGATGCACAGATACATATGTTGATGCACAGATGTTGATACACGTATAGCGCAGATGTTGATGCTCAGATATCGCAGACCTAAAATTTTATTTTATTTACCCTTATCTACAAGTATTGTTTTAATACACAGCTTAAAATGTATATATAATCACAAGAACTATTATACATAAGGTTTTGTAATGAATTTGTCAGATATATATTTTTACGCGTATTACATTAGCAACTCCCCTGAAGGACAGCGAGCTACATACCATACCCTCTGTGGAACATTCTGGAAAAAACACTTTATTCGTGAAGTTATTAGCCAATCTACAAAACTCAAGAACTCGCCGAAAGTCGCCAAATTGGCGATATTTCTGGTTAGGGTCCCCGAAGTCAAGTCAGGCGGTCCAAACCTTCAAATTATAACAGTGATTTTCTGGTTCCTATTCGTAACAATATGATATCACTTCCGTTATATATTTCCATTTCTTCTGAGTCACATTTCTTTCTACCCCGCACCCTGAAATGTTTCACATCAAAAATTATTCGATAGATAATTCGAAAATTATTCGATTCGAGATATTAAATTTAAGCTTTTTCTTAGTTTTGTAAATCAGGTTTAATGCGGAATTTTAACACTGATGTTCGTTTTTCCAGATGAAGTTCAAATTACTGAATTACTATTGTGGTGAAAGAAAGGAAACATTGGAGTCGGTTTACTTTTAAGTAATAAATTAATCTTTGAATTGAATTATTAATCTTAATTAGAGTAGCCATGACTCAGTATAGTTCGTACATTTTTGCCGAGACCGCAATAACCCACTATTACTTTATTGGACGAGTTCTTCAAAGTAATCATTATTAAAACACTACACATTAAATTCCACATTTTTAACTTTTAAAATAAATATTATTTATTTACGCATATTATTGTTATGATTAAAATTATATTAATTTTAATAAACGCTTAATAAGAAGAAAAAATGTGAAATCAGGTCTTTAGAATATTATTCCAAAATCAATAATTGACCTAATACAAGGTAGGATCAAAAAGTTCGGAGACTGTGCTGATATCTCCAACCCTAGTTGGAGGAGAGGGGAACTATTTTACCGTGGCGTAGTAGAGGCGCATGTGACGCGAGATATGAAAAGGAAGAAGCAGGTGTTTTTCCCGACAATGTGTGTCAGTGAACTATAGTCATTCGCCTGGTGCAATATTTCGGCCGGCGATTTCCCCAAACGCTGGCAGAATTTGATATTGGCACATTGTTCTTCAAACGCCTTTTTCGTTTTTGACGAACGCGAACGACTACAGTTCACTGACACGCATAGTCTGAAAAATCCCTGCACTGCGGACCTGCTTCTTCCTTTTCACATATCGAGTCACATGTGTCTCTACGCCACGGTAAAATAGTTCCCCTCTCCTCCAATCAGGATTAGAGAGATCAGCACCGTCTCAACTTTCTGATCCTATCTTGTATATATGCAGATAGGAACATACCTCTGTTCGCCGGGACTGTTACTCAGCATGACTGGATTGTTCCGCTTCTTTTTCTGACATTTGGAGTCAGCTTTGTCTTTTTCTTTAACAATTTAATATTTAAAATAAAGACTCGCTACACTGCTTGAAAACACGACTCTCGGAACTTTTTCATTATCATTCTGTACAATCACGACTTTCTCTCATCACCTTTGGATAATCATTGCTTATGAACAGCACTGCTTGACATGTCATTCCAATCCTTTCATGACCGTTCTCCTCGCTTTTTGCATTCTAATTGCCATTATTTTCATTAACTTTATCCCCTTGTCGCCACATCATTTTTCCTGAGGTCTAGATAGGCCTTCCTTGTTCTCCTTTGAGGCTCCTCAAGTGCGATGTCGCATCTTCGCATCATTGGCTCCCTGAGTCTCCAATGAAACTTGGTTTAAGTCTTGGCCCTAGGAGATCTTTTCCCTCAACCACACCTGCAATACGTTAGGCTTCCATATTAAAGTGGCAATGCCCGATCAAATAAAAGTAATTGCAGCCTCTCTGGTGGAGAAATAAAAAGTTAAGATAACAAACTCGGCAACAAAGCAAGATAGACATAAAAAGCCAAGTAGAAAGTTACATGAAAGTTTAATGATGAGTATAGAAATCGACAAAAAAACTATTACAGAAAGCATTTATTTAACACAATGGGGTTATTAGCAAATGGATGTCTTATTCAGGAATGATTCAATAAACAACAATTGCATGAACGGAAATCTAGTGTAGAGCCTGTTTAACATGTCCTCCGTTAAAACCAAGCAAGAATAAACACTTGAATTCGTGAAATAATATTATCATGTACTTAGACAATGCATATGTCGCCCTGTTTCAGCCCTTGAAGGTATGAAATTTTGAGAGATCTTCCTCACACAAGTATTGTCTTCCTAAAAATCATTTCGTTTGTTCATAGTATTATATCATAATTGTTTCAAATTGTTTTATATAAAATAACTTGTATAATATTAAATATAAAGTTACATACTAGAAACTGAAATTCCGCGCATGGAACTTAGTTAAATCGTCTTTCAAATTTCTCATTACACTTTAAATTATGGATCTCAGATTAATAGTCTCTCAAATTTCCCATTATATTTTAAATTATGGATTTCAGCTGAATCACTTTTCAAATTTTTTATTACACTTTAAATCAGTGGTTCTCAAGCGGGGTGCCGCGAGGTTGTCCAGAGGTGCTGCGGGATTTTAAGGAGGGAAAAGAAACATTTATTTTTGAAAAATCAAGAAAAAACCAGAATATTATGTTTGGACTGAAAAATATTTTTTGCTTATGGTACGTATGCCAGACGATATAAATTCGCCAACGTACGTCTTTTTACGTTGATAGAATTATTCGGCATCGAAATTTTGGTTCGGAATAATTCGTTGAAATTCAAAATGAAAACTTTGGAGTGGGGTGGTACGGAGCCAAGCATGGGTTAGCCTTCCTGGACACACGGACGCGTTCGAGTGCGCCCTCACATAGCCGCCGACAGTCTCTGACGCCCATTGTGAGGGCGTGGGGGCTATTTTTAAAGGACGTGGGGGCTCTTCTGCGTAGTTTGAGAGTTTTCTTTCGTACACTCTGGCAACCCTGAACTCCACCACGTGGCTGGAAATTAGTGGACGTAAATCGTAAACTGGAGAATAGGGGACATTGGTTTTGGGCTGGCAACGAGGTTTTCAATTTTACTGCTTCCGTGTTTTTGATTATGGATAAATTTTTAGTGAAAATACGCAAAACTGAGGAAAGTAAAGAAGAAGTTGAAGTGGAGGTTAATACTGAAGTTTCTTTCGATTCCTCAAGTTTAAATGGTGATAAAAGGAACGAACCTTTTTCTAAGAAAAGGACGTATTTGAGCAGTTATTTGTCGTATGGTTTTACGTGGAATACTGATCAGGACAATCCTAGGCGCGTGTGTGTCGGTTTTGGGGAAACTCTCAGCAATCAAGCCATGGTCCCCAGTAAGCTGAAGCGGCATCTGACTACAAAACATCCAGATGAGTCCGAAAATAACTCTTGCTATTTTTCACGTTTACTGGAAGGCCAGAAAAAACCTGCTTCTAGAATGGTTAAAAGGGTCACCATATCTGATGCTAGTCTTGAGGCTTCCTTTAAAATTGCTGAGTTGATAGCAAAAAAAAAATGAAATCTCACACTCTTGAAGAGGAAAAAAATTGGTCCAGCTTGTAACATCATTGTTGAAACTGTACTTGGTCAAGAAGCTAGAGATCAGGTTTCGAAAGTTCCTCTCTCGAACAGCACAGTAAGCCGTAGGATATAAATGTCAATAAATGTAAACGAGCAAGTTATGGGGAAAATAAGAGCCAATGTCAAATATGCTTTACAAGTAGAAGAAAGCACAGATATTATCTCCAAATCACAACTCCTTGGGTTTGGTAGATTCGTTAATGACAATGCATTATAGAACATTTTTTTGTAAAGAGATCCAAACGACCACCACTGGTCAAGACATTTTTAATTTAGTGTCTTCTTACCTCACCGAGCATGGCCTCCTGTGGGAGAATTGTGTCGAAATTCGTACCGATGGCCCATCATCCATGGTAGGAAAATTTAAGGTGCTTACAACTAGAGTCCGCACAGAAAATCCCTCTGTGATAAAAAAACTCACTGTTTTTTGCATAGAGAAGCTTTAGTTTCAAAAACTTGGCGCAACGAACTTCTCAAGGTTTTTAATCAGGCTGTCAAAATGGTAAATTACATAAAAACACGACCTTTAAAAACAAGAACTTTTGAAAAAATATGGCAAAAAATGAACGCGGTTCATGTTTCATTAGTTTTACACACAGAAACCAGGTGGCTGTCTAAAGGCAATGTCTTAAGCCGGCTTCTAGAACTTAAGGAAGAACTTAAATTTTTTTTTATTTGAAAAAGAAAAACAGAACACGTTTAATGAACTTTGGCACAATAATGTTTGAAACTTGCGTACTTGACTGATATATTCAAAAAACTTAATGAATTAAATTTGTCTATGCAAGGTCGGAAGGAGACACTAATTTCATCAACAAACAAAATAAAAGGTTTTAAAAGAAAACCGGCCTCGTGGAAATCATCGATCCAAAAAGGGGATCTGTCTAATTTTCCCTCTCTTCTTGGTCTGATGAATGAAGATGATTTCAGTAGTCTAAGAAATATAGAACATATCATTCTTGACCACATCTCGCAACTAGACAATGCGATTGATCAATACTTTCCATCCCTATCAATGGAAAAGTTGGACTGGATTGTGGCACCATTTGAATTCACAGATAGCGCGGAAGAACTGAATTTTACTGCTTCTGAAAGGGATGAATTCATCAATGTTTGCAAGGATTCTACTTTAAAAACTAAATTTGAAAAATGTAACGAGAAATCAGTGGTTCCCTTTTGGCTTGAATTATCGCAAGAATATCCCAACATAGCTGAAAAAGCCATAGAGCTACTTTTACCGTTCTCCACATCATATCTGTGTGAACAAGGTTTTTCTGCCATGGCTATAATCAAATCAAAATCAAGAAATAGACTTTTAAGTCTTGAGGATGGCATTCGTGATGCGTTGTCATCCTTGAGACTCAAAATTATTATGTTTAAAACACCAGCCTCAAATTTCGTACTAACTTTTTAAGGCTACTGATATCTTTATTTGAGACCATTTCTATGTCTTTAATTTTATTAAGCTTAAAGCAAGTAATTTAAACATTTGGCAGAAAAATTATTCATATATAAATACACTATTTTAACTAAAATTTGTAAAACTTGATAAAAATTGTAACTTCAAATTTTTTTAATCATTTATTTCCATTTTTCCCATTTAATTTTGAGATTTTTTTTATGTATTATAAAACACATCTTTAGCTATGAAATAAAATTACGTGATTTCTATTAGATGAGTTCTTAGATTTTTAAAATTTCTGTGCAAATTGTATTATATACAAAACATTATAAATCGAGGGGTGAGAGCGAAAACTACCAAAGTCCAATTTTTCTTAAATTGTGATAAAAGTACGGGGGGGTAGAGGGTGCTGGGGTGCCGCCGTATCCTGAACGAAGGACAGGGGTGCCGTGAGTCCTAAAAGGTTGAGAACCACTGCTTTAAATTATGGATTTATCCTCTTTCAAATATGTCATTACACTTTAAATTATGGATCTCAGGTAAATCGTCTTTCAAATTTGTTATTATATTTTACATTATGGATTTTTTTTCTTACACAAACTCGAAAACAATGTCTGATTACTTGTTGCACTAATGCCTGGAGCCCAAACTTTGCATTGCACTGAAATTTGAAATTTTCCTTCCGAGCAACTTCCACCGGTAAATGACGGATGGTCCCCAAAAAGCTTTACAATAAATGTAATTTTAAATCTCGGTCTGTATTTTAACAAGTACTGAGAGGAATTAACTACAATTTTGAGCGCCAATATTTCGTGCAGTGTTAAATAAATTATCGCCAAAATTCACCCACGTTTCTGTTCATATTTTTTTTAAATATGAATTTCATAATAGTTAATAACAAAAATGTCTTCGAAAATGAAAAATGGTATGTATTTTGTTTAGGTTTTTAGTATTATGATATGAAATAAAAATCAGTTTGATAGGCTAATTGAATATAAAAAAACAGAAGCACCAATATAGCATAAAGAACTCGAAATGTCAACAGTCATCACTCCCCAACGGCTTGAATAAATAATATAAAATTTATATAAATTTGGGATTCGTTGCCCTTTGAAAAAAATCGAGTTGGTACGAAGCTTAATATGAAGATAACCTCTTATACAAATTAGATGCACATTTATTTAGAGAATACGTTTTTCTGCATCTATAAATCTACATATACATTTGGTTTTACTTTACGACGCGAGTAGTTGAATAAGAAGCTGTATTTGAATATTTTTTTGTCTTGGAAAACTGTATTTTATACAAAGACAGAAGGTAACGTAGAAGATTAGTACCATTACCAAAGTTATTACCACAATTATGCTTGGTTTTGAACCTAATAAAAGTTCTTCCCATGTTATCATCTACTCCTCTGTAAATTGTTGAGAAGTTAAAAGCACTGTGTGTGTGTGTATTATAATAAATTTCTCTTATGCGATTTCTATATTTTCTCTGTAAGGAACTAGTAAAAATAAATATTTTATTTCAAAAACGAGATACAAAATATAATTTAATACCTCTAACAGCAATTCATTGTGTTCTATGCACAAATAATCCCCCTATAAATAATCATAAATCCAGTTTTTCATGCTATAAATTTGTAATAGCAAACATACGTCGCCCACAAAAACACGAGCTTCTTAACATCACAATGAGATCACGAAGAATAGAATACAAGCAAAGCAGATCCCAGTGAGAGTAAATTTATGTGAGGAAAAATAATGCATTTATGCTTTAATTTCCCAATATTTTTACTTTTCCTTCAATATATAATATATATAAATGGAAAGTATTGTGATAACGTTAAACCTTCAGCTGTCAGATTTGGAAGGATTTGCATGTATTGGGAATCCCTGAATATGGCTTAAGAATATTTCCAATCATGGGCAGGAGATCTTCTCTAATAAATAGATCAATTTGAATACAATTTGGTAGAATTACTTCCGTTAGTAAGCATAAAAGTCCTCTTGGTTTTCGGGAAGTTTTACTATAGGAAAACCTTTATTGTTTTCAAAAATCATAAAAATTATTTATGGAAGAACATACTACTAAATTAGCCATTTTATGATAAGAATGTATTTAAAATCGATTGATTTATAGCATACATAACCATGTCATTTATAGCATGCATAACCATAAGCCCTTCTCGAGTCATTGCACAATTTCAATTTAAAATGAAAAGAATTGTGCAAAAATATAAATATGCTCAACATTATCAAATAAAAAAAGCATAGTAGTAATTTTAACTTAACATGAACTGTCAACAATATTTAGAATTATTGCGAACAATTCTCGAGATATTAGAAATTTAATTTTTTTCACCGAGAATATTGTTTCTCGAAATAAATCAAGTAATTTCTACACAATTTGAAACATTTATAAACATGAATCCTATGGAATTTTAGCGACTCCGTGTTATAAGAAGACTTTCATGTGTGTTACTGTTTTTACCACAATATCAAAATTTGTGTTATTGTTTTTTCCACAATACCAAAAGTTGTGTGATTGCTTTTTCCACAGTATCAAAATTTGTGTGATTGTTTTTTCCACAATATAAAAATCTGTGTTATTATTATTTTTCACAATATAAAAAAAAATTTATTGTTATTTCCACAATATAAAAATTTGTATAATTGTTTTTTTTTTCACAATATCAAATTTCGCGTTATTGTTTCTTTTTCATAATATCTAAATTTGTATTATTGATATTTTTTACAATATCAAAATTTGTTTTATTGCTCTTTTCAAAATATAAAAATTTATCTAATTACTTTTTACACAATATCAAAAATTGTGTTTGTGTAAAATTTATAGTTTTGTGTTTGTATAAAATTCACGTACCTTCTTTTTTACAATATCAAAATTTATATTATTGTGTCTTCCACAATATCAACATTTTTGTTAGTACTTTTTCATCGATATCACAATTTGTTTAATTTTTTTTCTATAATATCAAAATCTGTTAATCTTACGAAAAAGTCATATATTGAACATATTCGATTAATTAGCAAAAAATTGGCTAATTTGTTGAACGTAATTCTTTTTTATTATTATTATTATGATTTTACGATGATTATTAACATAGTATATCAATGGCCGTAACATAGTACATCAATGGATACGTAAAATTACAATTAGATTACTTCATCCCGGGTCACTATTTCAGCAAGCAAACAAGAAAGATTAATCATGCTTAAAGCATTGATTATGAAACATTTTCCAACTTCAATGCAATTTTATTTAAACAAGTCTAAAATGCAATACATTCCTCGGTAATATTTTGAAACTTATCACAATACTGCATTAATTTATTATATTTGAAAACTTAAACCTTCATCGAAAAAAATGAACTTCATTCAAATGACGGCATTGAAATATAAATTGCCTGGTTTAAACATCTCTAAAATGTTATACATTCCTCGGTAATAGTTTTAGAATTATCATAATTCTACGATAATTTATTATGTTTGAAAACTTCATCGAAAACAACTGACATTCATTCAAATGACGTCATAGAAAAAATAACGCGCCTGGATCTCTCTATAAAAACAGGATTTCATTCATAACTTTCTCCCATTCATTTCATTCATCACAATACTATAATAATTTATTTTATTTAAACATTTTCTTTAAGACCATGGAGCTACAAAAAATTAAACTATATGCTTGAAACTTCATCGAAAAAAATCGTCCTTCTCTTTATGAAATCAATTAATATTTCATTCATATCAGCCATGCAGACTCCATGGACTAAATTATTTTGTGTTAAAAAAATACAGGAATTCTAATACAACTCATTCTATATATTTTGCTGTTTACATTTTACATAGGTGAAAAATAGGCTTAGTTGTAGAAATAATCAAATTTAGATGAGCATTTAAACTCAAATATATTGTCATTGCGTTGTTTCAGTATGTAGATACACAGAATTTAAGCAAAAATAAAGTAGTTTTAGGACGGATACAACACTCAGTATGAATTAAAAAGAACTTAAAAAAATCACGATTCTGAAACAAGATGGGTGCCATATATCATTTTGAAGTGGGTCATGTGATCGTTTCATATCATGGTCACGTGATCGTTTCATATAAGAGGTGTAATTATTATTTTAATTTTTATTTAAAAAACTACTGAATATATTTCGCTGAATTTTTTTTTATATATTTTATAGAACAATTTGAATATTACCTAAAATTTTCGAAGCAATTTGTGAATTTTAAATCCGCTTAAAAAATGTTTGAAAAATTAGGTCCCATGGGGCTCAAAGTATTTCATTTTTTCGACCCGGGTTCAATCCAAAACTAATTGGGTGATATTATTCATTTATATTCCCATAGGTTCTACAGACCGTCTGAACAACATACTAAAATTTCATTTTGTTTAAGTCATTTTTACGGCAGTTATCGTGCTAACGGACAGACAGACAGACAGACAGACACAATGAACAAAGTCATAAACACTTTTCAACTTTGTTGTAAAATGTTAAAACGTGACCAGGGAATTTTTAATAATTTAAATAACTTTTCGGTGTAGATTTCGTATTGGCTTTATTTTTACCATATCAAGACTGAATTTTTATTTTACTTTATATATGGCCGGAGGGTCATTGGTAAAACGGGTCATTGATCTTTTACGGCAGTTATTTGATCAGTCATTGGTTAAGCCCTAAATAGATAGCAGTTATCGCCCCACTTAGCATGAAATTGCTAAACATATAAAATTAAATACTTTATGGGGACCATTAATAAGTATCGATAATATTCTATTATTATATTTTATATAAAAAATGTTTTCGTTTAATCAGGAGGAAGTAATAACTAGTTGGAAACGTCAAGAACACTGTACCAAAGCGTGCAGTTGAATTACGATGCGCAGAAAAATCACACTCAAACTCCATCAGTAAAAGATCTGATGTGGGCAACACATGACTTTCCTTATATAATGCAATGAATTTACTGCTTTTACAACTAAAACAAGAAAGATCAATCATGCTTAAAGCATTGATTATGAAACACTTTCCAACTTCAATGCAATTTTATTTAAAAAAGTCGAAAATGCAATACATTCCTCGGTAATATTTTAAAACTTATCACGATACTACATTGATTTATTATATTTGAAAACTTAAACCTTCATTGAAAAAAATGAACTTCATTCAAAAGACGGCATTGAAATATAAATTGCGTGGTTTAAATATCTCTAAAATGCAATACATTCCACGGTAATATTTTTAAATCTATCATAATACTACGATAATTTATTATATTTGAAAACTTCATCGAAAACAACTGAAATTAATTCAAATGACGTCATAGAAAAGATAACACGCCTGGATCTCTCTATAAAAGCAGGATTTCATTCATAACTTTCTCCATTTCATTCATCACAATACTATAATAATTTATTTTATTTGAAAACTTAAACCTTCATTGAAAAAAATGAACTTCATTCAAAAGACGGCATTGAAATATAAATTGCGTGGTTTAAATATCTCTAAAATGCAATACATTCCACGGTAATATTTTTAAATCTATCATAATACTACGATAATTTATTATATTTGAAAACTTCATCGAAAACAACTGAAATTAATTCAAATGACGTCATAGAAAAAATAACACGCCTGGATCTCTCTATAAAAGCAGGATTTCATTCATAACTTTCTCCATTTCATTCATCACAATACTATAATAATTTATTTTAATTAAAAATTAAGACCATGGAGCTACAATTCATAAACTTTATGCTTAAAACTTCATCGAAAAATATCGTCCTTCTGTTTATAAAATCAATTAATATTTCATTCATATCAGCCATGCAGACTCCATGGACTGAATTATTTTGTGTTAAAGAAATACAGTAATTCTAATACAACTCATTCTACATATTTTGCTGTTTACATTTTACATAGGTGAAAAATAGGCTTAATTGTAGAAATAATCAAATTTGAATGAGAATTTAAACTCAAATATATTGTCATTGTGTTGTTTTAGTATGTAGATGCGCAGAATTTAAGCAGAAATAAAGTAGTTTTAGGATGGATACAACACTCAATATGAATTAAAAAGAACTTTAAAAAATCACGAATTTGAAACAAGATGGATGCCATATCTCATTTTGAAGTGGGTCATGTGATCGTTTCATATCATGGTCACGTGATCGTTTCATATAAGATGTGTAATTATTATTTTAATTTTTATTTAAAAAACTACTGAATATATTTAGCTGAATTTTTTTTTATATATTTTATGGAACAATTTGACTATTTCCTAAAATTTTCGAAGCAATTTGTGAATTTTAAATCCGCTTAAAAAATGTTAGAAAAATTAGGTCCCATAGGGCTCAATGTATTTCATTTTTTCAACCCGGGTTCAATCCAAAACTAATTGTGTGATATTATTCATTTATATTCCCATAGGTCCTACAGACCGTCTGAACAACATACTAAAATTTCATTTTGATTAAGTCATTTTTACGGCAGTTATCGTGCTAACGGACAGACAGACAGACAGACAGACAGAATGAACAAAGTCATAAACACTTTTCAACTTTGTTGTAAAGTGTTAAAAAAACGTTATTCTTATAGTAGATACTTATATTCTTTCCATGATATTGAATTTTCTTCAATTAGTCATCATTTTCATTGATGTAACGTCATTTTTATCCAGTTGGCGAGATTTTTGTTAATTTGGTAACAATTAAAAATGTCGCCAAGTTGGTGACATTCCGCCAAATTCGTCGCCAAAATCTCGACAAGCGTTATGGACGGAGAAACACGTTATTCTTACAGCAGATAAATGACTATTGGCGTTCAAATACAAAAGTATTACTCAAAGTATCTTTTTTCATGAATGGAACAAGCTAGCTCCACGAGAATGATGTCACCCAATTTATCGCATGGTATTACATATGAAAAGTGAACATGTGTCTCAATAGGAAATATATTTTTTTTTATTTTATATAACTTTTTGATATTTTTATTGAAAAATGTGCAATATCTCGAGAACGGTTCATGTTAGCGTTCTAACATTTATGTCAATCGTTTCCTAATGAAAAATTCGATTTGATTCAAAAGTGATGTCTGTGTGTGTGTGTGTGTGTCGAAAGCCCAGACCATCCGACTCGTCCAAGGACATAGAGCAATTTAATGGATGGCCGGATGTGTGTGTGTGTGTGTGTGTGTGAAAGTGTGTGTGTGTATGTGTGTGTGTGTGTGTGTGTGTGTGTGTGTGTGTCAGTGAGTCTGTGGAGACGATAACTGACGAACGAATGGACCGATTCTAACAAAATGTGGCACAAAAATCACAATCCGTAAACACTGGAAGCCTATTGTTTTTTACGCAATCGAATGACCAGAACCCCTCTAAATTTTCGAATGAAATTTTGAAAAAATCGTCAAAAAATCAAAACCTCTAATCAAGTTACGCAAATAGACATTTCTTATGTAATTTTTCATTAGAAAACAATTGACATAAATTTTAGAACGCTAACATTAACCGTTCTCGAGATATTGTACATTTTTCAAAATAATTATCAAAAAGTTATATAAAATAATAAAAAAGTATTTCCTATTGAGAAATATGTTCACTTTTCATATGTAATACCATGCGATAAATTGGGTGACATCATACTCGTAGATCTAGCTCGTTCCATTCATGAAAAAAGATACTTTAAGTAATGCTTTTGTATTTGAGCGCCAATAGTCATTTATTTGCTGTAAGAATAACTTATTTCTTCGTCCATAACGCTTGGCGAGATTTTGGCGACAACTTTGGCGTAATGTCGCCAATTTGGCGACTTTTTGAAATGTTGCCAAATTAACGAAAATCACGCCAAATGGATAAAAATGACGCTAAATCAATGAAAATGACGACTAATTGTCGAAAATTCAATATCTTGGAAAAAATATTAGTATCTACTATAAGAAAAACCTATATTTTTTTACTGTTAAAAGTAGTAAATTCATTACATTATATAAGGAGAGTTATGTGTTGCCCACATCAGATTTTTTACGAAGATACTCGTTTTATTTTTCGTTTGTTTGTTTGTTTGTTTGTTTACGAAGATACGCATTTTTGCATATGTGGTCCTTGGTTCCAAAACAGGTTGAAGACCACTGGGATCAACCCTTTCAGTCAGAACATTGCTCATTTTCCACGGATCAAAGTGTGTCGAAAACCCAGACTGTCCGGCTCATCCGTGGACATAGAGCAGCACTTTGGACGGCCGGAGATCAAAGTGTCTGAAATAGTAGAACGTTTTGCTACATTTCACCAGTTTCTAAAAAGCCGTATAAGATACTGCAGTACAGGTAAAGTCAATCCATCCAATTTGTCTAAGATAATTTTTGATGAACTCTTTGATTTAATCTTTTGATTACGGGTGGGACAGCGTCAAACCCAAATGAAGAACCTCTCAAAAAGACAGGTATTTGACATACCCTATCCCAAACAGTTCGATCTTTGCAGACATTGGCCAATGCCTGCAAAAGGGGATCGAACTGTTTGGGATAGGGTATGTTAAATACTTGTCTTTATTAGTTCTTCGTTTAGGATTGACGCTACCCCACCCGTAAGCAAAAGATTAATAAGTGAAAAGGTATGTTCATTGTTGAGGAAATGAGAATGGCTGAGTACTTTAGTTTATCTGTGGATTCAATACTGTATAGACCAACTTAGTTTAGTACTAAGATACTGGAACAAATGGGAAATTATTTGAGGGATTTTTGATATTTTTTTAACTTGAAGATTTATACCGGAGAACATATGACAAATCCAACTTTGAATTACCTAAGTCATACTTGTAATATTGACTTCTCAAAGTGTAGAGGCCAATCGTATGGTAATACTGCCAATATGTTAGGCCGTTATCAAGTAGTACAGAAAAACTTTTAGAATGAATAAATATGCAATATTTATAATTATTTATATGTGCTGCTTACTCTCTAAATCTGGTTTAAATATTAATACTGGTAATAGTAAAAGTGATTTTTTTTTACTTTTCAGTTACTTTATATGCACATATTATCTACATACACATATTCGAGGGCAATGGTTTAAATTTCACTTGGGAAAAATTCATGTTATAAAAACTATATCTGATACTCGATAGAAAGCTCATAACAAAGCAACGGGTGCTATTTCACAAAGGTATTTGGTGCGTTTTGTGCAAGAATTAATGATAAGATACGGAAAGTTTAAACAATTTGAATATCATTGCAAACAAAACACAGAAAGATTTTTTATCAGGCTTTCAATGTGGAATGTAACTGTCAACCATTTTCGTGACAAATTTTAAGAAGAGAAACCAGATTTGAAAATGTGGGCTCAAATCAGTACCTGACATATCGTATGGTCATTTTGAGAAATGATTTCGAAACATTTGAAAGCTTGTCGAAAGACATGCTGCATGAAGTGGACTATAGAGAAAAGCAGTACCACAGAAGAATTAAAAATTAAAATCTGTGTGAAAACAAACAATTTGTTTATTATTTTAACAGTGTAAAAAGCTTATCCATATTCGCAATCATACATCGCATACACTTTTTATCTGACAACTCCTATGAAACAATTGTTAGATATCGTTGCTATTCAGAGGATAAATGTTGTAAAAATTTAAAAAAAATGATTGAAGAATGGTTCAATTCGACTATCTCATACCAGAATCCATTTATAAGTAGTTTGCGATTTTTTTTTATTATTATTTATTTATTTAATTTTATTATTTTTTTCCAAATTTTACAAGAAAATATTTGAAAAATATGTCCAAATGATCACAGTTATAACATGTTATCCTTCATTTCAAAGGGCTTGGAAAACTCTTTCGATTGATACCAAGTATTACAGTGTACCCCCTCGGGGAGTAACTTCCCTCCACCTAGGGAAGCTTACGAACACAAATATTGAATCGCGGCTATTTTTCACTACAATGATTAAAACTGTTAAGTTTCGTGTTCATTGAGCCATAAGTAACCCCTTTTATGCAAAAATTATGTCAAATTTTGTCCTATGCTTACATGTTAGGAACATCTGAAATTTTGAAGTTTTCGTTCGAATTTCAAAAAATTCTATCTAGCGCTTGATTGTTCGTTATGGGTCACGGTTTGGTGTACAGAATTATTCCCGGCGGTTATTCGTCTGGAGACCACCTGAAACTCACTATCACGCCGGTAACATCAGCAAAATGCACCCATACAGGGATTTGATGATTTGAGCAGGGTTTGCTGTCGGCGCCCGCAGTTATCTCCACCTCTTTTATCGCTGTACTTTTACTGCAGTTCTGTATAGAGATGACATCCTTGCTCAATATGTTCGCCCATGTCTTGCGGACATGTGTCCTGATGCCATTTCTATAGAGGATAACGTAAAAGTTCACAGAGATCGCATTGTCCGTCAGTACTTAAAATCGAGAATACTGTTTCGTATGGAATGGCCATAGAGATCACCCGACTTGAATACCATCGAACATATATTGGACATGCTCCGGAGACGTTTAAGTTCTCCCCATGACCCTTCCCGGAAACTTTACGAGCTAAGGGCTTGTCTGCTGTACACAAATACCACAAACCGTCGTAGATTATCTTATTCTTGGCATGAATCGACGCTACCGGGAAAATGTTTCCAGATCACATTCCGTATTGACAGACCTCCACCAATTAACTGTTTCTGTTTATCTCTATTATTTAATTATTTATAGATCATTTTCTTTGCATTTCCTCTCACTCTAGTGTCTTTGGTTATACCCCATGATCTGTGAAATTGTCAATAAATTCGAATAAATACTTTTTATCCTCTTTTTTAACTATGTTGCTTAGCTTTTGGACATGAGTGTATATTGTCGTATACCATTTCCTTCCTAGCACCTTTCCAAGCCTCAGAAGGGCCTTGGTGGACCAATGAGATTCATTCTCCTAAACCTTACTAGCAGCATCAGTATATAGAGACACTTGCATAATTAAAATTCATTTGACCATCCACCAATTAACTGTTTCTTTTTATCTCTATTATTTAATTATTTATAGATCATTTTCTTTGCATTTCCTCTCACTCTAGTGTCTTTGGTTATACCCCATGATCTGTGAAATTTTCAATAAATTCGAATAAATACTTTTTATCCTCTTTTTTAACTATGTTGCTTAGCTTTTGGACATGAGTGTATATTGTCGTATACCATTTCCTTCCTAGCACCTTTCCAAGCCTCAGAAGGGCCTTGGTGGACCAATGAGATTCATTCTCCTAAACCTTACTAGCAGCATCAGTATATAGAGACACTTGCATAATTAAAATTCATTTTCGTTAACTTCATTCTTTATCGTCTGTGCACATATATTCAAATCACACATTTTCCCGTACTAAATAGAGAACACTCTATAACTTTGTAATTGAAATTTTTTGCCTCTCTTGCTTCTTTTCCGAGATAGAAATTCTAAATTCCTCAATTCATCACCAGAGGCGTTGCAAACTTTAGATAGCGTATAGTATCTTTCCCATTATAAAACCTTGCTGATTCCGCTCCAGAATTTTTTTTTTCAAATGGCCAGGCACTTTGACATTCGTCATTCGCCTTTATTACAGCGGCCAGAGTGTGAACCATTTAGCCGTCCATTGACGTTGCCCCAGTTCGCTCCAGAATACTTCCATCTAAAGTTAAAAGGATGCATAAAGACTTATGAGGGAATGCTATACAATGTCATACCGGTGCATTGTTGAGTTATGCCCATACCTCAAAGACATGCACACACGCGCAAATATCCAAACATACATACACACGCATACTCGCATACATTCAAACATACGCAACATGCATGCAGACACACACGACCACATGCCCATACCCACAAACATATTTCAAAAAGTGTTCGAAATCTGTTCGGAAATTACTAAAATGATCTCTTCTTCCAGAAATTTTTGAGAAAGCAAATATATTTCTATATAATAATATGAGCAAGTAAATACAAAGTACCCGGTAAAGTTGTAAATAGGTCAAATAGTTTTGAACAATGGTAGCTAGAGCTATGAAAGTGATGTGTTGATAGTACATGGCCATGTGCTTCTAGAAAAAAACTGACGGCAGCGCCCCTAGCTGCAAATTTTCTATATTAGCACTCATATCTCAGAAACTATTAAAGATATAGGAAAAACGGCAATTAAATTGTTGTAGATAACCATCAAATTAGTAACATTTGACATTTTTCAGAAGCAAATGGTGAAAATGGAAATTAGATGCATTGCTGTGGGCATCGCATGCAATAATGGCTGTGGCGCACAAAACCAATCTTGCAGATAAACTTTGATGAGCATGGTATCAGAAAAAGATCATGACAATGAGAGAAAACTTGAATGAAGATTATTACGGCATACTACATGGTAAATTCAGACGAAAAACTGTGGAAGCAACAAGGCAGTAATCCTTACTATTTCCTACTGCTCTACGGTGACCCATAATGCTGGTAAACGTGCAATAGGAAGTTATTTCCTGCATACAAATATGTATTGTGACAGAAAGTGTGCACAGCAAACATACTTTACATTAAACTGTTCGTTACTTAAATAACTCTTTTGCATTAAATGAAATAATGTTTCCTATAAATTTGATGATTGTCTACAACTTTCATACTGGGGTTTTTTTTCTGTATCTCTCAAACTTTCCGAGATAGAAGTGCAATCTTTCAAATTATGCTGATGGACCCGCTGTCATCAATCCCATTTAATAGCTTACGGTAGCATTACTTGTATATAGGTACCTCACTTCTATAGCTATAGCTACCATCGTTCAAAACTTATTTGGCCTACTTACAAATTTACTGGGTACCTTTATATACTTTAATGTTTTAACGTTAAAATTATTTTATTGTATAAGATTTTTTAATAATATCTGTTATTAATATCTTCTGATTTTAATATGATGACAGTAAGTGCTTTATTTCGAAGACAGGACACAGAGCATTATTTAATCTCTAGCAAAATTGTATTCTATTCCTAGACATAAATAGATCTTTTTAAATATTCATGAACGCGGTTTTTCAACCACAAATTTGTGATAACAAACATACGGCGCCCCAAAACACACGGCCTACTTAACATGACAATGATAACACACAGGAAATAGAATACCACAACAAAACTGTTCCCACTACACATAAATTTGTATAAGAAAAGCTATAGCATCTGTTCGGTGATCTGTTTTAACAAAAAGCTGACGCAGAACGAAATAGCTCGGCTATTTATCGGGAGAACTCTAAGGAATGAATTTATAAGGAACATACACTTTTTGTTGTGAGAAACTGATTTAGTTGAGGATATTAAGTTTAAATTGTATCATGGCTATTAACATGAAGTCAATAGATAAGTAAAATGTGAATAGAATTTGAAAGAAGTTCATATGTTAACCAAAGAGCTAAAATAAAAGTTAGGATTTTTATATACATTTTACTCCAACCTAAGTAAGCAAAAAATGGCTTCAGTGAAATTTTAATATCTGTTAACAATATTTGCTGTCGCATCAATATTACAAAGGAAAATGTCATTTATAATTACTGATAATTTTACTTTATTAAACTCATCCAGTACTTTGTAAGACACTTATATTGTAATTTAACATCAAATAGAAGTTCATTTAGAATGTAATTAACACATTCAATGATAAATTATGGCAACTTTCTCTTACTACATAATGAAGTTCTAATATTTCTGAGTTAATTTTTTCTTCTCGCATTATACAAAAGATGAGAGTTACAAATATGTAACGTTTAAAATTTCTAGCTCTTAGATATTTTAAGTTGATTATACCTTACATTTTAAAGATTCAACATAAATTGCAAACTGTATTCATCAAATATTATTCCGCATTTTTAAATCAAGACTTTAATTCAAAATCGTCTGTTTAAAATTTGGTTATTCTATTCATAGACATCTAAACTCCAGAGCTGCAAACATTCAGTTTAATGTTATCTTAAGCTGATTTTAGTTTACGAGACTGAAAATATAATGAATAATAGATAATTCCCATCAAGAGGTAATGTATTCATCGCATTCTCTATGAAAACAAAGATTTATTGGATGAGTTAAGCTTTAAAGAACACTAAATTGTGATTTTAACTATGCATGGTTTCCTACTATCTTATGCATTCTTTGGTTCAGAATCCGGTTACTGTTAAAGTGTTTTGAATTTATTGTAAATATTTCTGCAATTACGAGAACAGGAGATTCGTGTTTTAAAATTTAAAATGTGCGCAATATCCAATTTAGAGAGCATTATACCTTACATTTATATTATAAAAATATTACAGCAATCGTTTAAGCATAAATTTAGAAGAGATTTCATCATTTTTAATCTTTATTAATGTATGAGTTTATTTGGAGAGTGAAGTCACCAGTATCTACACAATAAAATCATACAGCAAAATCAGGTATTTAATGTTTAAAGCTAATCGTAAAAAAGTCATATATATGTGTATTTTGACTTGTGCTTTTACAATTCTAAGCATATTGAGCTACACTCTCCTCTAAAATTTTAGCATGTAACAGTAAATCGGGCGTAATTCAGGAAGTTCTGCACCGATCAACTCTAAATTTCACAGGAAAATACTCTTAATGAGTTATTTAATTATATAAACTTTAATTAGACGAAATATGTATACAGAGAGGTTTTACTTACCTTTAAATTGTTACAACAGCGTGATGCATAGAGATGTTAAACATTCTGAATTATGCATAGAAGAAGTAAAATTCTAATATAGAATATGGGCCCTCTGACCTTGATACAAATTTGGCACCGACTATTCATCCACTCAATCAAGTGATTCGAGAAAAGTCACCTAGAATAGGTATCCTTGGGTAGCCTTGGGTAACCTTGTCTAGGTAATCTTGTTCAGGGCAACAGAGGGCAATGGTTGCCATTTCTGTATAAGAGCTATTTGCAGTTCCTGGAGTGTGGTGAAAGAAAGTAAGCGGTTAGAAACGGCTCTCCGTAAAGCATTCCAAATATTTTCTATATGATTAAGAAGATCGTTGCTATCCATTAAGCAAAAATCTTGAAATCTATCATAGTAATCTTGGAATTCGTCGAAATGCATTTGCGCCATCGCAGTGCCACCTGAGAAAATATTAATTTTGAGTGCGGACTCTCAATGAATATCCAAGCCATATCATCACAGTACTATGACCAAAAGCATGATTTTCAACTAAATTATTAGGCCAATTACGTATTCATTGTTCTCTCCAGACGAGCACATTATCCGAGTCTACTATCCGATTGCAGAGCAAATCTCAATTCATCTGGGAAGAAAATATTCATCCATTGTGTTTGGGTCAAAATTACATGATCATGTCATAACACTTTCTTTCTTTCGACCCAGAGTATCTGACCTAGCCGAAGATGTAAGGAATCTATTTGGACGACCGTGACGGTACCATACAATTTAGACTGGAACTCAGTGGGGGGAGATATCCACAGAAACCGCACACACCTTCCTCTGTCACCAATCTCTCGGAAGAATTTTCGGAAGCCGTATATCAAACGTGCCCGTACACCGCATAAACACGGGGATAGTTTGGGCACAGCTGGAATTCGAACTCAGTCCTCCGAGTGCAATCCTCGTACCTTAACCACTGGGCTATCCCTCGCTCACGGCACTACCTTGTGAAGGTGTTCTTCCTCCCCTGGAGCTCAACGGGAAACAAACTTTTGATATCCGTTCACAGAAATCTCTCGTATACAGCCTTTGCCTCACAGTACTGGTCGATATAGACCTTCATATGGCTCAAATAGAAACCGATCGTATTAGAAGGATTTCGACCAAGGCTCTTAATTACTACTGTCGCTCGGCGATTATATCTTGCTTGTTAGTAAAGCTATATACCGGTTATTGAAAGATGTTATGACCCTAAGGTATCCCATCACGTATCCTTTTTTAGTTGTAATCAATTAAAAATTGACTACGACTAAAATGGCTACTTGCGATTTGAAAGAGACTTAGGATCCTTCAACAGGTTACTCAGGACCTAAAACTACAGCTACGGTCCTGCAGGAACTTTGAGCAAATCATTTTATACTTAGCGGTTAGTTTTTTTTTTTTTTTTTAATTTCATTTATATACTACATAGTATAATATATAAGGAAAGTGTTATGACGGGATCGAATTCAAGTTTGCGACGAAACAACACGTTTCAAGCATCCCTGAACTTGAATAGATCATTTTTGGAATGATGTGTGTGTGTGTGTTAGGAGACTATATATTACTAACGAATGGAACGTTTCGAGTGAATGAAATTTGTTACAAAAATTACAATCAGTGAATACTGGACGCTTATTGATTTAAAGCACAAAGTATCGGAAGACCTTCAAATTTTCGAATGAAATTTTAAAAAAATCATCAAAGAATCAAAACACTGAATAATGTTACGTAAATGATCATTTCTTGTATAATTTTTCATTATAAAACGATTGACGTAAACTTTAGAACGCTAGCATGAACCGTTCTCGAGATATTGCACATTTTTCAAATAAATTTATAGAAAAATCACATGAAATTAAAATATTATTAACTATTGAGAAATATGTATGTTTACTTTTCATATGTAATTGTGGCGTATTAAAGATAAAAGTTAGCTTAAAGCTTCATGGGTGATCTTAAATTTAAAAGGGTACATTGCGGAAGTGATAACCCCCCCCAATTAATTTTCCGTGTTGCCCTGTGTTATCTGAAATTACAAATGGATTAATATACATAATTATCTTCACTTACACAAATAAAGAGACATTATTGGTCAAATCAAAATTTACTAAAATATTATTTAAGTTAAACTTGCTCAAGATTAAATTTATAATTGCCTATATTTACAAGATTATCAGTTACCAAAATTATTGTTACAGATAATTTTACTTAGAGGCGGAGAATATGATACAGTGCCACTATGTTCACATTTGGAAAAGCGTCAAATGTCGAATACAACATTAAAATAATTGTGCCGTGAATATTAAATATCATTTTTTCACTGCGAAAGAAACTGCATTAAAGAAAATCATGTGCTGCCCACATGAGATTTTTATACAGATGGAATATATATATATATACAAAGTAGGATCAAAAAGTTCGGAGACGAGACTGTGCTGATATCTCCAACCCTGATTGGAGGAGAGGGGAACATTTTTACCGTGGCGTAGAGGCACATGTGACGCTAGATGTGAAAAGGAAGAAGCAGGTGCTTTTCCAGAAAATGCATATAAATGAACTGTAGTCGTTCGCGTTCTTCGTAAACGGAAATGGCGTTTAAAGAACAACTTGCGAATATCAAATTCTACCAGCGTTTGGGGAAATCGCCGACAGAAATATTACACTTGCTGCAGCAGGTTTAATGTTTCTGTCAGTGATTTCTCTTTATATGAACAATCAGCATATTCAGAAATGTAGATAATGAATTTATATATTATAGCTGAATTAATTGAAAATTTTAGTAAAATACTACTTATTTGGTTAATGAATTGCCATTCTACCGCTTTGTTGACGATGTGATTATTGGACATACAAATCAACATGATCATTTTGAATTTGAGTTTTACCCTAAATGCCTGGAACTTTTAGAAACTGAATATACAAATCCGGGAAATGTTGATTTTCTGGATATTAGTATTTATTATAATGAAAGTGACAAAACATGTTTTAAAATTTATGACAAGAGAGACAATTTTGATTTTGATATTAATTATATAATAGACTGGAAATCCAATTTAAGTAGGGGAATTTTCAGAAATGTTATCATTAATCATTTGAATCGATATAGACGTCTTAATACTGAAAAAGAGGAACAGCAACATTGTATCAATAAATTATTCCAAGAAGCAGCAAAATGTAATTACCCACTTCGATATCTAAGGCACTATGCAGACTTGGTATTTGAGAGGAAGAAAAACAGTTTTACATAATGATTGCAAGTCGGTGCGGTATGGTTGTATGGTGTTGCTTTTGGTCTTCAAGAATTCTGCTGTACAGTCAGGTTAGGTTTATCTTCATATCTTGAGCCCTTTTGTGCTTCATGGTCTTTTTACTTCGGGATGTTTCATTGATTTCATCGGACGGAGGGGTGCTTCGGGAAGACAGAGGCACCGGGAGTGTTTCTAGAGTAAAAACGCTTTAACCGGGAACGGGGGGGTCACTATCCCCCCCCCGGCCTTTTTTCTGTCGTTCCTGTAAACACTCTCCATTTTCCCCCCTTCCTTTATGCCTCCCCTTTTTTCAATCTGTTTGTGTATTTACTATTATATATATATATATATATATATATATAAATTATTTCATAAATGCCGTAACTTTCAAACTATTATATATATATATGTGTGTGTGTGTGTGTGCACGAAAATATGAAGTACAATAGTTAAAAAAAGTCGCAAAAACTCATAATATATATATTTAAATTAGTTATTTAAATAAATAGATATTTAATCAGTTCAAAACTGCAGCCTCCGTTGCTACCTTTCATACAGATATATATATGGGGTACGTAATAAATAATCCGTAAAAATATCCTACATAAAACCATAACCACGGATTCCATTAGTGCAGATATACGTTCCACTTGAGCTCAGAATGGATTTATGAGATCCCTTCCCAACATAATGGATAGGTAGGTGAGATTTCCTCAAGGGATGGGATAAATGGTAAGAATCAATCTTGGGCAGCGGTGGAAGTTAAACACTTTTATGGACCCACGGTGGACCACAAGAAACATGTTCTGGATATTTGTATGCTTTAAGGGATAGGAAGACAATATATGCAAATAAAATATTTATATATGTCACTGACCTGCTGTACCCAATGAAAATGTAATTATATGTAGTTTATCTATATAAATGGCAGCACCGGAAAAATGTGCGTATTTCTTGAGTCAAGTTTTAACTTAAATATTTTGTAATTTATTAGATTGTGTTAGTGTTAAATTCCGTCGTGTCTCCTTAAAATTGAGGTCAATTGAATCATTACCTTAAATTGTAGCTTTCATGGCAATTGTATCTTATTTCCTATACTTCTTTTATAAAAGTGCGAGACCAAATAAATCAATATATGTATTTCAAGTAATACAACAAGGGGGGCAAAGAATTCAGACGAATAGGCACCAGGTTTGACACTTCAGTTGATCGCGGTTTACGACCCATAAATTCACCAACTTTCAGTGACATCAACAGGTTGGAGAGTCACTCCTACATGAGCGTAATATCCACTTCCTGGCCTAACCGTCACCTCCGAAAGCAAAGGCCGGATCACTAACTTTTGACGTCTTGGCTTGTAGGCCCACTGCGAGTAGGTCTTCCAGATCGCGATCGGAGCTTTTGCTATTTGCTTCCCTTTTAATTCTCTGTTCGATGCAAAGGAAGCATAATTTATCAGTAAATCAAATAATATTCATGAAATTTGAAAGTATTTTCGATAATGTTCATTAAAATGGGTAATTTAAAATATTAATATTGCTATACATTTTCATAAATAAAATATTTATAATGACTCAAATTCACTGTGGGAGCAAAGATGAAAGGATTCCATTCAGTTAGTGTTTTAATAAAAGTTTGAAAAAGAACCCTGTGTATTTATTGCTTAATCAGGCATTTTACTTGAATAATTCTTCAGTACATTCAGCTAAAGTATGCGTACTTACAGATAAAGTATTCAGAAACTAAAATGATTACTGAATACTATATCTTTAAATATCATAAAACAATCATTAAAAAGAAACGCAGAATTTAACTTTTATTATGCTTACGTGTTTATTTATTTTTATTTCATTTTATTTTATTCATTTTTTGTTGTTATAAATTGTAAAATTATTTAGAAATAAGATAAAATACTAGTTGAATGTCATTCATTAACTTAATCACTATAATATGTAGAAGTTCAGGTTTTCTAATATAGCACATCTTATATTCCTTTTTTTACTACCACACATTAACAAATTGTAAACAATTTTGCTTAATTATAGAGTTTGGAATACCTCAGGGGCTTTAAAAATTTAATAAAGCTGTATAATAGAACTTTTTGGTATTAATATTTCATTTACAATTCCATTGAAGTGAAAATGTAAGAAAGATTAAATTAGCTTTGTATTATTAAAATAACATTAACTATAATATAATGAAATATACAATGGTAACTTGAAATTGTAAGTTAGTTACTTTTTTTTTCTAAGTTATTTTAACAATTTTCGATAACATAATAACTCGCTACATAAAAAAAGTGTACACAACCTAAACACAAATGACTTCTTAACCTATTTATTCTTTTAAAATTTCAGCATGCCGTAACAAATAATAAAAAATATACATGCAATATATTAAGATACTAAATCTTTTATATGCAATTACTTACTTATCAAACGTTTAAAAATATGTTATTTGATGTGTGAAATATTATATTTTACATTATTTTACTTTCATAACTTTAGTGTAGCATTTTTATTGCTACAATTTCTTACTATTGACAATATCTTAAAAAGAGAATAACATTTTTTTATCTATAAAAATAAAATTGAAAATGCATCTGTCTGTGTGTTTATCTATCTCATCATCACGGTAGAACTGCTGCATCGAATTTCATGAAAATTCTGTGGGTAGCCTTGAAATAGCCCTACCTAAAATTTAGTCCATGTTTCGACTTTCTAGGATAAGGGATTGTCGAGATATGAATAAAAATCCCACAATTAAACCTTCCATAAAAATAGAATTATGCAGATGATATATTTTATTTCAGATATATTTTATAATTTGTTTTCAAACGAGGATGTTTTATTCTTCAGATCTGCTTGAAGGTAATTTTGTATAGAAAACACAGAAAGGAGAATTAAATTTAGAATAATTAAGTGAAGGGAGAATTAAATGAAATATTTTAATAGAATGTTTTGAGTAAGAATGTCATTTAGAATACTGCAGGAATTTGCACATATTTTAAATCATGGGCAATGTCGGGTTTATCTGCTATTAACAGAATACATAAAATTATATGTTGTACATCCATCTGTCTGTTTATTATCTCAGCACGGTAGAGCTCACCTATTTTCTTTTTATTAGAATTATTATAAAATTTCAAAAATAGAGACTCTAAATATTAAAACTTCACATCAAATTCTAAATTTTAAGTTTCTTGTATTATATAATCAGTACGAAGAACGGGCATACTGCTAGTCTATTATAAAATATCACACAACTAACAACATTATTAAAGTAATTTTAAAATATTTGCAGGAAACTGAATAATTTATGACAACATATTAAGTACACTAGGTAAATGCAATAAATGACACAAGCTAACTTGATAAAATATACATTTTAAACATTGAATGATTTTAAATACTTCAATTACCTAACAAAGCTTAATTTTACAAGTGCCTAGGCAGTTTTCTTAATTAATATGACAACAATAAAATTTTAAAACAAACTAAGAAAACTCTAAAAAGTTTGTTGACGTTATAATTAGCAACAAAACAATTTAGAATCCAGTTAGCTTTAATTCAATAGCAATAATTTGATTGCCATATATTTAAAATCCTAAGTAATTTTAAATGACATGATAATAAGCAAAAAATGGTAAGCACTTACTTCTAAATAGCATTTTCAGTATCTAACATTAGGGTAATAAGGTAATTAGTAACCCAATGTTATAAGGTATGTAGTCGGAGGTATGCCTGTCAAAATGTTTATTAAATCATGAACTAACATATTATACATTCAAAAATACGATAAAAAAACCGTTATGTATCCATGAGCGCGAGCCCACGTACTGCACTGCACATACGATACTTCTTTGTGTGGGCTACTCTACTAGGGGGAGAACTTTCCAGAAAAGTTGAGATGGGGAAATTCGAAGGCAAGACTTGGGCCTACAACTCATACGTTTCGAGGTGCAGAGGGGGTCAGTAGTTCGGCCTCTTCTATCGGAGGTGACTGCCTAACACGGGGAAGCTACGTCAAAAAAGGGGAGTCAAATCAGGACCGGCCCTAAACCATCATGCAAAGCAAGGCCAATGAAACACAAGAAAAACGTGTTTATCCAAAACAAGGTAGAAAATAAATGAAGATTACCTAATGAAAGAAAGACAAATTGAAAAGGATCTTTGCCCTGTGAGGATGATTGACAGAAGAAGAAATAATACTCGATGTGACAAAAATTAAAACAATTGTGCTATAGGAATCAACTCCAGATGTTGCGAAGTCCAACAAAATCATTTCCTAGTGCCAAATATCCCAAGTCAAAGCCAGTGATCTCTAGTCCAGTTAAAATGCACACGGCACGTACCAACAATATATATTTTGACAGTCAAGTAGAGCGCATATCTTTCATTGATACTTCGGTAAATATTGCTTTTCACATCTCCTCCTATGTCTCTCATCTAAAAGATTAAATAAGTTGTTTTAGTATTGTTAAGTATTATTTGTAAATATATGTTTTAATCTTTAAATTCTACCTAAATAAATATTATAATTTATAAGCTAAATATTGTAGTCAATGACCAACAATTTACTTTTCAGATTATGTAAGTTGACTCTCACTATAGAGATAAATTTAGAGAATTATTCTCGAAACAGTGTACGCATGCAATGCACGCAATTATCAGTAAACTCACGAGGGAAGTTCTTTTAATTAAAAAATATAAATATATTATTTTGGCACATTTGGTACGAGTGACCATTCAACAGTTTTTTTTACCAGCACAGAAACACAACCATAAATTCTTGAAAAAAGATTTTCTTGCTGAATTTTCTTCACCACGCTTTTTTTTCAAACGCGTGTATATATATATATATATATATATATATATATATATATATATATATATTTATATCGTAAGAGAAGTCATCATTAATATCTTGATCTATATGTCACACTTGGAATAAACTTCGGCAATCTTGGCGAAAAATATGGACATATGTCGCTAACTCGGTGACATAAGAAAGATGTCATTATTGTGACTTTTATTTGATATCTCTGAAAACCAACTTCAATTTGTGATGATATCTGTTACTTTGTGTCGCTTTGTGTAAGTTAATATTCTTTATTCATAATATTACAAGTTTCACTTATCTTGACAAGTTTGTTCTGGGGGTCGCATGGAATTTGCGGTCTGTTAGGGAACTGAACGGAAGTAAAATAGAAAATTATTGGCACTAGTGCGGTAGGGCTATTAGGGCGTGTCATTCCGAACAGAAATTCATGTCTCATAACAAGACAGTACGCAAGACAGTTAATAAGAGTTAGGTGTAATAAATTTCTCGGACTCTCCTGTGCTACTCAATATTGAAGCAAAAGGTTTACGGAAGACTCAATAAGAGAGGTCTGTTTGCACGAAGATCATTGGTCTGTGTCTCTTTTCCTCTTCCTAAAGAAAAGCCCGTCTAACATGGTATAGACTACACCAATATTTAACTTAAGATCAATGGACTTATATTGTCTTCTGTAACGAATCCAGTTTCAATATAAACAGTGACGTATTCAATAGAAAGACTTAAAGCTCGACCGATCCACAAATAACTTGCAACTCAGGATATTCAGAAGATGGAGGACCAAATCCCCATATATGAACCTGGTGAAGAATATCTAGAATGCACTGAGAAAGACAATTGTCATATACCATTTTCTACCTAAAACCCTTCCAAGCCTCAGAAGGGTCTTGGTGTATCAATGAGATTCGTTTACCCTAAACCTTATTCGCAGCATTGTAAACATATTGTGTTCTTGTTGCGAGACCTGTATCACCTGTATTGAAGTAATCACATACCCTATTAACCTCTAACATTAGCGACAATGGTTCTCTATTTTGGGGCATCTATGTTTACCTGAGCAGAATGAGTACGGAAAATTCCGTCCGAGCGATCTTTCGCTACACTTTTCCTACTTTCATTCTCTTCTAAACTATGAAAGATAAATATAAACAGTAACAGCGATAGATATAAAAAGTAAACTACAAAATTGTTCAGTAGAAAATGCTGCTTGTAGAGCAATAAATGATTTTCACAAAGTTTCTAAAACTTCCTTTGAGCAATCGTCTTGGCAAGTTGAGGAAGATTAATATTCTTTCGTTACAAAGTTGTAATGCTTATATCTCCGAAACTAAGCATCCTAGATATGATCAATAAGCGAATAATTTGTATCCCTTGAAAGTCCTGGAGTTTGAAACGACTTCTTATTTTTCGAAATATAGTGGTTATAGTTTTGATATTTTAGTATTTTGAACTATTTTGAAAATATACCATGAACTCTCTTGACCTTAATTCAGAAGGAAAATTAACTTATAGGACAATTCATCAGTACCCGAATTTGGCAACGCCAGTTTATGCCACAAAACCTGAGAATGAGCAAGCGCTTGGTTTTTGAAGAAATTGCACATTGGGTTTTGTTAATGTTGAAACTCGACGTGTAATATACTGTAAGGAGTGTCCGTTCCGGAGCATGACTGACTTAAATTTATTTCAATCTGGTTCTGCGCATATAACGACATGGAAATTAAGAATGAGCGCCATTTGTTCTCGGGCTCTCAAAAGGGACCGAATTTCTTAACTGTGATTGTCATCTTTCTCTAACGATGTCAGTAAATTTCCTTGGACGTCACTGGTTTCTGTGTGCACAGCACAATTTAAAATCTTTGTGCAAGTTATTTACGCCTGGATATTGCCACTTCAAAATTAACAAACTATTTATAACTGTAACAATGTTTGTGTTTTGACAATTGCCCTCAAAGTTTACTCCGGACCGTGACATCACGAATAACGAATCTTAATTTCCATTACGTCAAACTGACAACTTTTTTGATTCGTTACGGGGCTGAGAGCTAAACCTTAAATTAAAAAAACCTTGATGTATTGGCGATTGATGCATATGATATTTTGTTTTTCCTTTCAAAGAATGAGCCTTATGTTTTTTGTGTAATTTATTTGTATGTTTTCGACTATAAGGAACCATCAACTCAGCGAATTCAGAAGGAAGTGACTTTTCTATCAAAATAAATAAAGTTGAAATTGAATTACTAGAATCGCATTTTTTCGTGTGACAGAAAAGGTGGTTCTAACGTCGAAAAATTAAATTATTTGAATTATGTATCTTAATTTAGTTACCATCATATTATCTATTGTAAATGAAACAAATGTGACTGAAAACAAAGATTAAACTTATTGAACTTTATTGGAGTTTCATTTTACAAGACATTATTTACATAAAACCATTTCGGCTCCCACTAATTAGAGTGACTGCCGATTTTTACTTTTTCATATTGTGTAATATAGTATAGAGAACGTATTATTTTCACAAAAATTTTCGAATTCCAGACTTTGTTGCCAATGTATATTTTATGACTTCCTGAACACGTTTTAACTGATTTTGGAGTGATGCCCTCCTGTCTGTCTGTATGTATGCCTGTGGTTGATAGCGGCAATAAATATTAATGGATTTTCGCGAAACTTAATATACCGCCTTGTTATCAAAAAATCTGGAACTAGATAGATTTTTTTTTAATTAGAGAGAAACTTCGAAATTTATTCGAAATTATATTTTTTTAACATGACAGCATAGGACAAAAGTAGACATAATTATGCATAAAAAGATTCATTTATGGATTAATGATCACGAGACCTGATAGTTTCAATCATAGTTGTGAAAAATTGCAGTGATACAATTTTTTGTTCGTGACGTCATTAGTCTCCCTTATGAGAAAGTCCCCCGCCCCCCACCGGGGGCACACTGTCAAGTATAGTAACAATCGAAAACTTTGTCAAGACATTTAAAGTGAAGGATAAGACGCTATAATTGTAGTCATTTGAACCCACAATATCTATTTTTCAAAAAATTTCTTGTAAAATTTGAAAAAAATAATAGTTGCTAAATGTGGATTCTGGTATGAAAAAGTCGAGTTGAACCACGCTGCAATTAATTTTCATACATAAAACAGATAACTATAAAAAAAAACGTAAATTTCAAACCAATTGCTTAGTGGAATTTCAATACTTATCTTTATATCAGTCTACAGAGCGTTTAATCAATCACAATGGCCTTCCTCCACAGAAAATAAAAAATACTTTTTTGCTTTCTCGTTTATTTCTTACCACTTTACACATAAAACATTTTGTTTAGCAAGCCAATAAATAAACTCCAGTAAAGAACTATACTCAAGTCAAGAGCTGTTGAATTATTAACTCACTCAATTACATCGATTTCGACAAAGCTCCTCGGACGCAAGTAGTCTCTAATACTCTTTATTTCCCTCAGCTGAACATTAGAAGTTAAAGGTTTTCCAGGATTTGTACTACAATACTTCTTTCTTTTGACTTTCTCTGCTAATTTTTGTATTTTACTTTCGATGTAAGTCATTCTGTCGATTCTTTCTAAATAGCGGGAGTCGGAAACAAAATTATAATGAAGAGAAACTGACAAAATTCGATAAATTATGCTTTTAAGTGTTATCGAAAATATATTTTTTCTTCTTAATTTTTTTTTGTTGTTGTTGTTAAGTGAGAAAGGATGCATTTGTAGAGATATTTTAAGAATGTTTTATGCGGTTGACTTTTACTTTCCGTGGTAAATAGAAGAGATAAGTCGGAATGAGTAAGAAAAACTATTGTGGTACTATAAATCTTACAGTTATTAGATTCAAATTGGGTATGTAGGCATATTTAATTTCTAAAAATAATTCGGGCAAAAATAATACGATTATGATAATAATTACTCAAGATTTTATTCTATTAAAAATAACTACGCAATTTTGAATTATATTCAGCACCAGCAAATGCATCCGTCGTTTCCCGGGAGTTAAAGTAGGGTAGTTATGTAAAAAATATAAAATAACAAAAGAAATAAATTTTGTTCGTGTAAATAACAGTGAAAAATGCATTCAATCCGTGTACATCTGTGCAACAGACGTGATACACACCTATTAAAGCTCCCACCATTGACCACCAATTTTGAATTATATCCAACAGCAGCAAATGCATCGGCCGTTTCCCGGGAGTTAAAGTAGGGTAGTTATATAAAAAATATAAAATAACAAAAGAAATAAATTTTGTTCGTGTAAATAACAGTGAAAAATGCATTCAATCCGTGTACATCTGTGCAACAGACGTGATACACACCTATTAAAGCTCCCACCATTGACCACCAATTTTGAATTATATTCAGCAGCAACAAATGCATCGGCCGTTTCCCGGGAGTTAAAGTAGGGTAGTTATATAAAAAATGTAAAATAACAAAAGAAATAAATTTTGTTCGTGTACATAACAGTGAAAAATGCATTCAATCCGTGTACATCTGTGCAACAGACGTGATACACACCTATTAAAGCTCCCACCATTGACCACCAATTTTGAATTATATTCAGCAGCAACAAATGCATCGGCCGTTTCCCGGGAGTTAAAGTAGGGTAGTTATATAAAAAATGTAAAATAACAAAAGAAATAAATTTTGTTCGTGTACATAACAGTGAAAAATGCATTCAATCCGTGTACATCTGTGCAACAGACGTGATACACACCTATTAAAGCTCCCACCATTGACCACCAATTTTGAATTATATTCAGCAGCAACAAATGCATCGGCCGTTTCCCGGGAGTTAAAGTAGGGTAGTTATATAAAAAATGTAAAATAACAAAAGAAATAAATTTTGTTCGTGTAAATAACAGTGAAAAATGCATTCAATCCGTGTACATCTGTGCAACAGACGTGATACACACCTATTAAAGCTCCCACCATTGACCACCAATTTTGAATTATATCCAACAGCAGCAAATGCATCGGCCGTTTCCCGGGAGTTAAAGTAGGGTAGTTATATAAAAAATATAAAATAACAAAAGAAATAAATTTTGTTCGTGTAAATAACAGTGAAAAATGCATTCAATCCGTGTACATCTGTGCAACAGACGTGATACACACCTATTAAAGCTCCCACCATTGACCACCAATTTTGAATTATATTCAGCAGCAACAAATGCATCGGCCGTTTCCCGGGAGTTAAAGTAGGGTAGTTATATAAAAAATGTAAAATAACAAAAGAAATAAATTTTGTTCGTGTACATAACAGTGAAAAATGCATTCAATCCGTGTACAACTGTGCAACAGACGTGATACACACCTATTAAAGCTCCCACCATTGACCACCAATTTTGAATTATATTCAGCAGCAACAAATGCATCGGCCGTTTCCCGGGAGTTAAAGTAGGGTAGTTATATAAAAAATGTAAAATAACAAAAGAAATAAATTTTGTTCGTGTAAATAACAGTGAAAAATGCATTCAATCCGTGTACATCTGTGCAACAGACGTGATACACACCTATTAAAGCTCCCACCATTGACCACCAATTTTGAATTATATTCAGCAGCAACAAATGCATCGGCCGTTTCCCGGGAGTTAAAGTAGGGTAGTTATATAAAAAATGTAAAATAACAAAAGAAATAAATTTTGTTCGTGTAAATAACAGTGAAAAATGCATTCAATCCGTGTACATCTGTGCAACAGACGTGATACACACCTATTAAAGCTCCCACCATTGACCACCAATTTTGAATTATATTCAGCAGCAACAAATGCATCGGCCGTTTCCCGGGAGTTAAAGTAGGGTAGTTATATAAAAAATGTAAAATAACAAAAGAAATAAATTTTGTTCGTGTAAATAACAGTGAAAAATGCATTCAATCCGTGTACATCTGTGCAACAGACGTGATACACACCTATTAAAGCTCCCACCATTGACCACCAATTTTGAATTATATTCAACAGCAGCAAATGCATCGGCCGTTTCCCGGGAGTTAAAGTAGGGTAGTTATATAAAAAATGTAAAATAACAAAAGAAATAAATTTTGTTCGTGTAAATAACAGTGAAAAATGCATTCAATCCGTGTACATCTGTGCAACAGACGTGATACACCCCTATTAAAGCTCCCACCATTGACCACTTAGCTACAGTGCCTAAAAGAGACTACTTCTAGGCACTGTACCTTAACATAGACAGAGCCGTCTGGATTAGTACAGACCTCCATCAGCTTGAACAGTGTCTGATAGGAGAGATGTTGTCTTTAGCGCGAATCTCACTTATCTCCTAGTGCTGATGACCGTAGCATACGTGCGTGGAGTCGGACTGGCCAACGTTTCGATCCCGCATTTGTTGTCGAGCTGCGCCATCACACGTGGTGGAACAACCTGAGGAGCCATCTCGTGGGACAGCCGATCTCCTTTAGTTGTGCTGCAAGTCAATCTAACGGCTCGCTTGACGTGTAGACGATATTCTGCAGCCGATTGTTCTGCCTATGCTGTCAAACCACCGAAGTTCCATTTACCAAGAAGACAACGCTCGGCCTGAAGATTGCACAACTTTTCTCAACAATATCTTTGAGGATTTAATACCCTCCCATGGCCATCCAGGTCCCCAGACCAAGCACCAATAGTACACGTCTGGGATATTGTGAGATTGCAATTGCAACCTTCTCAGAATACCACTGAATTAACTGACCAGTTGCAACATTTGTGGCAGAATCTTCCGCAGAGGGACATAAGCAACTTAATTAGCTCTATACCGCACCGAAAATAGAGGTTTGTATAGCTGTCAGGGAATGATTTACCACTTACTAAAATGTCATCTTATTTTTGCCACCATTTCTTAATAAAAAGTTTTTTTTACTCCCAAATTCTAATCATTTGCATATCTCCTCAAACGATACATTCATGCCGAGTTTCGTGGCTGTAGCAGAGTGTATTTCAATTTTAAGTGCTAAAAGAACTGACTCTCTTTGCTGGATGAGCTGCTTTGTTTCATTCATCCCTTCTATATTTTAGGGTTTGCTCATCTAAAATTAATATAATTCAATTATTGTATTAGATAAATATTACTGTCATGTCTTCATAAATAAATTACCAACATATTTGTCACTCTACTACCAATAAAGTCAAATAATACACACGCTAATAATATACCAACAAAGAAGACACAGTCTGCATTTTATAAAAAATTTACTAAAATAAACGGTGCAGTTCCTTCCTCCTACAAACCGCCCGTCATCTTCGACGATTACGATGAAATATGAGAATCGTTCATCATCTCTAACACATCCACATAAACTTCTTTTTGTTATTATTCATTCCCTGAAACATATACAGTGGTCAACAGAAATAACTCATACGACTGTGAGGTTCTCTAAATATTCTAAAAAAAATTTTCTTACTCGTGTTATTGCACAGGAAAAGTATTGGTTTTCCGATTATTTTTTAACACTTTACAACATAGTTGAAAAGAGTTTATGATTTTGTTCATTCTGTCTGTCTATCCATTCGCACGATAACTGCCGTAGAAATTACTTTATCAAAATGAAATGTCAGTATGTTGTTCAGACGGTCTGTAGGACCTATGGGAATACAAATTAATAATATCACCCAATTAGTTTTGGATTAAACCCGAGTAGAAAAAATGAAATACATTGAACCCTATGGGACCTAATTTTTCAAATATTTTTAAGCGAATTTAAAATTCACAAATTGCTTCGAAAGTTTTAGGAAATAATCAAATTATCCCATAAAAAATATGAAAAAAATTTCAGCAAAATATATTCGGTAATTTTTTAAATAAAAATTTAAATAATAATTGTACCCATATTATATGAAGAGATCACGTAACACTTCAAAAAAAAAATATGTCATCCATCTTGTGTCAAAATTTTGGTTTTTAACGTTTTTTTTAATTTATATTTAGTGTTGTATTCGTCCTAAAACTACCTTATTTTTGCTTAATTTCTGTGCATCTATATTCTGTAAAAACGCAATTAGAATATATTTGTGTTTAAATGATCAATGTCAGCCATCTTGTGTCAAAATCGTGATTTTTAAAGTTCTTTTTAATTTGTATTTAGTGTTGTATCCGTCCTAAAACCGCTTTATTTTTTTTCTGTGCATCTATATACTGCGCCAACGTAACTACAATATTTTGAAATTTAAATGATCCTCAAACTTTGATTATTTCTACAACGGAGCCTAATTTTCACGTATGGAACATGTAAACACATCAAGCTGTAAGATGAGTTGTATAAGAATTACTGAATTGCTTTACCCCAAAATTATTTTGCTCTGGAGTCTGCAATATAGATGATATGAATGAAACATTCATTGATTTTACATGAGAAGCAGACGATTATATTGCTTTTTCGATGAAGTTTTTAGCAAGGAGTTAGAAAGTGCTTTTACCTCCATGGTATCAAGTTTTTAAGTAAAATAAATTATTGTAGTATCGTGATAACTTTAAAAATATCGCCAATGAATGAAAGGAATGGAAAAAATTTTATGAATGAAATATTCACTACTTTTATGTAGAGAGCCAGGCAATTTATATTTCAATGACGTTATTTGAATAAACTTCATTTGTTTTCGATGAAGTTCTCAAACATAATAAATTATTGTAGTATTGTGATAATTTTAAAAATATCACCGCTGAATGTATCGCATTTTAGAGATGTTTAAATAAACTTGCATTTTAGATGGAAAGGGTTTCATAATCAATGCTTTGTGCATGTTTGATCCTTCTTGTTTATTTGATAAGTTAATGGATGAGCATACTATGAGAACGCCTCTAAACACCTTTTAAACACTTTTGAAAATATATCTATCTCACTGTGGGTGTGTTTATGAGATGTAAACGCAATTGCTCAAGGACAAATTGGATGCTTTCAGTAAAAAACTCGAACTATTGGGTTGTTCGGAAAATACTTTCTTTTTCATCAATATGATGAATATCAGCTTATGTTGTTTGAATTGGCCCACCAGGCTTGGACCATGATATTTTGCGTTCAATGTTACTGTCAACAATCCATTTTTTATCACCAGTTATTGATCGTTTCAAATATATATCATTTTGTTTACGTTTCAAAAGCAAATAATATATGCTAATACGTTATGTTAAATGAATTTCTTTCAGTTCGTGTGAGATTCAAACATCAGGATTTTTTTTCGTAAAACAGCATTTTCAAATGGTCATAAATTACTCTTTTGGGTGAATTTACACTCTCAGCAAGTTCACGTACAGTTATGTGACGATCAGCTTCAATCAGTGCTTTTAATTTATTGTAATCAATATCAGTTGACCTACCAGAACATGTTGCATCCCAGAACGGAAAAATCATCTGAACAAAATTTTGCAAACCAATTCTGGCATGTGCGTTCTATTAGTGCATCATCACCATACACAGCACAAATCTTCTTGTGTGCATCTGCAGATCATTTACCTTTGCGGAAGTGGAAAAGTAAAATGTGACGAAAATGTTGATATGTATCTTCTATCCTTCAATATAAAATGTCTACGTAAAGATTCCACGATTTTGATAAGTTCTATGAACACTTTGCAACATAGCTGGAAAGTGTTTATGACTTTGTTCATTCTGTTTGTATGTCTGTCTGTCCGTTCGCACGATAACTGCCGTAAAAATGACTTTATCAAATTGAAATTTTAGGTATGTTGTTGAGACAATTTATGGGACATATGGGAATGTAAATGAAGAAATCACCCAATTAGTTTTGGATTAAACCCGGATTGAAGAATCGAAATACATTGAACCCTGTGAGACCTAATTCTCAATGATTTTTTTAAACAAATTTAAAATTCGCAAATTGTTTCGAAAATTTTAGAAACTATTCAAATAATCCCATAACATATATAAAAAAATTTCAGTAAAAATATGTTCAATAGTTTCTTAAATAAAAAAATTAAAATAATAATTATACCCTAAATATATGAAGGTTTCTCACCAGTGCAAAAACCGTAATTTTAAGGTTATCTTAAATTTATATTTAGTGTTGTATTCGTCCTAAAACCGCTTTATTTTTGCGTACTTTCTGTGCATCTATATTCTGTACCAACGCAATTACAATATGTTTTAGTTTAACTGATCATCCAACTAATAATTTCTATAACGCAGCCTAATTTTATTGGATGCATAATGTAAACAAGTGATTGTAAGATGAGTTGTATAAGAATTGCTGAGTTTTTTCATTCCAAAGTATTTAGCTCTGGAATCTGGAATAAAAGTGATATGAATGAAATATTCATTGATTTTACATAGAGAGCCAGACAATTTATATTTCGATGACGACATTTGAATAAAGTTCATTTTTTGATAAGTTTTAAGTTTTCAAATATAATAAATTATTTTACTACTGCGATAATTTAAAATATATCAGCTCTGAATGTATCGCATTTTAGAGATGTTTAAATAAAATAGCATTATAGTTGGAAAGTGTTTCATAATCATTACTTTATGCATGATTGATCCTTCATGTTTAAAATACACTCTGATATGTCAGTTGCCACAATGCATTATCAAAAAATTGTTTCAAATAACATTAAAATCATCTACTACAGCTACATTACTACTACAGCACTACTACAGATACCTTAAGGAAAAATCGCAAGTAGTTTCCGGGCAACCCAATAGATAGATTTTTAGGTGATTCTCATGATCAGAGCTTTAATTATCCTAAATTTAAGATTTTCTCAGCATTCTTTACTATGAAGAAACTTGATACTTGATATTTCCTTAAAGAAACAATGATCATAGTATACAGAGTTCTTAAAGTCCTTAAGCACCCCAATAACTTTGTAAGGAAAAGTTCATGGTTATACACGTTAAATCTGTTTATAGGAAAGTGACCATGACAGACAGAACAAAAGTAATTGTAATGTATCTAGCGGAACATTTGAAAAGTTAGAATAACGAACTCGGCAACAAATTGAGATAGACGAAAATGGCCAATTACAAAGTTATAGAGAATTGTTTAATGAGTAGGAATCGATATTAAAATGGATACAATAGGATTACTGGCGAATGTATATCCTATTTAAGAATGCTACAACAAGCAACACATACTTGCTTACAGCTCAAACAACTGCTGAAGAATAAAATTAAAATAACTTCATTCAAAGCAGCATAAATTAGAAAATTAACAATATGCAGCTGTTTCGAAAGCTCAAACGTAAACATTAGGAAACACAAAAGTGCAACCTTCACTCGTCCGAGACAGATCGGTGACTGATGCAAGAACAGCAAACGTTTGCTGTTATTCGACATACCTGAAAGTGTAAGGTATCTGTTTAGATGGCCAGGAGAGAGCAACCATATTCGTAAACGAAATCAATGGGATTGGCAAGCACAGGTACCGTACCACCCTTTGCTTAAGCTATCACATATTGTATAGACTTTCGAACCTAAAAATTTATCGTGCAGATATTTCGCAAAGACACGGAGACAGTTTTGGGCGGCGTCGAGGATCGAACACGAGCCAATTGATCGAACTCGAGCTACGTAATACGGCTCAAGTGTATGTCAGATATCTCAGCATTCGGGAAATACTTCATTTTACACATATAAAGTCCGCGTTATTCATGACAGCGCAGAAAAAAGAGCCAATTTCCGCTCTGCCCAACAGCGACCTTCTAACACTAAAGGGTAACGTCTGCGGATATACATTCATTAACGAAAAATTTCCTATTTATTCTATATCTCCCATTAAAAATTTCCTATTTCCTATCTCCCATTAAAATTTGTACAATATTTCGAATTACCCTGTAGTTACCTCCGTTTTGTATTCTTTTGCCTATTTCGTCTTCAACTTCTAATAATTAATTAGTAGTTGAAGACAAAACGACGAACAACCATCGCATCCTCAAAACAGTTCATTATAGTCTTATCTTTCGCAAAGTTATTTTGTTTATTCAATACTAAAATGCTATACTAGCTAGTACTTATAATAATTTTTAGTGTTAGAATCTACAAAGTCCATTTCATTGAATGAAATTGAAAACAAAATACTATTCAGCTCTAAGTGTAATACGATTATTACATCACTTAAACATTGTTCTTTTCTGCTGAATACATTGCAAAAAGATATACCACGAGCCACCTACAAACAGAAAAAGAGCCATACTATATCAATTTGTTAAGCGGTGGGTCAAGCAATTTTTCTCTGCATTAACCATCCATCATGCTCAGCGATTACAATGAAATATGAAATCCATTCATCTTCAGGAATGCATCCATCAAAACTACATGTCACGGTCAGTAATAGTTTTATGTTTCGACGCCAATGAATTTGATAAATTTCACTTTGTTCACATGATATATATTAATTTTCAACGACCTTTAGAAGTGAGCATAAACAAGCATTTCGAGAGGGGATTGTTAAAAGGGCCAAATTATAGTTTATATAATACCATATCAATCAGTATTAAAATTGTGGTGTGGACTTTAAACGCGAGTATACCTGAGTAAAAGTAAACAAGGATTTATATAAAACACTTTATATGACGACAAAGGGCGTGTGCACTTCCTTTTAGACGGAGCGCTGAAGTATTTTTATTCTCTTTTGCATACATATTTCGTACAGTCGTACGAATTTAAAAAATAATCGGACATTAGAAATCTTTAATAAACCTCCCAACCTACTCTGGAATTCGATGCTGAATCCATATCTGTCATTATCTATGCCCAAACTTGAGAAATGGATGTTTAAAAGAAAATTTTTAAACAGGTAGTGAAGAAAAGATGAGTAAAAATCTGTAGTGAAGTAATCTGTAGTGGTAAATGTTTCTTTTAGTGTTGAAATTAGAATCTCTAACTACTTTCGGAATTTCATTCTAAATGCATATCAGTTATTATCTAAGAACTAACTATCTACTAGTATAACCGATACCCAACCCGTCCTGGGCCTGTCATAGAAATATACTCATTTTGATGTATAGCTCTAGAATCAGAGCAGCTAAAATGTCTAAATTCGTTATATCGTTGACATCTAAGTTTTAATTTGACATATAAGTTTGACATACATTTTAATAAATGCATATTTCATCATTTAATTTGCATATAAACAATAAAATATGTACTTTTGAAAACTACATTTTAGCTTTTACTTATTTTATTATTCTTTCAGTCTCCCCCTCCCCCCAAATTTTTAACTTACAATCCTATGTGTCGTTGCCGACAATGAAGGTATAGTTCATAACAACCAACTGCCTTGTCGCTACAAAAATTCCCCACTTCAACTAAATTTCTCTTCTCAAGTAAAACTTTCGCTGCTTAAATGTTAACTATCACACCGAGCTAATAAAACTAAACTTTAAAATACCTCATTGTTTTATTAACAAACCACGTTGAAACCTTAATTTATATTATTTCCAATTATTTACGAAATATGTGACAAGTCATACTTCTTTCACAGGTTTTTGCTAATTCTCGTGAAACCAAACCAAAGGCACCAGTTCTGGAAGCCTCAGGGTTCCGAGTAACTCTGGTTAGGAATCACAGGTGACTTGATGACTACTTGATTACAGACTACTTGATTATACTTATCATTCACTTTCTACTTTCTAGCTATATTACTTGTTTTATTCCTTTTATTATACTTATCATTCACTTTCTAATTTTTAGCTATATTACATGTTTTATTCCAACCTGTTTGCTACTTTTTAACACTTTACAACTAAGTTGAAAAGTGTTTATGACTTTGTTCATTCTGTCTGTCTGTCTGTCTGTCTGTCCGTTGGCACGATAACTGCAGTAAGAATGACTTTATCAAAATGGAATTTTAGTATGTTGTTCAGACGGTCTGTGGGACATATGGGAATATAAATGAATGATATTACCCAATTAGTTTTGAATTGAACCCGGGTTGAAAAAATGAAATACATTGAACCCTATGGGACCTAATTCTTCAAACATTTTTTAAGTGGATTTAAAATTCAGAAATTGCTTCAAAAGTTTAAAGAAATGTTCAAATTATCCCATAAAATATATATAAAAAAAATCAGCAAAATGTATTCAGTAGTTTTTTAAATAAAAATTAAAATAATAATTGCATCCTTTATATGAAGAGATCAGGTGATCATTATATGAAGAGATCACGTGATCTACTTCAAAATAATATATAACATCCATCTGGTTTCAAAATTGTTATTTTTAAAGTTCCTTTTATTTTATATTGAGTGTTGTATCCGTCCTAAAACCGCTTTATTTTTGCTTAAATTCTGTGCATCTACATCCCGAAATAACGCAATTACAATATAGTTTAGCTTAAATAAACATCCAACTTTGATTATTTCTACAACGAAGCCTACTTTTCACTTATGGAGGATATAAATACCAAAAGATGTAGAATGAGTTGTATAAGAATTGCTGCATTTCTTTAAAGCAGAATTATTTAGTCCATGAAGTCTGCAATATAGCTAATATGAATGAAACAATCATAGATTTTACAGAGAAGCAAACGATTTTTTGGATGAAGTTTTGAGCATAGAGTTAAATTACTTGTACCTTCATGATTTTAAGTCTTAAATAAAATTAATTATTATAGTATTGTGATGAATGAAATGAATGGAAAAATGCTTATGAATGAAATGCTGCTTTTATTTAAAGAGCCAGCCGACTTATATTTCCATGACGTCATTTGAAAAAGTTCATTTGTTTCCGATGAAGTTTTCAAATATAATAATTTATTGTAGTATTATGATAATTTTAAAACTATTATCGAGGAATGTATCGCATTTTAGAGATGTTTAAACCAAACAATTTATATTTCAATGCCGTCATTTGAATGAAGTCCATTTTTTTCGATGAAAATTTTTAAGTTTTCAAATACAATAAGTTAATGTAGTATTGTGATAATTTTAAAAATATTACCGAGGAATGTATTGCATTTTAGAGATGTTTAAATAAAATTGCATTAAAGTTGGAAAGTGTTTCATAATCAATGCTTTATGCATGATTGATCTTTCTTGTTTAATTTTAACTTTTTTTTTACTTTCGGCCAGCAGTGTACTCTCTCTTCCCATATACCATATTATATTATACAGAAACTAAATATGCACCAACCTTTAAATAACTACCATAAAATGGATTCTCTATTGCACTTTGATGATCCATATAAAGGGTTAAACGATGCACTTCCTTCCGACAAAAAGGCCATTTATCACAATTGCAGCCACGGAATATAAATAGAAGTTGTAGTTTGTCATCTGCCAAGAAACCGTTTGTTAAGGTTTCTATTATAGTGCAAATCGGCAGTAAACAGAAGTTAACAAATAATAATTTCTGCCGCCGGGTAATAGATCCGCATCTGGAAACACATGATAACTTTCAGTTATTATCGGTATCGCAATTATATGCATTTTTTCCATATAATTGATTAACCTTTACAAGTTTTTAAGTTTTTAAAAATTTAAACAAAAAAAAATATTTCTTTAAATTAAAAAAAGAAGAATCCGTCCTTAAAAATAAATGTTATGTGTAAATGAGCTAAAATTTTCTCCTAGAAGGAAACAGAGCTTATCTTCTATCTTCAACAGCTGCACATAGTTATGGGAACCCAGGCGCACCCAAGCTTTCTTTATCCATGTGCAATATTCAAAGGTCAATGACGCAATGTCGCTTCCAATTTGATACAAAACGGAAGCTGCATTCTCAACTGATGGTTATTTGGTAATCAATTTCGATGGAAAATTACTCCCGACTATTTCTGGTGAGCCAACGAAAGAGGATTGAGTTGCCGTTTTGGTATCATGCCACTTGGTTAAAAAGTTTTGGGATTTCCCAAAGTTGAACATTTAACAGGAGAACAAGTAGCACAAGTAATTTTACATGGAAATCTTGACTGGAACGTTGAGGATCATATCCTCAGAATGTTGTTTGAAACGACTACCGCTAATACAGGGCACTTGAATGGAGCTTGTGTTCTATTCGAGCAAAAGCTTCAGATAAAATTGCTTTAGCTAGCATGTCGACACAACATTCTTAAAGTGGTATCTGAAGTTGTCTTCAATACATTACTTGACCAACGTCTGGCCCAAATGTTTTGAAATTTCGTAAATTCCACGAATTTTGATCTAAGATTAAACAGAGAAAATATGAACCGCGCAGAGACAACCGTCTGAACGGAGAACTACAGTTAGTCAAAACTCATGCTACTGAAATCTACTTAACGAAGACTACCGAGAGTTATTGGAGGAATTTTTAGGAGAAATTCCACCATGTGGAATCAATTTTCGGGTCCTCAGAGCTTTACACCACATACGGTGGGTGTCAAAATTACTACACGCACTCAAAATTATTCTCCTATGAAAGCAATTCAAACTGACAAAATTTGAGAAAACATCCTGCCTTGAATTCAGTTTGTTTGTTGTGTTGATCTACGTGAAAGCATGGATGGAGTGCATGAATACCTATACTGCTCTTATCGATGACATCAATCTAATTCAAGCCCTTTCTAACAAACGAAAAATTTCTGAAGTTGCCTCAAAGAAGGACGTCGCAGTCATAAATTATCATTTGTGTTACTTGGAACAAGAAATATCACTTGGCCTTTTCTCAGATTTGGTATCTGTAGAAACGAAGTGTCTGGTGGTAGCACGCTTGCAAGAACACACTTTTCAAAAACGAGAAGGTAGATAGGTCAGATAAGCCAGGACAGAAGATCTGAGTAGCAAAACACTTTGACTATTTCATTGGATTTGGTTCCCATTTCTTCTTTGAAGTTTTACAATTGGGCAAGTCCAATTAAAAAGAACGTGGATTCGTGGAAGGAGATTAGTTCTTCCCAGAAAGCCAAGAAGACAGTAATGGATCTTAAAATTATCAACGACAGTGCTGAAAAGTGAATCGTTCTTGCTGCCACTTCTAATTCTCCTCTCACTAAGCAGGAATATCAGGAATATTTCCTCTTTCAATTTGTGAGGAGGGACACCAAAAAAGCTTTCAAATACCAAGTAAAGCATACTTTTTGCAGAGACTGAGAAGCCATCAGACTAATGAATCAGCAGTGGTAACTGTCTCATAATCCCTATAATGAACCGTATGTGAACCTGTCCTGAATGTGAGATCTAACTTATTCAGTTAAAATATGTTAGTGTCATAAATATCATGTTTATTATTTCTTTAGAAAGGGCGTCCAGCATAGTCTCATACTCGTAGTAGTAGAAGTTCAATCACCTTGGGGATGAGGCACTCATTGAGGCAGACCTAAATATTATCGGATTACCTTGAAACTTTTCGTGAGATATTTTCTCATCAAAAGCACTAAACGAATCCAAAACATTTTGATATTCGAATTTTTTGAGCAGGGATGCTAAAATGTGCCAATCAATAAAAATCCTTGAGTCGGATTTTAGATCACATTGCAATATATCTTCTCCTTACAGGTATTATGTATTGCAGGGAAAGTTAACAATTTAAAAGTAAAAATACACCAATCTCTTAATAACCACCCACAAAAAGGGCCTTTGTTGCTCTTTATTGACTCATGTAAAGGGTTAAACGATGCACTTCCTTCCGACAAAAGGCCATTTATCACAGTTGTAGACATGGGCTATAAATATGATGTATAATAAATCATGTGTAGAAAACACATTCGCTTGAGTTTCCATTATAGCGCTTGTCCTATGTAAATAAAAGTTAACACAATGTATTTCCCAGATCCATCAAAATTCAAAAAACACGCTTTGGACCCGATCACAGTATTTTCCTCTTTATATTCAAATTTCCCACTAAAGTCTTTAACCACCCAAGTAAATTTATGAAAAAAGATCCAGGTGTATGCACGTAAAGTCAATTTTTATTAAAGTGACCCTTCCCGATAAAATAAAATAGATCACAGCGCCTCTAGCGAGATTTTTAAAAGTTAGGCTAGCGAACTCTGAAACAAAGCGAGATAGACGATAAAAAATCGATTATGAAGTTTAAGAGCATTATCTAAATAGTAGGAATTGCCACCTGAAAATTAAGAAATATCTGTTAAAAAATAGTAAAGAACCTGTAACACAGTGACAACTGCAATGCTCGTCAAAGTACGCCGTCACATTCTTTCTCAAATTCAAATATGCATTGTTGTTGATGGAGGCCAATTAGAACAGGCAGTGCTTTATGCTTCTGCGCATGTAAGTGTTTATTTTATTAGTATTTCTGAATAAGATGTCAATAATTACGTGTTATATAAATGCCTTTCATAGCAGTTTTAGTGTTGATTCCTAATAATTAGACAATGTTTTATAACTTTGCAATTAACTTTTTTCGTCTATCTTGCTTTCCTGCCGAGTTTGTAAACCTAATTTTTTAAATCATCCGCTAGGGGACGCTGCAATTACTTTTATTCGATCAGGAATGGTCACTTTACTATACCCATACCTAACGGATATACTCATGTACATTTCCTTACAAAGTTAATAAGGTGCTAAGTTAAAGTAAAATGCTAGGTGCAAAATTATGAAAGTTCCTAGGAACTCTGTCTATTATGTATTGTAAAGGAAGTAAAATTTTGTTACAGTGGATATCATTAAAAAATTTAACCAGTAATTATTTCTTCCCGAGTTTTTTTGCTCTTAAGATTTTCTTTAAATGTAGTTCTATATAGTGTATTTGGCCAATTTCGCTTTCCTTTGAAAATAAAAGTATGTTATAAAAACTTTGCTTCTCAGCGTTAAATCCCCCCCCTAACATTGATTTTTTTTTCATCCCCCTCGTTAACGTTTGACTAAAAGTATCATGCAGGTGTTTCTGATGCTAAAGCATTCTTGACTTATAATCTTGAAAGATGTTTTTTTACTATTATTATTACTTCGCTGAAGCATATTTTTATACATTAAGAACTGCTATTTTAGCTTTTATTGAGGTACATTAAAGAATATGGATTTCTTTTTTTTTTGTATGGCTTGTCTCATACATAAGACATAATGAAAATTATGTCTAACAAAGTAGAACGTTAGTTAGCGTCTTTTGAAAAATATTACTTCAAATCTCCCTTATATCTATATAAATAAAATTAAACATTCGTTTGTCTGTTTGTTTATCTCATCATCATCGGAGAACGGCTGTGCAGATTTTCATCAAATTTCGATGAGTAGCCTTGGTGGTGTTCTGTAGATGAATCATGATATTCTAAAACATTCTAAAATCCTAAAACCCTGAAAAGTTCTAAAATTCCTAAAAGCTATCTGAAATAAACCTGAAAAGCTCTTTAAACCTAAAAATCAGCTTAAAACACATGAAATAATCCTAAAAGATCTGAAACATTATAAAATCCTAAAACTTCAACGAAAAAAAATGAATTTTATTCAAATGACGTCATTGAAATATAAATTGCCTGGCTCTCTATGAAATAGCAGTAAAAATCTCATTCATAAACATTTTTATTCAATTCCTTTCATTCATCACAATACTACAATAATTTATTTTACTTAAAAACTTAAAAACATGGAGATAAAAGTGATATAACTCTGAGCTTAAAACTTCACCGAAAGAGTTTGCTATAAAATCGTCTGTTCTCTATGTAAAATCAATTACTGTTTCATTCATATCAACTATATTGCAGACGCCAGAGTTAAATAATTTTACGTTGAAGAAATTCAGGAATTCATATACAACTCATCTTACAGCTTGATGTGTTTACAATCTCCATAAATGAAAATTAGGCTTCGTTGTAGAAATAATCAAAATTTGATGATCATTTAAACACAAATATATTGTAATTGCTTTGTTTCATAACATTGATGCACAGAAATTAAGCAAAAATAAAACGGTTTTAGGACGAATACAACACCAAAAACAAAACAAGAAACCATGCAACACCAAATACAACAAAAAATACAGATAACAAGAAAGATCAATCATGCATATAGCACTGATTAAGAAACACTTTCCAACTTCAATGCAATTTTATATAAACATCTCTAAAACGCGATACATTCCTCGATAATATTTTTAAAATTATCACAATACTACATTAACTTATTGTATTTGAAAACTTAAAACTTCATCAAAAAAAATGAATTTCATTCAAATGACGGCATTGAAATATAAATTGCCTGGTTTAAACATCTCTAAAATGCGATACATTCCTCGTTAATATTTTTAAAATTACCATAATACTACAATAATTATATATATATTATTATATTTGAAAACTTCATCGGAAACAAAGGAGCTTTATTCAAATAACGTCATCGAAATTTAAATCGTCTCTCTATAAAAGCTGCATTTCACTCATAAACATTTTTGCAATCCTTTCATTCATCACAATACTATAATAATTTATTTTATTTAAAAATTTAAAACCATGGAAGTACAAGTAATTTAACTCTATGCTTAAAACTTCATCGAAAAAATCGTCTGGGTTCTTTTTGTAAAATCAATGAATGTTTCATTCATGTCAGCTATATTTCAGACTCCATGAGCTAAATAATTTTGCGCAAAAGAAATGCAGCAATTCTTATACAACTCATTCTACATCTTTTGGTGTTTACATTTTCCATAGTGAAAATTAGGCTTCGTTGTAGAAATAATCAAAGATTGATAATCATTTAAACTCAAATATATAGTAATTGCGTTGTTTCAGTATGTAGATGCACAGAATTTAAGCAAAAATAAAGCGTTTTTAGGACGGATACAACACTAAATATAAATTTAAAAGAAATTTAAGAATCACAATTTTGAGACAAGATGGATGCCATATTTTATTTTGAAGTGGGTCACATGATCTTTTCATATAATGGTCACGTGATCTCTTTATATAAAGGGTGTAATTAATATTTTAATTTTTATTTAAAACACTACTGAATATATTTTGCTGAAATTTTTTCATATATTTGATGGGATAATTTGAAATATTTCCTGAAACTTTCGAAGCAATTTGTGAATTTTAAATTCGCTTACAAAATGTTTGAAAAATTAGGTCCCATAGGGTTCAACGTATTTCATTTTTTCAACCTGGGTTCAATCCAAAACTAATTGGGTGATATTATTCATTTATGTTCCCATAGATCCCATAGACCGTCTAAACAACATACTAAAATTTCATTTTGATAAAGTCATTTTTACGGCAGTTATCGTGCTAACGAACAGACAAACAAACAAACAGATAGACAGACAGACAGAATGAACAAAGTCATAAACACTTTTCAACTATGTTGTAAAGTGTTAAAGAGAACTTTAAAAATCTTGATTTTGACACAAGATGGATGCCATATTTTATCTTGAAGTAGGTCATTTGATTCCTTCATATAATGGTCACCTGATCTCTTCATATAATGGGTGTAATTATTATTTTAATTTTTATTTAAAAAACTACTAAATATATTTTATTGAAAAAAATTTTATGTGTTTTATGTGATAATTTGAATATTTCCTAAAACTTGCGAAGCAATTTGTGAATTTTAAATTCTCTTAAAAATTGATTGAAAAATTAGGTTCCACAGGGTTCAATGTATTTCATTTTTTCAACTCGGGTTCAATCCAAAACTAATTGGATGATATTATTCATTTATATTCCCATAAGTCCCACAGACCGTCTAAACAACATACTAAAATTTCATTTTGATAGTCATTTTTACGACAGTTATCGTGCTAACGGACAAACAGGCAGACAGACAGACAGAATGAACAAAGTCATAAACACTTTTCAACTATGTTGTAAAGTGTTAATAGAAAGGGGAATAAATAGAATCACAAATTAGCCAATTTAAATAAATTTATATTGCTAAAATCTAAAAAGAACAAACTTTCGCCATTTGGAACATAATAACTATGGAATAGAATGCATTTGGAATAGAAGAATATCACAACCTAAATAAATAAAACATAGATAACTAAATTCAAGAAAAGATAATAAGAAACATAAATAAGTCCGCTGAACCTGTTTTTACTGCTAAACAAACTTCCTAAGAATATTAAATAGCAAAAGCAACCCTACAAAATATTATTTTAAATCTCCCTTATAACTATATAAATAAAATAAACAAACAGACAAACGAATTTTTTATCTCATCATCATGGTAAAACGGCTGTACAGAATTTCATGAAATTTCGATGAGTAGCCTTGAGGATGTTCCATTTAAAATTTACGCATCCATATATGATTGTCTTTATGGTCTAATTATTTCCTCAGTTTGAACGTAACACATTCGTTATAAGTCCCCAAACATATGAAACCTAACCATTTTTAGGTTCTGCACAATAAATTCAAATCAAATCCGATAGTTGTTTGTGCTTCTATCTCTAAAATTATGAAAGCTTTATAAATTGACAAAGCAAAAATAAACATTTTAATCTTAATAGGCCATAAATAAAAGATACCTCTATCTTTGTGCCCTAATAAAAAGATCAAAACATAGACTACAGAGAAGCTATTATGTAATTGTTAAATTGTTATATATATATATATATATATATATATATATATATATATATATATATATAACTAATTTAAACGATTTGAAAAAAGGAAAAGGGGAAAACCATATGAATTGCATAAAAATGGCTGAGAGGGATAGCGACCTCTCATTCCCGTTTTAAGTACTTTTTGTCTAGACAACGCCCACGGATACCAATGCAATTCAATGACAGATCCCCGTAGCATGTGCAAAAATGAAAGCTCCATAATGCAGAAAAGGAGGCCTCAGAATGCAGACAGAAAGAAGACAGAAATGGAACGACGAAATCACGTTGGCAATGATGCTACCTACTAAAACGTATCGTCCGTTTCGCCATATATAGTATGTACCCATACGCATGCGTACCTCGATTCTTCAAATATGATGTCATATTCACAAGTCATTAAAGAATGAATAATCCTCTTCTTTAAAGAAAGAATTGTAAATATCTTTAAGGAAATTCCGTGGGTAATGATTTTTAAGTGCTTCCTGTAAAATGAGTTTGTTGCATGTGAGACAATCTTTTTTGAAAGTATTATTATTACGATTTCTTCTCAGATGTCCTGTTATGATGTTGCGGAAAATATTCCTAGACAAATTCGACTGCCATCCAATTATATGGTTAATCTTCATATCATAATTATTACGTTTATTGAACAGAACTGTATGAATTCCATTTTTATGTTTGTATCTAATGGTTATGTCCAGGAAATTAACTTCGTTTTTGACACTATTAGGGTTCTTGATAAGATCCAATTCCGGAGGATAAAAGTCAAATTCCAATCCAGGAGTATTTGAGTAATGGCCTAAAATCACATCGTCCACATATCTGTAATATGGCATTTCATATAATACATGATTATTCCTTTCGAAATATGTTAAATATATGTCAGCCAGGACTGATGAACATCCCCCGCCCATAGGAATACCCCTAATTTGTTGATAAAAGACACCTCCGTTACATAATATGTTCTCAAACAAAACGATCTGAATTAAATCCATATACCTTCGTAAAGTGATTACTTTTTTAAGATTGTATTCTGTATGTACCAGTAAAAGTATTTCATGCAATTTTTTAAGATCAATGTTGTTGAAAAGGTCCCGGAAGTCATAACTGGTGAACTGTATATCTTTATTGCAATACTTCAGTCGTTTAATTACTTCAGAGCTGTTTTTTATGATTATTGGATTTTGTACTAATAAAGCTTTATATGCAGGTTTAAGTATATTCATAAGTTTTTTGTTAGCCAATGTAATATATGTATTACATCCTACAGTTACAGTACGAAATTTCACGGGTGTTTTATGCAGTTTTGGAATGAGTACTAAATAAGGAAAGGACACATTTTTTATATTGATGCCAATTCTTTTATATAGAGCCCTGATTTTATTAGTCATCACAGTTAAATTATAAGGTAAAGGTTTGTACATTGTGGGATCCATGTAAGATTTCTGTAAGATTTCTATGTAATAAGGTTTGCAGGTAATTGCGTAGTTCGATACCACTTTATCAGTATATGTGATCACAAAACGTTCATGTACTTCCCTGATAGAAGAGGGGATGATTGAATTCCATTGAATATTGAGTTTGCTATTATATTGGTTGACAAAACAGTTTAGGATATTATATTTCCATTCATCAAAGGCTTTTATGGGTAAACCATATTTAATAGCTAATTTATATATGAAAGAATCCAAATCTAGATTAAAATCTTCTTTCACGTGGTCAAATTCTTGTCTGCGGAATTTTGTTCCTTTTTCAAAAAGATTTCTTAAAGGCAAATCATCAATCACTTCAAGATTACCTGTAATTATATGATTATGGTGTTTGTCTCGTAAATCACTAAGATGGCATTTACATACCCCACTATTCATCATAGATATATTTTTACTAATTTGGTTATAATTGTATAATCTTCTTCCGTAGGGTCGTACATAACGGTATGTAAGCTTTACTCTGATGTTAGCTATAGGAATCATCTCGTTCAGTTGATTGAACAAAAGTTTGAAAGGTATTCTATCAAATGTCTTATTTTTAAAGGTTGTAACAAAGTACTCTTTGTGGATTTCTTTATTGGGCTGACACTTCAAGATGACATAAGATTTCTGAGCCTTCAATTTTATAAAATCGAGCAATATGGCAAAATAAAAGTGTTGTTTTTCATTAGGATCAATAGATGCCAGGTGATCAATGATATATTCCCAAATTCTACGTAAGTATTTCCTTCTGATTCCATAAACAAAATTTTTTATCCAATTATTGTTGATCGGAGTATTATTGTTAAACGATACCATGAGATTTTCCAATTTTGCTTTAGTGTCTTCAAATTTAATATATCCATTGTTGCCTCCTCGCTTCCATCTAGATGTCTTATGCAAATGACAATAACTGGATACCGGGACTGAATCTGCATTTTTACAGTAATCCAGATTATAATTTTCATTTAAAATTGCCGTGTTAAGGCCAAATGGGAATGCAGAACCGTATTGCATAATATGCGTGTACTCCCACCACAGACGTTCCTGGAGGCGAGGTACAATATCCAGTATTGTAATCACACAGTTTGAAAATTCATGGACATGGTAATGCCTTAGTTCTATGTTCGTAGAAGGTCGATCCGTGGTCATACTTTGCTTTATTTGGTTTCTATGTAAATTGATACGTAAATGTAAGGGATTCTTGGTTTGACCAATATATAGAATATTACATGTGGAGCACTCTATACAATATATCACATTGAAAGTTTTGCAGAACAAAAATTGACTTTTAGATTGCGGTCCGATTTGTAAAGTGTTGGCAGAGGGGCATAATTTGCATTTATTCGAAGAACATCTACTAAACTTAAAACCTTTTAAATTGTAAAAGTGTTTATAAAATCCATCAAAAAATATTGATCCGTGTGGGATCGCGTTCTTTGACTGCACAACATCATTAAGGTTTTATTCTATATGTAATATTCTATATATTGGTCAAACCAAGAATCCCTTACATTTACGTATCAATTTACATAGAAACCAAATAAAGCAAAGTATGACCACGGATCGACCTTCTACGAACATAGAACTAAGGCATTACCATGTCCATGAATTTTCAAACTGTGTGATTACAATACTGGATATTGTACCTCGCCTCCAGGAACGTCTGTGGTGGGAGTACACGCATATTATGCAATACGGTTCTGCATTCCCATTTGGCCTTAACACGGCAATTTTAAATGAAAATTATAATCTGGATTACTGTAAAAATGCAGATTCAGTCCCGGTATCCAGTTATTGTCATTTGCATAAGACATCTAGATGGAAGCGAGGAGGCAACAATGGATATATTAAATTTGAAGACACTAAAGCAAAATTGGAAAATCTCATGGTATCGTTTAACAATAATACTCCGATCAACAATAATTGGATAAAAAATTTTGTTTATGGAATCAGAAGGAAATACTTACGTAGAATTTGGGAATATATCATTGATCACCTGGCATCTATTGATCCTAATGAAAAACAACACTTTTATTTTGCCATATTGCTCGATTTTATAAAATTGAAGGCTCAGAAATCTTATGTCATCTTGAAGTGTCAGCCCAATAAAGAAATCCACAAAGAGTACTTTGTTACAACCTTTAAAAATAAGACATTTGATAGAATACCTTTCAAACTTTTGTTCAATCAAATGAACGAGATGATTCCTATAGCTAACATCAGAGTAAAGCTTACATACCGTTATGTACGACCCTACGGAAGAAGATTATACAATTATAACCAAATTAGTAAAAATATATCTATGATGAATAGTGGGGTATGTAAATGCCATCTTAGTGATTTACGAGACAAACACCATAATCATATAATTACAGGTAATCTTGAAGTGATTGATGATTTGCCTTTAAGAAATCTTTTTGAAAAAGGAACAAAATTCCGCAGACAAGAATTTGACCACGTGAAAGAAGATTTTAATCTAGATTTGGATTCTTTCATATATAAATTAGCTATTAAATATGGTTTACCCATAAAAGCCTTTGATGAATGGAAATATAATATCCTAAACTGTTTTGTCAACCAATATAATAGCAAACTCAATATTCAATGGAATTCAATCATCCCCTCTTCTATCAGGGAAGTACATGAACGTTTTGTGATCACATATACTGATAAAGTGGTATCGAACTACGCAATTACCTGCAAACCTTATTACATAGAAATCTTACAGAAATCTTACATGGATCCCACAATGTACAAACCTTTACCTTATAATTTAACTGTGATGACTAATAAAATCAGGGCTCTATATAAAAGAATTGGCATCAATATAAAAAATGTGTCCTTTCCTTATTTAGTACTCATTCCAAAACTGCATAAAACACCCGTGAAATTTCGTACTGTAACTGTAGGATGTAATACATATATTACATTGGCTAACAAAAAACTTATGAATATACTTAAACCTGCATATAAAGCTTTATTAGTACAAAATCCAATAATCATAAAAAACAGCTCTGAAGTAATTAAACGACTGAAGTATTGCAATAAAGTATACAGTTCACCAGTTATGACTTCCGGGACCTTTTCAACAACATTGATCTTAAAAAATTGCATGAAATACTTTTACTGGTACATACAGAATACAATCTTAAAAAAGTAATCACTTTACGAAGGTATATGGATTTAATTCAGATCGTTTTGTTTGAGAACATATTATGTAACGGAGGTGTCTTTTATCAACAAATTAGGGGTATTCCTATGGGCGGGGGATGTTCATCAGTCCTGGCTGACATATATTTAACATATTTCGAAAGGAATAATCATGTATTATATGAAATGCCATATTACAGATATGTGGACGATGTGATTTTAGGCCATTACTCAAATACTCCTGGATTGGAATTTGACTTTTATCCTCCGGAATTGGATCTTATCAAGAACCCTAATAGTGTCAAAAACGAAGTTAATTTCCTGGACATAACCATTAGATACAAACATAAAAATGGAATTCATACAGTTCTGTTCAATAAACGTAATAATTATGATATGAAGATTAACCATATAATTGGATGGAAGTCGAATTTGTCTAGGAATATTTTCCGCAACATCATAACAGGACATCTGAGAAGAAATCGTAATAATAATACTTTCAAAAAAGATTGTCTCACATGCAACAAACTCATTTTACAGGAAGCACTTAAAAATCATTACCCACGGAATTTCCTTAAAGATATTTACAATTCTTTCTTTAAAGAAGAGGATTATTCATTCTTTAATGACTTGTGAATATGACATCATATTTGAAGAATCGAGGTACGCATGCGTATGGGTACATACTATATATGGCGAAACGGACGATACGTTTTAGTAGGTAGCATCATTGCCAACGTGATTTCGTCGTTCCATTTCTGTCTTCTTTCTGTCTGCATTCTGAGGCCTCCTTTTCTGCATTATGGAGCTTTCATTTTTGCACATGCTACGGGGATCTGTCATTGAATTGCATTGGTATCCGTGGGCGTTGTCTAGACAAAAAGTACTTAAAACGGGAATGAGAGGTCGCTATCCCTCTCAGCCATTTTTATGCAATTCATATGGTTTTCCCCTTTTCCTTTTTTCAAATCGTTTAAATTAGTTATATCCTGCTTCAGTATATAGTGCTGCATTGCGCCTTTTTCTGAGTGGTATTATATTACATTTTTACGTATATTTCATATTTGTATAGTTCTATATATATATATATATATATATATATATATATATATATATATAAAGGGTTAATATATAAAAATATAAATGGAAATAAAAATGAAGAAGGAAGGCAACGTAAAGTGCTTACACAATGGAGGTAAGAGGTAGTGACCTTAATCCTCAGTTATCAACATGCATGTCCTAAATGCCGCGGCATTGCTCTCCTTGACGCCAGCACTGACTGTAGCCAACCTCCGGAGTGATAATCAAAATTATCACAAGACCTTTTATAAAGGAAAGTGATATTAAAAAGTATTGGTCCAAGCCTCAGAGACAGCTAACTTCATGCCTATGCTTCCTCTTTATAACATCAAAATAATCATATTCAGCAGTTTAGATGTTTGTGATGTCATTACTCTCAAAGACGTATAATCAATGTTCATAATGATCTCAAGTATTCACACAAACGCAAACCATATTTTTCATTTTTTCCGTAGTAATTTTTGATGTAATGGATCATACATTGCATTGGATATCTTTGCATGAATACCTGTAGTAAGAATTTTCTGTCACTTTCCAATCTGGTGACGTCACTGCTTACAATTATTTTTGTTCTCGTTAGACCACCAATGAATACATTTCTAAATATATTCAAATGTAAATTAGATGCCCAATGTATGATTCCTGATGTAGGAATATCATTATGCTACTGTGCGCAAGTACACTAAAATTCATTTCAATATTTTTCTTTAGAAATCTATCTTTTATATTTACACACACACACACACATATATATATATATATATATATATATATATATATATATATATATATATATATATATATATATATATATATATATATATATACAGGGTGTCCCAATAAGATTGAAACGTCCTTTAATGCTTTATTGTTTTATTGTTGGAGATAAGTGGGTAATGTAAATTGCAAAAATGTTACGTCTAGGTCTATATTTTTATATACGTCTATATACTAGGTCTATATGTTTATATACTTCTATACAGTGTGTCCTAAAAAGATTAAAACGTGCTTTAATTCTTTACCTTTTGGAGATAAGTGGGCAATGAAAATTGCAAAAATGTTGAAATGAAGGAAGGAAAAAAGACTACGTTAATGAAATAGCCCTCCCATTCATTTTCAAAAAGTTACACTTTTTAAATTTTTATACGACCCCCTTAGACAAATTTGGTCAATCAGAAAATTTTTATTTTTAATGCAACAAGATTTTAAAAAAAATCACATATATGTATCTTTAAAATTGAGCGAGTTATATTTAATTGAAAATTGAACATTGTGAATGGGAACCCTATATCAAATTAGAAATGTAAATTTGTGACATATCACAAAAAAGATGAAACTGGATGATAATGCAAAGGAAACCCAATCGTGTAGTGAGTACCGCTGCTTTATATGATCTCTGTCTGTATAATACTTTATTTAGATGCATTTGTGATAAAAAAAAATTGACACATAATAACGTATTTTTAATCTAAACAATTTTCATCGTCAATTTCTTTATGATTCCCATTTTCACTGATAAAAACAACCTTTCACATGGTACGGAAAAGTGGCATAAGTCAACTTTTTTCCTTTACCATAATTCAGTTGATTTTAAAGATACAGATATGCGGGGTTTTTTTAATGATCTTGTTGCATTAAAAATAAAAATGTCTTGATTGACCAAATTTTCTAAGGAGGTCATAAAAATATAAAATGTGTAACTTTTTAAAAACTAATGGAAGGACTATTTCATTAACATAGTCTTATTTCCAACTTTACTTTCAACATTTTTGCATATATATATATATATATATATATATATATATATATATATATATATATATATATATATATATATATATATATATATATATATATATATACATATATATATATATATATATATATACATTTCTCGCTAAGCCTTCCTTCTTTTTTCCAATTTTTTACATGCTTTTCTTACTTTTATATTTATATCGTGTATAGTATTTATGGCTGCTTTGCGCATAAATCCTATAACACTTCAATATCTTTAATAATTTCCACTTTATATATTATATATATATATATATATATATATATATATATAATTGTATATAATTTCTTGCAATGTTTTACTTTTTTGTATTTTATATAGTGGCCACTTTCCTCTTCTACGTCGGGAAAAGTGACCATATAAGAGGAGTGTATTTGTTTACTTCTTCCAACACAATCCTTCCACAGTTATTCTCATGATATTAGTTAATAGTATTATTTTATTTTTTAATTAATTAGCATTCTTAAAAAAATTAATTTTTTCTTTAAGTGGCCACTTTACCCTCCTTTCCTCTACTATGCTAACATCAGCAGCCTATATATATATAATTTTTTCACGTTAAAAGTTTTAAAGTAACTCTTTCTTACATGACCTTGCTGAAATATACATAAACTCAAATAACTGCATCCTTTTAAATTCAAAGGTGTAGCATGAATTAATCATTTTAGAGAATGATTCACACAATGTAGGGGGAGGGGACAATTTATCACTTTAACGCCACGATTCCGTAAAAGACTATTCCATAAAACGCATAATTAAGGAGTTTAATTCTGCTACTTGAGTGGGTTATTATTGAACTAAAATTTGGCGTTTCAAACGAAGTGCTTATTTCATTTCAAAAATGGCATTTCTATTTCTGATATTTTCCAACATAGTTGAAAAGTGTTTATGACTTTGTTCATTCTGTCTGTCTGTCCGGTCGCTAGAACGATAACTGTCCTAAAAATGTCTGTATCAGAATGAAATTTTAGTATGTTGTTCAGACGGTCTGTGGGACATATGGGAATGCAAATGAATAATATCACCCAATTAGTTTTGGATTGCACCCGGGTTGAAAAAGTGAGATACAGTGAACCGTATGCGAACTAATTTTTCAAACATTTTTTAAGCACAGTTAAAATTGCAAATTTCTTCGGATATTTTGAAAAAATATTTAAATTATCCCATAAAATATATAAAAACAATTTCAGCCAAATAGATTTAGTAGTTTTTTAAATAAAAATTAAAATAATAATGACACCCATATTATATGAAGAGATCACGTGACCCACTTCAAAATAAAATATGGCATCCATCTTTTTCCTCAGTATAAAAATCGTGATTTTATTCTTTTAAATTTGTATTTAGTGCTGCATCCGTCCTAAAACTGCTTTATTTTTGCGTATTTTCTGTGCATCTATATACTGCGCCAAAGCAATAACAATATTTTAGAGTTTAAATGATCATCAAACTTTGTTTTTTCTACAACGAAGCCAAACTTTCACGCATGGCGAATGTAAGCACATCAAGCTGTAAGATGAGTTGTATAAGAATTGCTGAATTTCTTTAAAGCAAAATTATTTAGCTCTGAAGTCTGCAATCTAAATAATTAAAATTGAAAATCTGTCTGTCTGTCTGTTTGTCCCGTCATCACGGGAGAACGGAGTTTTTACTATTATCTCGAGATAATAGTAAAAAACGAAGTTTTCGTTTGTTTCATCGTTACGGGAGAACGGCTCAACCGAATTTGATGAAATTTTGTGGATAGCCTTAAAATAGCCCTCATAAATTTAGCCCAAGTTTCGAGTATCTAAGTCCAGGGGTTGTCGAGATATTAATGAAAAAAGAAACTTTTTCCTAGGAGTTTTACTTTCTAACTCCGTAGTTTATCTAAACGAAAAGCTTGAAAATCGTTTGAAAGGGAATTAAAACTTTATCTCTGAGTTTGATGGGAGATTTTTTGCGCTAATTAGTCACTTTCTGAAAACATGAATTGTTTGAAACATGATTTAAATGGGAAATCTATCTCCATGGTTTATTTTATACACTCTTTTATTGAACAATGAAAAGTATAAAGAAATCAAAATGGTTATTTAATTTCGCAGTTTATGAGGAAGATTCTATCTTATATCATGCTGCTCAGCAACGCAATTAAATTAAATCTGTCTGTTAATTTTAATTATTATTTTTTTGATTTGAATAATAAATAAGTGGATATAGAAATATATTTTAGAAAAGAACGATTTGATTTTTCTTATAGCATATTTGACTGGATAGTATCAATTGCGGTCTTCAGGTTTAAACATTATTATTATTGATATTTTCGGGGATTATTGATTCAGGAATTATTGATATTTTGAAGTTATTATGCAATTGTTTTATTATGACAAAAAATGTTTAAACTGTTATATTGTACGTTGTATAAGTAATCTTCTACAAATACACGGATATATCGTCTAATCTACGAGAATACAAGTAATACAGATATATTAGCATATGTTTTGATATATATTGGTATATATTGGAATCAATTACGACCTTCTGGTATAAAGAGTACGAGAATTATTGATATTTTCAATTTACTACGTCATCTCTTTTATTTTCAAAGATTTTTGAGACTGATATTGTAATGCGGGTAATCTACTAACACACTGGCATATTTTCTAATCTGCGACAATATAAGTAGTACGGGGTTGCATATATTGATTCAATTTCTTTTTTGTAAATTTGCTTACAAAAGGGGCCAGGAAGTTTTATTCTTCAGATCTGCCCGTGAGGATAATTTTGCATAGTGAGAACAGATATTCTTAAACTTCTCTTTAGGAGCAATAAATTTAATATTTTAGCAAAATTTGCACATGATTGCGAATTATAAGTTTCTTTATATTATATACTCCGTACGAAGAACGGGTATGCTACTAGTCTATAAAATAAAATTGAAAATCTGTTTGTCTGTTTGTCCCATTATCACGCGAAAACGGCTGAGCCGAATTTGATGAAATTTTGTGGGTAGCCTGGAAATAGCCCCACTTAAAATATAGTCCATATTTTGAGTTTTTACGACCAGTGGTTCTCGAGATATTAGTAAAAAACGAAACATTCGTTTGTCTCCTCATCACGAGAAAACGATGAACCTCATCAAACTTTGATTATTTCCACATTAATTGCCTAATATTAATGGTTGTAGAAAGTAAACAAGTGATTGTAAGATGAGTTGTATAAAAATTACTGATTTTTTTTACTCGAAATTATTTAGCTCTGGAGTCTAGAATAAAAGTGATATGAATGAAACTTTCATTGCTTTTGCATAGAGAGCCAGACAATTTATATTTCTATGACATCATTAAGTTAATTTTTTCCATAAAATTTTAAGTTTCAAATATAATAAATTACTGTAGTACTGTGATAATTTAAAATATATCAGCCCTGAATGTATCGCATTTTAGAGATGTTTAAATAAAATTGCATTTCAGTTGGAAAGTATTTCATAATCAATGCTTTGTGCATGATTGATCTTTCTTGTTATGAATATAAAATGCTAATCCTCTACTATCACTATAATTGTCTAACGTGTTTAAGTATTTTCAGACCCTCCAGAAACCTCCCGTTTATTCTGAAACTTTGCAGATTATAATATCGATCACGATGACGAAATTGTCCCGTGGTTAAAATTGCTCTTGGACGATCGGGGTTCGATCCCCATTGTGGCGTATAAATGTATTTATAGTTCGGTTTATTTAATTTAAACATTAAATTAGTTATTACTTTCCTTATATACATAATGTATAAGGAAAGTATTGTGACGGGGTCGAAAATTCGAATTCGAGTTTTCGACGGGAGAGCAAATTTCTAGCATGCCTGATCACGAATCGAACATTTTTGAAGTGATGTCTGTGTGTGTGTGTGTGTATGTATCAGTGAGTCTGTGGAGACGATAATTAACGAACGAATGGACCGATTCGAACGAAATTTGGTACAAAAATCATAATCCGTAAACACTGGAAACCTATTGTTTTTATACGCACTCGAATGTTCAGAACCCCCCCTAAATTTTCGAGTAAAATTTTGAAAAAATTGTCAAAAAATCAAAACCTCTAATAAAGTTACAAAAATAGACATTTCTTATATAATTTTTCATTAGAAAACGATTGACATAAATTTTAGAACGCTAACTTGAACCGTTCTTGAGATATTGCACATTTTTCAAAAAAATTATCAAAAAGTTATATAAAATAAAAAAAAATATTTCCTATTGAGAAACATGTTCACTTTTCATATGTAATGCCATGCGATAAATTTGGTGATATCATTCTCGTGGATCTAGCTCGTTCCATTCATGTAAAAATATACTTTGAATAATACTTTTTTATTTGAACGCCAGTAGTCATTTATCATGCTGTAAGAATAACTTATTTCTCCGTCCATAACGCTTGGCGAGATTTTGGCGACGAATTTGGCGGAATGTCGCCAACTTGGCGACATTTTAATTGTTGCCGAAATAACAAAAATCTCGCCAAATCGATAAAAAAATGACGCTAAATCAATGAAAATGACGACTAATTGAAAATAATTCAATATCTTGGAAAGAATATAAGTATCTACTATAAGAATACCATTTTTTTAAAAAGTAAGAGTAGTAAATTCATTGCATTATATAAGGAAAGTCATGTGTAGCCCACGTCAGATTTTTTTTTAATTATGGATGGCCGTGAATTTAAGATAGTACATGGCAGAAGTAAAACGCAGAAGTAAAAAAGATGTAATTAATTTTCTATGTTCCCGGTGTTTCGGAAAAGCAATTTGATTAATGAACATAAAATTAGTTTTACTTATCCAATAAACAGACATTAATTTGTTCAAACAAAATTTTGTTAATTATTATAATTGATATTAAATTTTAGAATAGCTTTACTTCAAATCAGTAGTTATCTTTACAATTTACTAATTCTTACAACATTATAGTTTTTTCTAGCCTTACTGTGTCGGTAGTGATATAGTTGCGACCTGTTAAGGACTTCTCGTCAGGTTACATAAGTCCTCATATCATGATATAAAGTTTGACCCGTTTGACCTTTGGCGCACAGCAGCTCATATTTGAACCCCTGTCACGAAATGCTTTGTGTTTATTCACTTGTTTATTCACGTTTATTCCTGCGTGTTTATTCAGCGACGCTATTTTAGCGAAGGGTGTGGTCTATATTGACTTTCATTGGATATTTTCTGATGTCCACGGGCTCGCTACCACGAGTCCATAGTATTTCTCATGATGTCAGTCTTTATTTATTGCTCGTAAATAAATTGTCCGCCCATTACAAAATTAGGCGTCGTTGAGTCTGCGACTGATTCACAGAGTCATTTTTGAAACATAAAAATACCTTTGGCGCAACTGTATCGCACCCAATACCGTCTATCAGCTACCTTACACCTTTCTGGTAGGTCGGACGGTCTGGGTCTCAATAACAGCAACAGCAGCACCCGATACCGACACGTTAAATCTGTGGATCCAAAAGTCCTTCTGAAAGGTCTGTGACAGGGAAAGAATGGTATGGTTCTCAGTGAATGTCGCCCCCACTGGATTCCGGTTTAACTTGGGTGGCACTGTCCCGATACTTTACACCTTCAGGTAGCTCGGACGATCTAGGTCGAAATTAAAGAAGGAAAAAAGAGGTATCGACTACAGTACAGAACCTGACGTTATCGGATTTTCGATTTAACCCCTCCCTTCCTGGGACGCAAAAAATAGGGGTTTCGAAAAGTATTTTCAGGCCCTCCATATTCCCCATTGTTACATAGAAAGCTTAATATAATCATAGTATCGACTGCTGCTCTCGTAACTATACTACACCCTTTGGGTTCTAAGTCTACGGACGAGTCGGATGGTCTGGGCTTTCGACACCCTTTGGGTGCCTTACACTTTTCTGGTAGGTCGGACGGTCTGGATCTCAACAGCAACAACACCCTTTGGGTGCGCTGGACGGTAATAAATAAGATTGACTACGGCACAAGATTTAATAATGTTATTTTGAACAGTTATGTCGGACCCTCTGGAAGACCTCCTGGTGATCTAAAAGGCTGTCTTTGCATATTTATAGTGACAACCAATGGACAGAACCTAACATAATTGGGTTTTCAATCTTGTCCCAGGGGCGATGATTCTTCTTCTTCACTGGCGCGACAGCCCCGGGTGGGCCCTGGCCTTCCTTAGAATTCCATTCCATGCCGTCCTGTTCTTGGCCAAGGTTTCCAATTAATCACCTTTAAAGTTTTTAGAACTTTTCCAGGCAGTCACACCACCTAAGATTTGGTCTTCCTTTTTTGGGGGGTACCAATTGGTCTAGCCAAGAAAATCTTTTTTGTGGCTCGACTGTCATCCAATCTCTTTAAGTGTCCTGCCCATTTAATCCTCTGTATTGCCATAAATTTAATAATATATGGCTCTTTAAATAATTTGTAAACCTCCAACTTGGTTCTTCTTCTACAATAATTATCACACTTTATTCCTCCAAATATGCTTCTCAGGATTTTTCTTTCAAATGTAGCAAGGGTTTCCTTGTCTTTCTCGGTCATTGCCCATGTCTCAGCAACGTAAATGAGAACTGGTCTAATCAAACTTTTATAAATGAATATTTTGGTTTTTCTGCTGATAAAATTAAATTTCAAATACTTTTCTAGTTCAAAAAACATCTGTTAGCAGTTGTATCTCTGTTACGGACCTCTGAAGTTATATTATTTTGTGTGTTCATTTCAGAGCCTAAATATTTGAAACTGCTAACAGTTTCAAACCTGTACTCTCCTATTTCAAGATAAGGATTATTAAAATTGGTGCATGGCATATATTTGGTTTTATTCTGATTAATGGCAAGATGCATCTTACTTACCTCAGCTTCCAAAGAATGGAAGGATTGTCTAAATGCTTCAGGAGTACGTGCGACAATAACAATGTCATCAGCAAAAGGAACGATGATTATGGGTTTTTAAATGACTTTTCAAACCGTCGAGCAGCCAGTTCTACGGTGACTTAGAAGGAAGATTTTGTTTGCACACTTATGGTATCGACCGCTGGATACAACTGTCATGGCGCGCAAAGTCAAGCGACACCAGCATTAAGTTTTAAGAATGAAAAAGATGACTTTGTACACCGTGGCAAAGAACTAGCAAACCGATCGGCACAAGAAATAAAGACAGCACGATCTGTGAGGATATAGTGGCTTTCAAGTTTAGTACATTGAAACATTTCAAGTTGTATGCAATAACTGGTTTTCTGTCTGAAAGAATTAGATTCCAGATGGTAGCCGTGAAGTAAATACACACAGATGGAATACATGAAAATAAATCTACAAATTCAAATCAACCAAAAATTATTTATTAAATATTATTATTCTTAACTTAGTTATTATTCATCATTCACAAAATATTATCATATTAACTGAATTTCCACCAGGGTAAAACAAAACCAATATTTTTAGATTTTCACAAATTTCTTATAATTTCACTTATTGATATTAATAATCATAATCTTTAATTAACATTTATCAACAATATCAATTTTTAAATTTCACTACGTGCCTGCCATTTCCATATTTAAATAAATTCTTTCTCTGGCATTTTCCATCAGAGATAAAAATGAATCACCAAGTTTTACTTTCGCTCCAAAAATTTAGAATCATGCCAATGTTCTGTATTGCGTTAATGTTCATCAAGGAAAAATGGAAATCCCTCTCTACTGCTGGACTCAAGAAGTAAAAATCAAAAACCGTTCTATTCCGACACTTTTGTCATCATGGCGCAGAGTACTCGAACAATGCACGGACAATGGGTTGGTTCTCAAGCCTGGCATGGAATTCTTCCTAAAATAAAATAAAAATAATTAAAAATTTGGCAGATAAAATTAGCCCGGAATTTAGATTCATCTTCCTTGGTCTTCTTGGAAAAAGTTTCTAAAAGAAACCAATATTCCTTCTGTCAAAAACAAGCCATTTCGGCTAAACCTTTGTCTTAACTTAAGACAAAATTTTGTCCATCCTTCCTCTCGGCGAACTAAGTCCAAAGAGGCCCGAAAAGAAAAAGCGAACTTCAAGCTCTCCTCAACGCCGACTCTCATTGGCGGAGAGAGGCGCAACAACCAAGCCAGACATCCACGTCACACAACCGGAGACAAGCGCTTTTCGCAAAAACGTTTCTCCTCGACGAAACCGAGATTTTAATGCAAAAGCAATACGAACAAGTCCTAGCACAACTCCGAACAGGCACGAAGGAAGAGAGAGAGCTTTTCTCTCAAAACACACAAAAGTTCATGACGCACAGAATGGCGACATGACACAACATAGCGGAGCCGGATTTTCGTTTTTCTCCTACAGTGTACAAAATCAACGGGGTAGGCACAAAACCTCTCAGAATCCTTTCCCCACTAAAGACATAAACAAGAAAGATCAATCATGCTTAAAGCATTGATTATGAAATACTTTCCAACTTCAATGCAATTTTATTTTAAAAAGTCTAAAATGCAATACATTTCTCGGTAATATTTTAAAACTTATCACAGTACTACATTAATTTAATATATTTGAAAACTTAAACATTCATTGAAAAAAATGAACTTCATTCAAATGACGGCATTGAAATATAAATTGCCTGGTTTAAACATCTCTAAAATGCGATACATTCCTCGGTAATATTTTTAAAATTATCCTAATACTACGATAATTTATTATATTTGAAAACTTCATCGAAAACAACTGAAATTCATTCAAATGACGTCATAGAAAAAAGAACACGCCTGGGTCTCTCTATAAAAGCAGCATTTCATTCATAAATAATATCCCATTCATGTCATTTATCACAATACTATAATAATTTATTTTATTTAAAAATGAAGACCATGGAGCTACAAGTAATTAAACTCCATGCGTAAAACTTCATCGAAAAAAAATCGTAAAATCAATGAGTATTTCATTCATATCAGCTATGCAGACTCCATGAACAAAATGATTTTGTGTTAAAGAAGTACAGCAATTCTAATACAACTCATTCAACATATTTTGCTGTTTACATTTTTACATAGGTGAAAAATAGGCTTCATTGTAGAAATAATCAAATTTGGATGAGCATTTAAACTCAAATATATTGTAATTGCGTTATTTCAGTATCGAGATGCACAGAATTTAAGCAAAAATAAAGTGGTTTTAAGACGGATACAACACTCAATATGATTAAAAAGAACTTTAAAAATCACGATTTTGAGACAAGATGGATGCCATATATTATTTTGAAGTGGATCACGTGATCTTTTCATATCGTGGTCACGTGATCTCTTCATATAAGAGGTGTTATTATTATTTTAATTTTTATTTAAAAAACTACTGAATATATTTCGCTGAATTTTGTTTTATATATTTTATGAAACAATTTGAATATTACCTAAAATTTTCGAAGCAATTTGTGAATTTTAAATCCGTTTAAAAAATGTTTGAAAAATTAGGTCCAATAGGGCTCAATGTATTTCATTTTTTCAACCCGGGTTCAATCCAAAACTAATTGGGTGATATTATTCATTTATATTCCCATAGGTCCTACAGACCGTCTGAACAACATACTAAAATTTCATTTTAATTAAGTCATTTTTACGGCAGTTATCGTGCTAACGGACAGACAGACAGGCAGACAGACAGAATGAACAAAGTCATAAACACTTTTCAACTTTGTTGTAAAGTGTTAGAAATTGAAAATCGACTACAGAGCTGAACCTAACTGAACAAATTTTCAATTGAGACAAGTATTTTCCCTCTAAACACCATACATTGTTAAACCAAATAAAACTGATTAAATTCAGTTTAATATTTAAGAGTGTTAATATTCATGTCTTTGACAGTCACAAATATCAGTATAAAACTATGCTGACATCGTCAGACTATTTCTGTTTTTAAAGTCAATGTTTTAAAGTAACTTTTCTGATATTGTCTTACTAAAATATACATAAACAACTGAAATCATTGCATTCTCTTAAATTCAAAGGTGTAGTATCTATTAATCATTTCAGAGAATGATTCACACAATGCGGGGACAATTTATCACCTCAAAGCCACAATTTCGTAAAAGGCTTTGAGAATACTTCATGAAGCGCTCTTCAATTATAAAGACTTTAATTCTACTACCTTGAGTGGGTAATTCTTGAACTAACACTCTGTCTTTCAAGGTAAGTGTTTGGCCCCGTTTTGCTTCAGGTGTGTTAATGAGGTTTCCACTTATATTAATATAAAATGCTAAACCTCAATTTGGTTGAATGAAGAGAATGAATAAATTCTTTTCGATATACAGGCGTACTAGTATATAAGCCTGTCAAAGACAGGGAGACTAGCATGCTTAAAAAATTAAATTGCAACATATTTTTTAAAAGATCCTATTACTTTCCTTATATACCTAATGTATAAAGAAAGTATTGTGACGGGGTCGAAAATTCGAATTGGAGTTTTCGATGGAAGAGCACGTTTCAAGCATCCCTGATCACGAATCAAACATTTTTGAGGTGATGTGTGTGTGTGTGTGTGTGTGTGTGTGTGTGTGTGTGTGTATCAGTCTGTGGAGACGATATCTCACGAACGAATGGAGCTATTCGAATGAAATTTGGTACAAAAATCACAATCTGTGAATACTGGTAGCCTATTATTTTTAAACGTAATCTAATGTTCAGAACCCCCCTAAATTTTCGAGTAAAATTTTGAAAAAATCATCAAAAAATCAAAACCTTTAATAAAATTAAGCAAATAGACATTTCTAATGTAATTTCTCCTTAGAAAACGATTGACATAAACTTTAGAACGCTAGCACGAACCGTTCTCGAGATATTGCACATTATTCAAATAAATTTATCAAAAAATCCCATAAATTAAAAAAAAATATTAACTTTTAAGACACGTGTTCGCTTTTCATATGTAATATCATGCTATAAATTTGAAGACATCATTCTCGTGGATCTAGCTCGTTTCATTCATGAGAAAAGATACTTTGAGTCATACTTTTGTATTTGAACGCCAATAGTCATTTATCTGCTATAAGAATTACTTATTATACCGTTCATAACGTTTGGCGATATTTTAGCGACGAATATGGCGGAATGTCGCCAACTTGGCGACTTTTTGAAATGTTGCCAAATTAACGAAAATCTCGCCAAATGGATAAAAATGACGCTAAATCAATGAAAATGACGATTCATTGTCGAAAATTCCATATCTTCGAAAGAATATAAGTATCTACTATAAGAAAAACCTATTTTTTACTGTAAAAGTAGTAAATTCATTGCATTATATAAGGAAAGTCATGTGTTGCCCACATTAGATTTTTTTTTGTTTATTTGCTTGTTTAACAGTCTATGGCACTTAACGTTAAAAATCAGTCGCCTTAATCAAAAATTGGCTCAGCTATGTTCTGTCCTATGGTCAATGCTTATTTATTGATCGATTACCCAGGCCTTCTATCTCCCGGCCACTCAAAAAACTGCTGCAAGCCTTAGGGCCAGTCGAGTGGCCTGGGCCTTCAGGCCTTCTATCTCACCTAAAGCGTGGTGAACAGCTACAAAGGATAACCGGAAAAGACACATAAAAGCAGCACATGGACATACAAAGACAGACATAGACAATATACATAAATATGTAATACGTTAATGAATACAAATATGGAACAAATAAATAAAATGATATAAAGCTCTAAAAAAATTATTTGAAATGAATATTTTAAAACAGTCTCAAGTATGAAAAAATTCAGAAAGAAAAGAGTAAACGAAAATTAACAAACAAAAGTAGAACAGTGAAAAAATGTAACCCATGTTTCATTGATCAGAAGGCATTTGAAAGCACAGGCAGTTTATAAACCAATAAATTAATTAATACCATCACAAATCTGTTTTTCAATAAGAATACAATTTCTCTGATCGATACTATAATTATGCAAAGTGTTGACCTACAAGATAGACGGGGGATTTCTCTAAACCCTGGAAATACCTTATTACCACTATTTTGTCCGGTCCTGTGAAAAAAATCGGAAATCTGGCTGAGTTAGTTTCTGTTTCACGGACGATACTATAAGTGTGTAAAGATTCGGCTTTCTAGATCCCCGGGACAGAGAGTCTGTAAAGTATTTTCTTCCTCTCCATTTTCTCCGCCTTCCCCCCACAGGAGGAAATCCGGCTCCTTTACTCTCTATTCCGTGGATAATATAGGTGTTGTTGTTGTTGAGACCCAGACCGTCCGACCTACCAGAAAGGTGTAAGGTAACCGTTTGGACGGCCGGGAAGTGCCACTCAATTTAGACCGAAACCCAGTGGGAGGGGCATCCACAGGGACCGTACGCTCTTTCCCCTACCACCAACCTCTCGGAAGGACTTTCGGACCCACATGTTTAACGTGATCGTACTCCGCATGAACACGCCGGCAGTTGTGGCAGCGTGCAAATCCAGCGCGCAAACCACCGGGCTACCACGCCCGAAATGTCCCAACAGCACGCGGTGTTCCCAGGTTGTCACCCACCCAAGTACTAATCGCGCCCGATGCTGCTTGACTTCGGCGATCTAACGAGAGCCGGTGTTTTCAGCACGGTAGGGCCGTTGGCACAGGATACTATAGGTATGCAAAGATTCTACCTGTTGCGTGACTTTTTATAGAGGCTTTTAAAGAGGGTTTGGAGGCTTTTATTTCAGTCTTTCATAGAGACTTCTCGAGGGTTTGGAAATAATTTTTAAAAAAAAATCATTTTCACCGCTTTAGAGGAGAAATCGAAAATCTGGTTCGGTTAGGTTCCGTCCCTCGATGAATACAATATTTGTGAATCATTTCAGTCTTCTTGGTTACCGGGGGGCTTCCGGTGGTCTGAAAAGACAGAAACACTTATATAGGTACGTTAAAGACACATATATAAACATACGTTATACATCCATATACAAACATACGTTAAAAATCAGCATATAGATATTTTAAAAAACTGTAATGAATGCCGTAATTGATAAAAATTACAAGAGTCTAGTAAGAGTTGAAATTGAAGTCAAAGTTTTAGTTAATGCTTGATCTCATCTCATCGTTTCAACAATATCTGGAAAGGTCGTATAAGGCTCTATAAAATTGCTTAGAACATTTTATATGACTTGTATTATTAGAACGTTTACTTTCCACAAGGAACGCAATATCTTTTGATATAATTATGAAATAATGCTATGCAAAAGAATTAGGAAATTTAATATGATTATTTTAATGGATATCAACGATAATTCTATCGAATTTAACCACATTAAAGTTATAACAAAGTTCTGATTTATTTTCTCATAATATCGAAACATTTTTATCTGAAGCCGAAGTTACGTCTTACACGAATCAAATTATTTTTGTCGTGCACTTTCGTTACTCGGGTAACTAAATAAAATATACCCTAACAGACAAAATACACCCTCAGGTAACTAGACAAAATGTACATTACAACCCCAATTTTTGATTAATCAATAACTTAAAATGAAACGTTGCATTTTAAATTCATTGCCCTGTGAAATTTCATAAATATTTATAAATCAAATATCGCGTTTAAATTGTTCCTGCATAACAGAAAACACTCATAAATTCCATCGTGGGGACGTTACAGACATTGGCTAATAACAGTTCCTGAGGTGCACCAACATGGCGAATAATTAACTTAACGTTTTAGTGGTGGTTGAATAGTTATTTATGAGATATAAAAGGGGAAGGAAATTTGTTAAGAAAAATGCGCCGCGTGAGACATTACTAGAACTTAAAATTCAAATGCGAAACTTGTTTGGTAAGCTAATTTGAAAAAGATAAATATTGATATACATTAAACAGAACGACGAGGGACTTTCTAATCAAAAGGAATAATGCGACATTTTTGGCATGAATGGCGAATAAAAATAAAAACGTTTTTTCTTTTCATTAGAAACCTGCAGTTGAGATCAGAGACATATCCACAATGTGAGGAGAGGCCAGAGATATATGCGGGGAAAAGGGAAAATAAAATATCTGAAAATTAGGGCTCCACTCGTTTTTCTAATACATTTATATTTAATAGTGATTCATTAGATCTAATTTTATCACAATCATTATCAGAATGAAAAAGTATCTTTCTCAAATTCAGTACCCCCAATTATTCGTATAAATTCTTTAAAAGTTTTTTTTTTGTTGGCAACAGATTAATGACGCCTATGGATGCATTTGGCTTATCTGTTGACTTATCTGCCCGCTTGTCTAACCGCTTGATAATTAAATCATGCGCTTTTTAGCGGCCAAAGCGTGGATATTTTTTCCATCATACCATATTACCCAGGCTTACCACAGGAGTGGATCACATTGTGTCCTTTAATCCGTACTCTCTTTCCCGGGGATATGATGGAGAAATGAATTATTTATAGTTATTTAAACTATTTATGGTACTTTAAAGTTTTTCTGCTATCTTTAACGTACACTACTGTAAAGGACAAACCCACAAAATCCCCAATTTTTACAGCTTTGCAACTCTATCTTTGCCTGGCTGTAAATACAAAATTTATCAATTTACGTTCAATGAACTATTTGAATCAACTCATTACTTTTTCATTCATTAATTAGATTCTAACATACATATAATTATTAAATTCATTTTAAACACATAACTTCAATCTCAAATCTGGCTTGATAATTAAATACAGTTCGTCCTTCAGTCAGGAAATATTAATTATTTCTAATCTAACTTTAAAATGTGATGGCCAGGAGAGACCATAAAATTTGTCTGTATGAATCTTCATTTAATATAGATACCATGTCCTCGTTCCATACGTAAATTAAAGACCATACCTTATATAAGCTGCATGTTTCATATTCGATGATCATAATATTGGTAATTACCATTGAGAGTCGATATGTCTCCACATCAAGAAGGCTTTAACTGCTATCACGGAAACTGCAACATCGCTGGCATTCTCTAATAATTTTCTGATCTTCCCTGGTCATATCCTCTTTCAAATCAACTATCATCTACTCTGATTTTTAATTTTCACATTCTTTAGAGAAATATTTTCTAACCCCTCCTTGATACTGAAGATCAGACTCGCCTCAATCATATGGTTGGACCTTCGACCTGAGATACAAATATATGATATATCCTATATCTCACCTCGATGGGTTGAACCGAGTATAAGGTCAACATATGAAATCATGTGTTATTCCTTACTTACCTGTCTCCGACCAAAGGAGCTAAGCTTAGGTTGAGCACCGTTTCGAGAACATCTACAGTGTAATGAACAATTCCATAAAGTTATATCACCAACGCCGCCAGTATGGGGATTCCTTTGTATTTGTAGTCTCTTTAATTGTCCATGCATAATTTTTTTGAACCTCCTAACTTCATTGGGGTTATTTTCTTGATATTTTAATAAATTCCCTTAATTATGGAACAACGAACATTTATCATGAGCCGTTCTCAGGATATTTGAAGTTTTATTTTTCCGCAGGGAAAACGATATTTCTAGAAATATGTAAACGAATTACATGAAATCGGGTATGATTTTTTCTTCAAGCGGTAACGACAATAAGTCTGTTTATTTTTTTACCGTGATCTAGTAATAAGAAAGCTCATTTTTTTTCCAAAAATTCAAAATTCGTAAATCTGTGTAATCGACCTCATTACAATATTTTCTTATATATATATATATATATATCAACACATTTTTCAAATCTTCTCAAACTTGATAAATTTGCAAAGAAAAGCATATTGTTCAAATTTTAACTATTCAAAATTAATCATAACCTACCAAAGTCAACAAAATATATTAAATTTAATTGATTAAATAATTAGCAAATCCTTTTAATAGTTATCCCGCCTAATGAAAGATTTCAAGCAAAAAAGAAATACTCTACTAAGCGGTATTCACATAGGTGCACTATCTTTATGGCATTGTGTAGAAAATTTCATTTCAACACTCCTCGGGATTAAAAATATCCGCAGCAATGAAGTTTTATATCCTTACATAGTTTTTAAAGAAGCATCCTTAACTTTATTTAAGGACAATAAAATAGTTTTATGTTCGAAGGCATCAAAGTCCACTTTTTCTGCTTCCACTTCCTCATATATCTCAAAAGAGCAATTGCCGTTGTTATACTTTCAACTCGATTTGAGAAAGCTAATATTTTATCAAAAGTCAACAACACACTCTTTTATCCACATACATGTCATGGGGTACTCTAACATAGATTTTAACATTTTCAAACTGAATAAGAAATTGCATGTTTTGAAACACTAGCTCAGGACCTACTTTTGCAAAATTGTTCAAAAAAGTATTTGTCTGAAGTTTTCGCTTTGTTATTCTCTTGGGAAAAGCTACATATTAAGGAATGTATGTCACAGATATATTTTATATTTGTAACTTGTAACTTTCCTTATGTAATATATATATATATATATATATATATATATATATATATATATATATATATATATATATATATATATATATATATATATATATATATATAATAAAAAGGTTTGAAGGTCCAATGAAAGAAAAGTGAGAAGCTGTAACTCGAAAAACCTAACTTTCTAACAAGCTTACAAAATAAAAGTATAAATCAGTAAATCTTCAAGCAAATGCGAAAAAAATACAAATTTTGGATCATCAAGTCAAAGAAAATTATCAAAAAACAATGGTATGGAATCAATAAAAGAAAATCAGACGAAATCCAAGCACAAACGCTATACGCGTGGACAAGGTCTAAGCCTAAATCATGGATTTGTTCACTTCTTTAAAACACTTTTTCATGTCCAAGTGTCTTGTAGAAGCAAACACAAAAATGTATGTTTCTGAAGAAATAGATAGATATTATATCTATACACTATTTCTACTTGGAAAACATACATAAAGAAGAGAAAATAAAAGTAAAAAAGGATACCAGCAGCAATTTATATAAATATCCCTCTTATTTTGTAAATAGTATAGTTAAAAAATTTAGATTAGCTGGATTTTCATGAATTCTTTTCTTGGTGTTTTATATATTAGCCTGACATCTCCATACTCTTGTTTTAATTATATTTTATTTTTACATCCTCTTACACATTAGCCTTTTTATTATTGTCCCTCTTGATTGTATCTTTTATACTTGTCTTTTCGTATTACTGTTATTTATTTCTTAGGAATGGCAACGGTAGATCATATATTTTTCCTTTGTGAATGGCAACACTGGTCTCTTCATTCTGGGTTCCCGAGTTCGATAGGCTAGTGTATTTTTTGAGTTAGATTCCAGGGCATCCTTTTTTCCTTTTATTTTTTCTTCTTTATGTATGTTGTCCAAGTAGAAATAGTTTATAGATACCTAGAATAGATAGAATACTATCTATTTCTTCAAAAACATACATTTTTGTGTTTGCTTCTACAAGACACTTGGACTTCAAAAAGAGTTTTGAAGAAGTAAACAAATCCTGATTTAGGCTTAGACCTTGTCCACGCGCATACCGTTTGTGCTTGGATTTCGTCTGTTTTTCTTTTATTGATTCCATACCATTGTTTTTTGATAATTTTCTTTGACTTGATGATCCGAAATTTGTATTTTTCTTTCCATTTGCTTGAAGACTTGCTGATTTATACTTTTATTTTGTAAATTTGTTAGAAAGTTAGGTTTTTCGAGTTACAGCTTCTCACTTTTCTTTCATTGGACCTTCAAACCTTTTTATTATTGAAATCATTTTATTTATTAGCTGCATTTGTGCAATAAATTAAATGTATTTTGCATTGTCATTCCTATTTACTTGTTTTATAATTGCATATTTGCAGTGTATCCTTAATTTTTTAAGTTTGCTACGGTATTTATAAACAATTTATATATATATATATATATATATATATATATATATAATGTAAGAATTTTAATTACCTGTTACTTATATCTTTTATTGAAAGTTGTATTTTGAGCACATATAAAAATGAAATGAAATAGACCCAACGTTAGGCTATATAATGAGTCCTTTATAAATAAAACAGGTACTAATAGGTATTAAATACCCCTCGTTCCCTGTTCCATATATAAGGTAAGCAATTGAAATCTGGTTCTCATGTTGAGAAAGCCTGGTAATAATATAAGCCTGCAACTATACCCAATAATGAAATTAATATTTAAATGTTTTATTAATTCTAATAAATTACATATGTAATACAGGTACTAGACCTCTTATTCCACGTATTAAGATACATGATGTAAGTGCATGAATAGTGTAATAGATGAAAAGATTCAAACTGATAAAACAACAAATGGAGCAAGGCCTTTCCTGCCTTTCAAAATTTTTTGTGAGAACATCACACATGAAAAAGATATACAATATATTAAAAGTGAAAAGTATTTCCGAAACCATGTACGTTCTCAAGGGCCATACCTGGTTCGGTAATACTGAAATTCAACGTTTCTCTATGCTTAAATATACATTTGATTTACAGAAATTATGCATATGGCCCGACGTGGAAGGATGTAGTAAATGGATCAGAATTAACAATAATCAATGAAAATAAAACATCAAAAAAAAAATAAGCCAGGTATAGCCATGGTATGATAATAGAATAAAATCTAAAGATTTTCAATTTGAAAAAAAGAATAAAATAACTTAAAAAGAGTTACCATTGTCTCTTGAAGAATTGGATGGTAAAGACCTAGTTGTACGTTGCTGTGAGCCAACTCAAAAAAGGTTACAGTTAAGGTTATAGTCTAAGATTGTGACTTGGTGAACTGAAACATGGTGAATAGAAAGAGTTTAATCGTCGATGTTCAAAAATAAATATATAAATATTCAAAATTGTAATATTCTCACTATCAACACTATAACTTCTGCTTTGAACATTGTCGCAGACACAAATTATTTTGGATTTCATAATAATATTTATTAGCAATCTTCTGGTGCTCGTATGGGTAGCCCTTTATCTGAAATTTTAGCTGATTCTGTTTTGCAGGAACTCGAAAACGAGATTTTGCCTTTTTTATCGCTCAAGCCTAATCTTTGGTGTCGTTATGTGGATGATGTGTTTATTATTTGGAACCACAGTATTAATGACCTCCTTGACCTCTTGGATAATGTCAATAATTTTTACCCCTCCATTAATATTACCATTGAACATGAGTCTAAGTTTTCTTTACCGTTTCTGGATGTGCTTGTTTCCCGAAACTCTCTTGGTTTCCATACTACTATTTTTCGTAAAGCTGCTTTTATTAATTCTTGTATCCCTGCTAATTCCTATCACCCTATTTCTTCTAAAAAAGCTTCTTTTATTACTTACTTTAATCGTGCCTTTAATGTATGTTTATCTATTCCGGCCTTAGTTACTGAAATTCATTTTATCTTTAACCTTGGTTATGAAACTGGTTATTCTTTGGAGTTCATTTATAAAATATTTTTCCATACTCGTAATAATTTTATAAATCCGAATACTAAGCTTGATCTAGTATCTGATCTTATGCAATATAAATCTAGTCTTAATTATCACCCAATGATTTCCAATTCTCTAATAGTACATTTTTGCCATAAATTTAATTTCAAGCCTGCTCTTTCTATTGTTTCTATATTATTTAATCGCATCCGTTCAGATAAATATAAGGTTAATAACAATTTCAAAAATCAGGCTGGAGTGTATGTTGTCCCCCTTTTATCTCCCGATACTAACTTCAAGTTCTATATTGACAGTACTAAACGTACTGTCGGTATTCGTTTACCTGAACATGCTCGCGATGTTAAAAATGGTAAACTATCCAATGGCAACTATCCAATGGTAAACTATGCAACAACCCCCGTAATATTTTACTTTATGAATCCCTTTTCTATTACCTTCCCTGCAATACATGATAATGTGTAAAGAAAGTATTGCAATCATGCCGAAAATCGCAACTCAAGTTTTCGACGGATCTATACGTTTCGAGACCTCTAGAATACGAAAAAACTATTTTTAGCGTGACGTCTGTGTGTGTGTCTGTCTGTGTGTTTGTTTGTGTGTCTGTGTGTCTGTCTATCTGTACAGATTTTGTATCCACTCTAACTAAAAACTAATGGATCGAATTTCATAAAATTTGGCAGGTAAATCACTTGTGGACGAATCTGGTGCTGATTAGTTTTGGGTACGATTCGGGATTTAAAAAAAAACCCTGCCCTTTTTTTTGCGAAATTGCCCGCAAAAGCCAGCATCCACTCCAGCTGAAAAATTATTGAACCGAATTTCACAAAATTCGGTAGATAAGTCTTTCGTGGGTTATCCTCGTGCTGATTAGATTTTGGTACGATTCGGAAAAAAATAACCTGCCTTTTTTTTGTAAAATGGCCCGCAAAAATCGTCAAAATCTAAAATAAAAAACTACGTATGCTCAAATATATCCATTAAAAGCTTGTTTTATACGTAATTTTTAACGAAAAAAAGAATGAGATTAACCTAATTACACTAGGACTAGCCGTTCTCGAGATATTTTAGTTTTATAGTTTTTTCTCTACGCCACCTTTGAAAATAAGTCCAGTTGCCAAACGAGAACTAAAATTGAATTAAAAGTGAATTAAATTTTATTAAATTAAAGAGAACGTCTGCAAGGAAGGTCATGTGCTGCTCACATCAGATTTTTTATATTTACCGTAATTCTATTTGTAATTTTGTCCTCGTTCTGATCCTTAGTTATGCTTGGCGACTCGTCCTTGACTCTCTGAGGGTCAAGCCTTTTACATGATTTTCTAAAAATGTAATAGTAGTTGCTTTTCATTTTCGTCGACATTTATGTTGGTTATTAAACTCTTATTTCATATTGTAATATGCATTTTTATGATTACTTATTCTACCTCGTTGTTTTAAAAAAAAATTAAAAATATATAAATTGAAGTACGTAATGTTGTATGTAATTGGTGTATGTAAATTTTGCCTGACGGGTGTGGCCTATATTTAATAACTTGTTCGCACTTTAATTTACTTCGTCAATGATGAAGGGCATGAGAATGTCCGAAACCTCTTTGACTATGTGATTTTGTACGTCGTAATAGGAAGATTTTAATAAATGTCTTTTTAACCACTTATTTGGTTGTCTCTGATTTTAAAGTTTAGCTTTTAAAATGTCATGAATACTACAATATTCGTTAAATGTGTATATAAAATAAAATTACCAATATTTCTGGCAGTTTATGACAACAAGCGAGATCCTAAATGTGACTTTATAGTGTATTACGTGCCAGAAATGGGCTTCACAAATAATATGTAAATGGTAGTGATTACTGTAATAAGTGCAGTACATGAATAACAATACTTCACATAATTAACACAGTTAATAAATCACAGTTAAGAAGTTTTATAACAAGATTGGTGACCAGCTGAATCTAATAATAAAATTTATTTACCCGCAATTACCCAACGATTACCCACAATGTTGATGAAAATTATGTTTACCAATTGATTATAGGACAAAAACATCTGATGTGGGCAACACATGACTTTCCTTACATAATGTAATGAATTTACTACTTTTACAGTAAAGAAAATAGGTTTTTCTTATAGTAGATACTTATATTCTTTTCAGGATATTGAATTTTTGACAATTAGTCATCATTTTCATTGATTTAGCGTCATTTTTATCCATTTGGCGAGATTTTCGTTAATTTGGCAACATTTCAAAATGTTGCCAAGTTGGCGACATTCCGCCAAAATCGTCGCCAAAATCTCGCCAATCGTTATGGAAAGAAATAAGTTATTATTACAGCGGATAAGTGACTATTGGCGATCAAATACAAAAGTATTACTCAAAGTATATTTTTTCATAAATGGAACGAGCTAGATCCACGAGAATAATGTCATCCAATTTATCGCATGGTATTACATATGAAAAGTGAACATGTTTCTTAATAGGAAATACTTTTTTTTATTTTATATGACTTTTTGATAATTTTTTCAAAAATATGCAATATATCGAGAACGGTTCATGTTAGCGTTCTAAAATTTATGTCAATCGTTTTCTAATGAAAAATTGCACAAGAAATGTCTATTTGCGTAAATTTATTAGCTGTTTTGATTTTTTGACAATTTTTTCAAAATTTCACTCGAAAATTTAGAGGGGTTCTGAACATTCGATTGCGTATAAAAACAATAGGCTTCCAGTGTTTACGGATTGTGATTTTGCACCAAATTTTGTTCGAATCGGTACATTCGTTCGTCAATTATCATCTCCACAGACCCACAGACTCACACATACACACACACACACACACACACACACACACACACATACTTTCACACCCACACACACAGACATCACTTTAAAAATGTTCGATTCGTGATCAGGGATACTTGAAACGTGCTCTTCCGTCGAAAACTCGAATTCGAATTTTCGACCCCGTCACAATACTTTCCTTATCCATTATGTATATAAGGAAAGTAAAAATCAATGTTTTTGTATTGCACTTCATCTATAGTGTTGTGCATGTTCTTCCCAGTACTTGCATCTTCCCAAGTATGGGCGCGTATGGCAATTTTGCATAATTAAATACATATAAGCAAATTACAATATTTTACGATAACTGTGAATGGTTGTAATTTTTATACTCCTGGATTACAGCTTAAATGTCATCTTGGAACAACAGCAATATTGTAATTTTTTTTTGCAAAAAAAATTCCGAAGCATCGCAACTCTAGTTTCGTTCATAATTCTATAACATGTCTTAGGATCTAGGATCTATATACATCTATATATGTCTAGGTCTATATGGTCATATATGTCTATATACATCTAGGTCTATATGTTTATATATTACTTCTATATGCGTGTAGGATTATATATCTATAACTAGGTCTATATACGTAGACCTAGGTCTACGTCTATATACTTCTATATACGGCCAGGTATATATGTTTATATACGTTTAGGTAAGTCTACATATATATGTATAGGTTAAAGTTTAAATACCATCTTGCGATTCATCTTGCAAAATAAATTCCGAAACATTGGGACCATTGTTTCGTTCATATTTCAATAATACGTCTTAACTGTGGCATCTCATTCCGACTTACATTATATCTAAAATATATTTTTCTGTCTCGGAAAAAGAGTAAAACCTTCATTTATATGTTTATTCAGATTTTGAAAACACCATTATCGTTACTCGAGGGCAATAAAATTGTTTTATTTCGAAAAACATCAGTTATAAAACACTTTCTTCTGCGTCGACTTTCCCTCATCTCAAAGGAGAATTGGCGTCGTTATACTTTCAACTCTATTATAAGAAGTCAATACTTAACCAAAAGTCGATATATCACGTTTTCTTTCCACATACCTGTCACGCAGTGTTCTAACATGCATTTTGGCGAGTTTCAACTAAAAAAAGAAAATTTACAACTCTAAACTATTACAGAGTATATCTTCCAGAAATTGCTTATTGTTTTTTCTTTTAGTATTTTTCTTTAACTTCTGTACAATAAGTAGTATATGTATAAAAATATCGACAGTGCCTCCAGTCCTATGGAAGCAAAATTATGTTGCGTGAATAACATCTTTCTTTGTGAGTGGTTTGTCTTATTTGGCCATTTTCAAAACAATTTAAAATATGAAGATATTGAAATTAGAACCACCTTTTCAAAGTAATTTAAAATATTAAAATATCGAAATTAAAACCACATTCTCGAAAGAGTTTAAAATATTGAAACATCGGAATTATAACTCCTCTAAAAAACGGAAGATATTCCATCTTCTTCAAAAAGAATAATAGCTTTGCAAGGACAAATAATTAATCTAGAAACTGGGTTTCCAACAGAACATTTTTGTCTTTCGCTGTTTATATCTGTATTTTACAGTTTAGAAGTCGAATGAAAATAAGCAGAAGAGAGGCAAAGCCTCTCTCACACGAAATGTTTTTTGAAAACAAAACATTTTTTGAAAAGAAAAAGTATTAAAATATTGAAACTATTTTGATATTCATGAATGGTACTCTGTTTCCGACCAAACAAGTAAATATTATTTATATTTTTATCAATTAAATTCAGAGCTGTAAGGGTCCAAAGTCGTTTTTCATAACGCTCCGATTTTAGTCTTATTCTTTTCATCCTCAAAAATTACAAACATTTAATTGATGACCTTTGAACATACGTATTGATGACTTTTGCAGGCCATTTTGCAAAAAAAAAGTAGCTTTTTTTCCGAATCATTCCAAAATATAATCAGCATCAGCCCCCCCCCCCCTCAAGTGACTTATCAACCAAATTTTGTAAAATTCGGTCAATTACTTTTTCAGTTAGAGTGGATACATACATTTCGCAGACACACACACACAAACACACACACACAAACAGAGAGAGAGACACAGACATTCACAGACGTCACGCTAAAAACAGGGTTCTTTTTTTCGTATCCTAGAGGTCTCAAAACGTGTATAGATCCGTCGAAAACTCGAGTTACAATTTTCGACACAATTCCAATACTTTATATTACCATGTATTTCAGGGAAAGTAAGAATTGTGCGGCTGTAAAATATCAAAATTACATTTTGAGCGCATTTTTACATTTTGAATATCGCATTACATGAATTAACTGTTTGTAATTTGGCATCTGGAAGCGGGGTTTGTCTGTGCAATATACAGATCTATTTCAACTCAGTTTGCAAGATGGCGGTTGGTGTTTTGATGGCGTGGTAATTAAATTTATTTAGAAGGCGGTAAATATGGCGAAATGATTGGAAAGAGTGGTATAATATTGACCCTTGAACTATGAGGAGTGTTGCGGTAGTATATTTATTGTACGGAAATTAATTTTAAATGCACTTATGAATGTTTTAAAATTTTTTGTGCATTGTGATTTTCTAAATTTCAAAGTGAATACGTGTTATCTAATGGCGTCCATTGATTTTGGATAGGGATACTGATTCCTTTAAGACCTAAAATTTTTCTGAAAGTAATATACTATTACAAATATAACAACTGATAATGGTTGATGATTATGTTAATATTATATAGTATATAACAGGAATACCCCATATTGCTACTTTAAATTTGTCTAATATAGAGGAATATAATACAAATGCCATCTTTTTCCGTGACGCCGTGTTTGCTGGAACCGTCTATTTTTTAGAAAACTACTTTGGGCTATAGTAGTGATATCATAGTAAATAGTAGTTATAGTTACATATCTAAAGAACCATTTTTATGGTTAATTACTTAATTAGTACTACTGGATGCTAGTTAATAGACCTATAGTGCTGGCCTTATCAACAGACTTACCTGGCAGTAGCTTCAGCTTATCGACGAAGTTTGTAGGGAAAGTAATATGAGTATATCCTAAAGGTAGGATTACATCTTATGATTTCAGAAATTGGTCTATTATAGAGGATTATCTTATATTTGCCATCTGTTTCCGCGGCGCTGTTTGTTGCTGGTACTGTCTATTTCTTGGAAATTACTGTGGGCTATAGTAGTGAATACTATGTGCAGTAGTAGTTATAGTTATATGTTTAAAGAAACATTTTCTGTTGTTAATTACTTAATTAGTAATACTTAACATTTTTTGATAGACTTATACTTATCGACAGACTTGCCTGGTAGTGTCCTTTTTCTTTTCCTGCTTATCGACAAGATTTCCTGCCTATTGATTGTACTCTTACTACTGGATGGATTGCTGACTCCTTGTCGACGTGACATGGTAAGCTGCTTATTTATAACCTTAGACAGCTGTGCATCTGATGCCATTTCTATGAACTGCTTTTGGTCTTGACAAGCCTTTGCACTGATTACTCTGGTACTCCTTCTATCGACCTATCTTGTCGGATTCACTTGAACTCATTCAAACTTTGTGTTTTGCTAGTTGATTATGAATAATAATATCAATTCATTGGTTTATATGCTATTATATATCGAATAACTGAAATTTGTTATCTTGGTGTGAAAATACTTATATAATATTGTTATTTGAAACTATATATATTGTTATTAATTGAAACTTTATTGATATTGTTGAAAATTGAATTTTTGGCACACAGTGGCCGTTGCGAGTATTTTGGTATTGATATTAGTTGTTTAATTTCGTTGATTGAGATTAGTTGTTTAATGTCAGCCGCCTGTAAATTTTTAGTTATATTTTAAATAAACGTTGTGGGTCGTCTGCTGTGTCTGGCGATGGTGCTGGAGGCTTGGTTGGTTTCAATTCGTGCGGATTCATGGCATGCTGAGTAGCAGTTTCGACTGTTCCCGTCGGTGTTTCTCGCGGGGACTGGTGGCGTCCGGCCTCGCTCGAACGGGTGTGGGTCTGTCGTGCCCTTGGTATCCTTGGTGTCGCACCCATTAGTTGTCGGAATTGGCGGTGTTCTCTGTTCGGCGAGTCTGGATGGCCAGTTGCCCCTTTATGTTGGGGAGTCAACATTTTTTCGGCCAGGGAAACAGATGCTCTAACCGGCGAGTCTCCCAGTGTGGGTATCAAATAAAAGATCTATTTTAATGGGCCGGAGTAGCCCAATGGTTATAGCAGGAGGATTGCACACGAAACACCCGTGTTTTGATCATTGATGATGCCCAAAACCATCCCCGTATCTACGCGGAATATGGGCAAGGTAAATCTGTAAGTCCAAAAATATATCCTAGAAGCGATGGATTAGGAGGCAAATGGTGTGGTCCCTGTGGTAGGATCCCGGTCTAAATTAGATCAAAGTTGTAACTGGGTTACGGGTGAGACATGCGAATTATAAGTTAAAGAGACGAAGCTGTTATGAGGACGTGAGGAGGCGTTCTGGAGAAATTATATTTCAAATCAAGTGGCCTATAAAGAAGTACAAAGAGTTTAAATATTTTGTTCAACTGCTTCTTGGAAATTTTTCTCATCAAGCTGAATAACTGAAAATAATAGAGCCAAAGAAACTTCGTATTCGTCTAAAGGCATCAACGTAGCCAGAACGCGAAATCACCAACTTCGCAGCACCGGGGTTTGATCTCGGGGACAAAACATAATAGACCAGCATCAAAGCGTTGAGCTAAAAGCGTCTTCAGCTCAAGTCATTTAATACTGCCTCAGGAACATTTGTTACAAGGGCTTTGTTTCGGAAGAAGGAATTTATAAGATAATTCAAGTAATTCCTTAGATGATCAACCTCTAGTACGTCTGAGCACTATCTAAAATGCCCGCTTTCGATACCCTACTTTGACCTATTTTTATCTACTGAACATAAGTCTAATTCTCTGTAAATTATACATGCAGAAATAAAAAAAACCTGTTAGACTTTATATTTTAAAAAACTATTCCCAAGAATTTTACACTTTATTGAACGAATCAAATATAGTATTTTTTCAAAGTTTTCAAACGTTCCACATATCAGACAAGTCATATAAAATATAATCCAAGTAGTTAAGTACTGTAAGAAAAACAAATATTACAGCACCCAGCAGTGAAAAAATCTTTCACGAAATACCCGCCTTGTAAGATTGCAAGTCAAGTATATTTTGGCATCAAAAACAGCTGCTTGATACTTTGAGCCGTTAACGAAGATGAAAAAAAAAAGGCGACGTATGGGTTAATTGACTTTAAAAGACGAAGTTTTTGCAATTTATTTTTTTATGTTCACGGTGAAAGAGAACTGGCACTTTATACTGAACAATTTTTGAGATAGGTTTTTAAAGAAGTACCTATGTAAAAAAAAAAATCTGATGCGTCTAACATTTGACTTCCGCTACAAATGAAAGCGAATATTCTGGGAAAACTGAATAAAATTAACTGGAGCCGATTTTCTCATACGAAAATCCATTTTAGTGGCTTTTTTTTTCTTTCAAATTTTACAAGAAAATTTTGAAAAATCGGTATCTTGAATCCAAATGATTACAATTATAGCGTGTTACCCTTCACTTCAAAAGGCTTGAATAAATATTTCGATTAATACCACACTTGACAGTGCACCTCTAGGAGGAGGGTAACTTGCTCCCGGGGGGAACTGATGACGTCACAAACAAAACTGCATCGCGTGTTGTTTGCAATAATGATTGAAACTATCAAGTAAGCCATAAATACGAGTAAATCATATTGAGCCCATCATATTGAGCCATAAATAAATCATACATAAAGCCCTTTCATGCATAATTATGTCAAATTTTGTCCTATATTGCCATGTTAAAAAGAATATATAATTTCGAATAATATTCGAAGCTTAAGCTCGAATTTCAGAAAATTTTATCTAGTTCTAGATTTTTCGATAACAAAGCCGGATATAAAGTTTCGTGGAAATCCATTCATAGTTGTGGCAGTCACAGACATACATACAGACAGAAAGACTTACAGAAGGACATCACCCCTGAAATAGTCAAAATGTGTTCAGGAGTTCCTAAAATATATTTTGACATCAGAATCTCGAATTCCAAAATGTCCGTGAGCAGAATACATTCTCTATACTATATTGCATAATATGGAAAAGTAAAAATATTTGATGTAAGCAGCACATGAATGTTTACATTATACACAGACGTCACAACATTTTTCGTTTTTGATTATATATTAGTGATTGTTAACTTTTTCTGATGACATCTTGTACATATACATATTTCGAAGTACCAAATTCACTTATATTTTTCGGATATCGAGCTTGACAATTAACTCATTGTCTGGTCCACTAAGTTAATTATAAAGTCACCTAATCATCGTTCAAAGTTCGCAACAAGCGTGTACAAAGCTAAAGCTACATCACGATGCTATTGACATTGAATTAGTACCACGTATATTGAAATTGGGTACTTTCGGCTACTTATCAGACCAATCAAAATGATTTATTTGTATGCACATACAAAATCCTCTTCGGCGGACTGGACAGCCCTGTGGTTAAGGCACAGGGATTGTATTCGGAAGACACGAATTCAATTCCCAGCTCTTCCTAAACTATCCTGTATTCACGCAGAGTACCGACACGTTAAATATGTGGGTCTGAAAGTCCTTCCGAGAGTTTGGTGGTAAGGAAAAGAGGGTACGGTCCCTATGTATATCTCCCCCACTAAATTTCATTTTAAATTGAGGGGCACTGTCCCGGCCGATCAAACAAATACTTTACACCTTCCAATAGGTTGAACGGTCTGGGTTAAAGGACAAAAATCCTTATTAAAATATAATTGACATTTAATTTATATTTCGAAAAATAAATCACTATTAAAAAAGTCTATGGTGTCAAAATATAAATCCATCACAAAAAAGTATCTTCTCTCGTGACTGGAACGAAGAAGATTCACTGAAACGATGTTAAGAGATTTGTCGAATAATATTGTATACTACTGGAATACACTTTGAATCAACGGTCTCACAATAAGCAAACCCTCAGCAATGTGAATTTCTGAATAATTCGGTGGGCCTTTAATGGGTCGGTCTTCGGTGAGCCACTGGGACTTTTCGAACTGTTTTCCCGTGAGCCAAATTTCACATATCTATCTCACTCAAGACAGAGAACATTTAAACATCAAATCAATTCTTTCGGCGTGTGCCATCCCTAAAATACCAAATGCTGCAACATAGTAATCTTCTTCCCATTTCCCATTATACGAACTATAACGACCTATACTACTATCAAAATTCAAGTTTCTATCCCACTCTTAAGCGCATTTTCCAAACACTCCATATGTCGAACGTTTTGGTGGGTGCATTCTCCTCTTTTCAATTTTCAATATTAGAAAAATATTTTTTCCAGTGTGTCTTATCGACCTGTTCATCTATGCGCCAAATTTCAAATCTCTATCTCACTTAAGACAAATTATTTTTCATTTAACTAATCGAACATTTTGGTGCGCAACACCCCTAAATTACTAAATATTGCACACAGCAATTGTCTTCCTATTTCCCATAACACGATTACCAAAATTCAAGTTTCTATCGCACTACTAAGTGCTTTTTCCATATAGCTTATAGCTCATATTTCGAGCATTTTGGTGTGCAACATCCCCCCCTATTCAAATTTCAATTTTTAAAAAAATTTCAGTGTGAATTATCGCATTATTCCCCTTGTGCCCAATATGTCTTTATCTCTCTTAAAAGAAGGGTATTTCTCATTTATTCCGCAAATCGAACTTTTTGGTGTGCGGCAACCAAGAGAAACAAATATTGGAAAAATGAAATTATACACCTTTTTATAATCGAACAACCTACCCTAAAACCAAATTTGTAGTCTCTAGCTCATCGCAAATTGTATTTTTCTATCATTTCGCATTTTGAACGTTTTTATTAGGAGCACTCCCCACCCCATCAAACGAACATTTTTAAAAAATTCTACTTTTCCCGGGAATTTAATCGAATGATTAACCCTTGTACCATATTTCAAGTCTTTATTTTACTTAAAAAAAGTCGTTTATCATTTATTCGGGAAATCGAACATTGTGATATGCGGCACACCTAAAGTAGCAAATATTGGAAAACTGAAAATGTACACTTTCTTTCCTCGTTTCGAACGTTTTGGCGTGGATCACACCTTCTACAGAACACTTTTGAAATATTTGAATTCCGCAGACAGGTAGGTAGGCAAACATAATCGCACCAAATTGTGTTCGAAACGTTTCATTCATTAGATAAATATCGCATTCACACAAGACACACACACACACATGCGCGCGCGTCACTTAAAAACGTTCGACTTCACGAACGCTCGAACAGTGGAACAGTTAGAACCAACCCCCGGACAACAAGATTTTTGCCAACTATTAAGGAGTGGTATGGCTAGCATACCAATCACCCAGCAAAGCCGCGGCAAGGGGAGCGAGGTTAGCGAAATCATCCACCGGACGAGGTCCGAAGATGATCCCGAAGAGCCCCGATCTTAGTCACCGACGGGTCTGGAAACTGGCCAGAAAGACACAGTTCCTTTCCGCCACCTGGAAGAGTCTGCTTCACGATTACAGAGACACGCCCGTGTCGATTCAAAGATTATTTTACCACTTATGTGAGGTTGGTCATTAGCTATAAGGAGCCAGCGCCCTCTCAGATATGCTGCCTCACCCCGAATGGGGAACGAACAGTCGAAAAATCGAATTCGAATTCTCGACCCCGTCACAATACTTCCCCTATGCTTTCCCATTATACTGTTTATGTAGGGAAAATAATTATAGTTTCTTATTGCTTAATTCCTCTGAAAACTATAGGCTTATTGGTACTACCGATTAAAAAAAATCTGATGTGGGCAGCACATGAGTTTTCTTATATAACACAATGCATTTACTTCTCTCACAGTCAACATATAATGTATAAGACCTACGGCACAATGTTGTCAATGTTAAATTGTACATTTGGGGCTTTTCCAAATAAAACTATTTCAAAGTACGCAATTAACTTACATTTCGAGCAAATCAAAATTAACAATTATCAATATTGATTGCATCTACAATAAGTAATATATTTCATATATTAAAATATTTCAAAAATTAATTAAATCAGTTCGGTATCATTTCTGTTAATCTAATGTCATTTTTGCATTTTTGACTATATTTTCATCAATCTTGGGTGAAATATCGCCAAGTTGCCGATATTTCGGTTAATGAGTCACCAAGTTTGCCAAATTTATTGCCAAGTATTACGTACAGATGGAGAAAAGATCTTTATTGCATATGAATGACTATTAGCCAATTGTTGGACGTAAAAATGCAGAACAATTACCCAAAGTATCTTCTCTCGTGAATGGGACGAACTAGATCTACGAGAATGATGTTAACAATTTTTTAGCATAATATTGCATATGAAAAGTGAAAATATTTCACAATAGTTGATATTTCTTTTAATCTTATGTGATTTTTTGGTATAATCGCTTGAAAACAGTGCTTCTTAGGTATTGAAATAGTGGTTATTTTCAGAAGGTATGAAAGTGAGTAGTGAGTGAAGTTTCAATTAGATTATTTCATTCCAGAAAACTATTTCAGCAGATAAAAAAGTGGCTAGGAAAATTTTCAAAAATTAAATTAACTCTTCGGTGTAGATTTTGCATCGGCTTTTCTTCTGCCATATCAAGACTAAATTTTCATTTTATTTATTGGCCGAAGGGTCATTGGTAAATTCTCTTACGGCAATCATTTGTTCAGTCATTCGTCAAACTCTAAATAGGTAACAGTTCCCCACAGAACATACGATGGCTAAAAATATAAAATGAAATATTTATGAGGATGGTTAATAAGTGTCGATAATATTTTATTAGTATATTTTATATAATAAATGTTTTCATTCAATCAGTAGTTCATTTGTGAATTCAACTTGTTAGTTTCAAGAGCACTGCTCCAAACAAAGAGTGCAGTTGAGTTAAAATAAGCAGAAAACTCGAACTCTATGAGTAGAAACAACGCAATGCGTTGTTTCTACACTTAGAGTTCCCCATGTTCTTAACTGTAACCTCGATGAATGGACTTACAAACAATATATTACTGCTTACCGTAAAACGAAAAAAGGAATTTTAAAAAAATGTGAGATGAATTTTCAATATAATCCAACACTGTTTCTTGGACATGTGTCTTACTAATGATGCAACTTTCAGTTAAAAATCCCGCATTGATTAATATTTCTACCATTTCAGGTTATACCTGATTAAAAGAAAATTCTTGAAGTTCTGAAATGGCTTTCAGAAAATCGTGATATAATTTAATAGAAAGTTTGAAAAATGGTTCCTATGGAAATAAATGGCTAAAATAGTTGGATGATTTTTTTCATTCTCTGTTAGTTACAACAGCTGTTTTTATCAACAAAATAGTTTAAATTAGCCGTCCGTTTCCGCGTTATGCAGGTTCCGTTTCACACAGGAGAAAATAGCACAAATTTCCTATATTTTTGGACGGGGCAAAAAATATTTGCCGCTTATCACAATATTCCTTTTCCTACAGGTTCCGTTTCAAACAGGCTCGACTGTACTGGAATCTAGGGTTGCCATGTTTTCACTTTCGAGGAATGGTTGTCGGATTTGGCGATTTATCGCCAACTTGTCGAGTTTTCTAATATATTAGAGTTTTCTCGAAATTTCGAATATTCTTGGAGATCCGAGCCCTTTCCGGAAATTTCTGTGAAAATTATATAAAAGTAGCCATTGCTCAATTGGAGAGAAGTTGACGTGATATAAGCTAAAGTCAATTGTAAAATACGCCAGAGTTTTGAAAATATTGTCTGCTATTTTGCGAATTAGCTGAACATTTAGTTGCTGTTTTACTGTACCTGGCAGCTGTTTAAAGACCTTGTGAGATAGTTATCAAGCTATTTATTGTATATTGTTCCCGTTTACTGTTGTTAGTGCTTTTAAATAAATCTTAGTTAATCAGAAATTTAGACTCATTCTTGTATCCTCCAATCACCTACGATTCTAGAGGTAACAGTATTCACATGGTTGCTCAAAAATATCAATATCTGATAATCAGATTTATTTTTGTCCTATCGCATTATATGCAGTAAAATCTGATATAGTTAAGAGGTCACGTTAAAGAACATTTTGTAAAGTAGAATATATGATACATTACCATCTTTTACTGCCTAATAATCATTAAAGAAAGTTTTCCGGAATACATATATGAACCATCAATATGACACACAAAAATAGATTTCCTTAGCATAGGCTGTGGAAAATCAGTAATTCTCCCAGATGCCTTGGCGGTATTCGACTATATAAAAGGAATTACTAATCGATAAGAATTTATGAAGATAATCTTTTCTTCTTAAGAATAATCTTTTCAACGAAGGCAATGAGTTTTGAACATCAATCTGAGCTTGATTTAGGACGTCAAATTACTTTTAAACATGTTACACATCTTATGGTTTCACAATTTTAAAAATATTTTTGTGTTTTTGTGTGATTATGTAATCTGATATAGGCAGTCTTCCTAATACGTCGTTACATTTGACGACATAACAAACCCTGCATAATGTTACGACGTATCCTCTGAAATCGTGGACGTACTCTAAGGATTCAATAACGAGTCCACATTTCTGGATAACTATCACGTTTATTTACAAGCACAGCGTAAACAGGAACAATATACAGTAAAATAGCACTTCAATGGCCTCTAATTTCCCAAGAGAGCCGATAATATTCTCAAAACCTTGACGAATAGCAGAGTTCAATGTAGATCGTATCACGTCAACTGCTCTCTCTCCAACTGAGTAATGGCTCCTTTAATAGACTCTATAGAAACTTCTAGAAATATCTCATGTCTCGTAAAATATTCGTTATTTCGAGGTGTTTCTTAAACCTTCGAAATGTCGCCAAATTGGCGATAAATCGACAAATCGGGCAACCCCTCTCCGAACTTCGGCGAAGAAAACGAAAGTGAGGGAATTTTACACGTTCAAAACAATAATGATTGCAGCCTACATTTTCCCACATAATGCAATAACTGACTAATTTCCTTCTCAGCTAAATAATAATATATAAGATACATGGCACTACTTCGGGCGTTCGACTGTACATCACAATTTTTCGCTTTTCTTAATGGCAATATGACTTAAAAATATTTCGAAGTGCCAAATTAACTTATATTTTTTATGAATCTAACTTAGCAATTAACAACTATGAGCAACTATAACAAAATCCACAACAAAATGCAGTTGGCATTTAATCCGTGAAATAAATGATAATTAACAAATTGTTTGGCGTCAAAAACCGTTACAAAACGAATATTCTATGAATTGAACGAGCTCCATCCGCGAGAATTATATTAATTGATATTTCGTTTAATACATATTCGTTAATACATATTCTGCGATATTTACTTTTTACTTTCCTTATATACATAATGTATAAGGAAAGTATTGTGACGGGGTCGAAAATTTGAATTCGTGTTTTCGACGGTAGAGCACGTTTCAAGCATCCCTGATCACGAATCAAACATTTTTGAAGTGCTGTGTGTGTGTGTGTGTGTGTGTGTGCGCGCGCGTGCGTGTGTGTGTGTGTGTGTGTGTGTGTGTGTGTGTGTGAAAGTATGTGTGTGTGTGCGTGTGTGTGTGAAAGTATGTGTGCGTGTGTGTGTCAGTGAGTCTGTGGAGACGATAACTAACGAACGAATGGACGAATTCGAACCAAATTTAGTACAAAAATCACAATCCATAAACACTGGAAGTCTATTGTTTTTATACGCAATCGAATGTTCAGAACCCCCCTAAATTTTCGAATGAAATTTTGAAAAAATCCTCAAAAAATCAAAACCACTTATAAAGTTACGCAAATAGACATTTCTCGTGTAATTTTTCATTAGAAAACGATTGACATAAATTTTAGAACGCTAACATGAACCGTTCTCGAGATATTGTACATTTTTAAAAGAAATTATCAAAAAGTCATGCAAAATAAAAAAACAATATTTCCTATTGAGAAACATGTTCACTTTTCATATGTAATACCATGCGATAAATTGGGTGACATCATTCTCGTGGATTTAGCTCGTTCCATTCATGAAAAAAAAATACTTTGAGTAATATTTTTGTATTTGAACGCCAATAGTCATTTATTTGCTGTAAGAATAACTTATGTCTTCGTCCATAACGCTTGGCGAGATTTGGCGACGAATTTGGTGGAATGTCGCCAACTTGGCGACTTTTTGAAATGTTGCCAAATTAACGAAAATCTCGCCAAATGGATAAAAATGACGCTAAATCAATGAAATTGACAACCAATTGTCAAAAATTCAATATCTGGGAAAGAATATTAGTATCTACTATAAGAAAAATCTATTTTTTTACTGTAAAAGTTGTAAATTCATTACATTATATAAGGAAAGTCATGTGTTGCCCACATCAGATTTTTTTATTTCGAGAAAGGTTCATGGTAGAATTATAAAAATGTGCCATTCGTTTAAAAATAAATTATGTATAAAATTATTTATATAATATTGCTGAAAGTTATGATTTTTTATAATTTTTTCAAAAATTCGTTGGACTATTTGCGTATTTTTTGAACGCTCTATCACGGTTAAAATCAGTGCGATTTCAGTATTCACTTACCAAATTGTATTCGAAACGCTCCATATTCATTTGTGAGATATCGCACCACAGATTCACAGACAGATTCACACATACATACAGCCATCGCCTCGGAAACCTTCGATTCGAATTCAGGGACATATAAAACGTGTAAATTCGTGGAAAACTGAAATTTTACATTTCAACCCCGTCACAATACTTTTCCTATACATTATACAGTGTATGTAGGGAAAGTGATGAAAATTAATTGAATTGCATCGAATACTTTATATTTACATATAATATGTATTGCAGGGAAAGTAAAAATACATTTTATGTTTAGATATATGTTTCATTTCCATGTCAAGAATATGAAACATGTTATAAGGGAAATATAAAATAATATTTTTCGAAATCCATTACATAAAGTTCTTTCGCTATATCTCTCATAGGAGACAGGTCATAGAAAAAAAATCCAAATTCTCAAATATACCTCGAAAAAAGGTAAAATACTAGTGCTTTAAACAATAAAAATATATTTCATCGAAAAAAAAGACACATTTTTCGAGGTTGAAAGTCAAGTATACTTTGGCATCAAAAGCACCTGCACGATAACTTAAGTTAAACGTTAACGAGGGGGAGTATAAAAAAAATTACGTCAGGGGAGGAGAGTTAGCGCTGAGAAGCGAAGTTTTTTATGACACTTTTATTTTCCAAAGTAATGGGAATTTGCCAAACACACGACGTGGAGCTACATTTAAAGATAAGCTTTTAAAACACGGTAAATCGAAACAACTGTTTTTGGTCAAATCTCTTTATAACACAGAAAGAAATGCTTACTTCTCTACAATATACGAGGGTCACACTGAAATTTTTGAGACAGAAGCAGACGATATGTACTAGAAAAAAATTATTGGTCGGATATTTAAATTTGAACTCTTTTATGTCAGCAGACGACAATTTGTTTCAACAACTAAAATTTAGCTATCGTATAATAAATTTTGAAAGGAAAAAAAATGGAGTTGACGCGAGAGCATTGTCGAGCTATGATTTTCTATGAATTTAAAACCGGGATAAATCAAACAGAATGTCTTTAACGTCTACAATTAGCATATGGAAATGATGCTCCATTTCGTGCCACTGTATTCAGATGGTTTATAGAGTTTAGAGGTCAAAATTCTCTCCTGGATGAAGAACACACAGGAAAACCTTTATCAGCTGTAGTCCCAGAAAATGTGTCGGCCATTCGAAAAATGTTAATCGACGATAATCGCTGTATACCTACCAAATGATACAGAAGGAACTTAACATTGGATCCGCAACTATACATAAAATTATTCATAATGAACTGCAGATGAAAAAATTAGTTTGTCGTTGGGTCCCCCATAATTTAGCAGAACACCAAAAAGCGGAAGATGGTGGACACCGCATTATTTCTAAAATCATAACTGGTGATGAAACGTACATACCGTTTTTTGACATTCCAACACGTCAAGAGAGTAAAGTATGGGTCTTTGATGATGACCCCAAACCAACAATGGTGAAAAGACAACGAGCAATGAAAAAAGTAATGTATATCGTGTTCTTCAGAAGTACAGGTCTGGTCAAAACCATAAAGCTAGAGGGACAAAAGATAGTTAGAGCTAACTGGTACATCATTAAGTGTCTTCCAGAAATTCTTCAGGAAGTGAATTCTCCACGACAATGCATCTTCTCATTCAGCAAGAATGACAGTCGAATTTCTTGAACAAAAAACCATCAAAGTGATAGAACATCCACCCTATTCTCCTGATCGTGCTATGTGTGACTTTTGGTTATTTTTTAAACTAAAAAAAATGTACGTGGGCGTCGTTTTCATTCCGAAGATGAGATTCATGAGGCTATAACGGCCAAGAAATGGATGGCTTAAATCATTTAATCTTTGGAAAATTCTTCTACAAAAGTGCATTGATGTTAGAGTGAAGTACTTTGAACACTCCTAAGAGTTGGTAAGTTTAACTTGTACCACTTAGCCGTATCTCAAAAATTTCACTGTGACCCTCGTATAAAATATATAAATACAAAATATTATAATTGACGAAAATATATTTGTATGTGGGACGATGGCAACGATGAGTGCTGACGCAATTGTACAAGTCGAATGTAACTTCGTACGATTATTTCAATCTCTAAACATCCCTTTATTTATATTTTATTATCTTATCTGGTTTATTCTTTTTCTCACTTGTCTTTTTTTGTATTTTCTAAATTTTCTTTATTTAAATTTTAGTCTTTCTCAAGTCTTTCTTATTTTTCTAGAAAAAGTCAAGCGTCATACGTTCTATTTGTGAAATAAATTATATTTTTCATAATAATGACTTCATAACAATATAATTAAATATGAATTTAAAAAATTCAAAAATTATATGTTTGAATTTTTTTTTAATTCATCTAATTCTTCAATTTTAATTTCTATTTTTCTATTAAAAAAATTTAGTCATCTTTTATTATCTTTGGTTTGTTCTTTTTCTAACTTTTCATCTTTCACGTTCTCTAAATTTTAGTCGTTCTCAGTTCCTTCTTATTTTTCTTTTTGGTTATTTGTTAAAAAGAAGTAATGTTTTGCTTCTTTTTAGCCTTTTTAATTATTAACACTTTACAACAAAGTTGAAAAGTGTTTATGACTTTGTTCATTCTGTCTGTCTGTCTGTCTGTCTGTCCGTCCGTTAGCACGATAACTGCCGTAAAAATGACTTAATCAAAATGAAATTTTAGTATGTTGTTCAGACGGTCTGTAGGACCAATGGGAATATAAATGAATAATATCACCCAATTAGTTTTGGATTGAACCCGGGTTGAAAAAATGAAATACATTGAGCCCTATGGGACCTAATTTTTCAAGCATTTTTTAAGCAGATTTAAAATTCACAAATTGCTTCGAAAATTTTTGGCAATATTCAAATTGTTCCATAAAATATATAAAAAAAATTCAACGAAATATATTCAGTAGTTTTTTAAATAAAAATTAAAATAATAATAACACCTCTTATATGAAGCGATCACGTGACCATGATATGAAACGATCACGTGACATACTTCAAAATGATATATGGCATCCATCTTGTCACAAAATCATGATTTTTAAGGTTCTTTTTAATTCATATTGAGTGTTGTATCCGTCCTAAAACTACTTTATTTTTGCCTAAATTCTGTGCATCCACATACTGAAACAACGCAATGACAATATATTTGTGTTTAAATGCTCATCCCAAATTTGATTATTTCTACAACTAAGCCTATTTTTCACCTATGTAAAATGTAAACAGCAAAATATGTAGAATGAGTTGTATTAGAATTGCTGTAATTCTTTAACACAAAATCATTTAGTCCATGGAGTCTGCTTAGCTGATATGAATGAAATATTCATTGATTTTTGAAAGAGAAGGACGATATTTTTCGATGAAGTTTTACGCATATAGTTTAATTACTTGTAGCTCCATGGTCTTAATTTTTAAATAAAATAAATTATTATAGTATTGTGATGAATGACATGAATGGGGGAATTATTTATGAATGAAATATTGCTTTTATAGAGAGAGCCAGGCGTGTTATTTTTTCTATGACGTCATTTGAATGGATTTCAGTTGTTTTCGATGAAGTTTTCAAATATAATAAATTATCGTAGTATTATGACAATTCTAAAATTATTACCGAGGAATGTATCACATTTTAGAGATGTTTAAACCAGGCAATTTATACTTTAATGCCGTCATTTGAATGAAGTTAATTTTTTTCGATGAAGGTTTAAGGTGTCAAATATAATAAATTAATGTAGTATTGTGATAAGTTTTAAAATATTACCGAGGAATGTATTGCATTTTAGACATGTTTAAATAAAATTTCATATCATAATCAATGCTTTAAGCATGATTGATCTTTCTTGTTCTAAATTAGTTTTAGGCTTTAACATTCCATGTATTGTCTATTGTATTATCTATCTGTTGGAATTACATGTCTATGTTTATTGTCTATGTAAGTCTATGAGTATTGTTTTTCTGTGTTCTTCCTAGTCGTCCCTTGTCAAGGTCCCTTGTAACTGCTCTACACCTTTTGAGCGAGCTGGATAGCCTGAGTAATAAATAAATAAATCTATAAACACTACCCTGCTGGGTAAGCAGTAGCTCTAAGCCTTCAGGCCTGGGGTGTGAAATCTATAGGCGTATTCTGGCGCCAGGGTAAGACGCTCTATTTTGAACATATTTTTCAGAAACTGAAAAAGTTGTAAAAAAATAATTCCGATAAAAATTGTTACAGAAATAATCAGTTTGTTGGAAAAAAATTTTATAAAAGCGATTTATGTCATTTAGAGAATTAGTTAACACATGTCATTCTCAATATATTACATATTATTTTTTAATTTTAAATAGGAATGTGTTGTGTTTAAAATTATAAAAGAAGACATAATAAATAGTTTAAAGAAAATTAGTTTATTAAATTGAAACTTCAAATTAATTCAAAGAACAAATTACGAAAACTCTGATGACAGGCAGGCAAATCAGGAAGAATTAACAAGTTTAAATTAAATTTATCACAGACATTAGAATTCAAAGTATTTATCAGCTTAGTTAAAAGAATCTGTATAAAAACTTTATAAAAAAACTATTTAAATTCCATCATAAAATATTGACAATAGAATATTAAATTTTAAAAAATTGATAATTTTCCCAGGCTCTAATAAATTTAGGAAGGTTTAGAAAACTGCTCTCTCAGAAATAAAATTTTAGAATTTTAAATTCAAAGAATAAAATTTAAATCATACATTTCAGATATTAAGAATTCATGTATTCAGAATTTAGGAGTTTAAATACCATAATCATATTCACCCAACCGGATCATCAGATAGAATTACAGTGTGGAGATAGCCGGCACAGTATGAGGGGAAAATTCCTGGATTCCATAGAGATGCAGCTTATTTCTTTTAAAAGGAGGATAAAATCAGGAATTTAGACCTAACAGTCATATCTGGAACACTTGGATCTTCGTAGTTGACAGCCGGAGAAAAACTCAAAAAAACTGGACATCGTCAGATGCGTCTTTCTCCATAGCACACGGTAAACCTCAAAGACGCTTTACCACAATGATCGTCCTATATTTAAAAAGAACAAAACACGAGGAAACTCAATCCAACAACTAAATTAAGCATTATAAAAAGAAAACACTTCGCATGGAACGAAAAGTTCCAAAGAAAACATCGCGTGGAACGTAAGTTCCATTGAAAAGTGAGTTGCGCGCTTTTAGCCCAATTTAAAACGAAGGATTTCAACAAAAAACTGAAACTGAAAAATTCCGCGAGCGTATTTATACGAGCGGAAATCAAGAGAAGTTTAGAAAACCGGCAGCAATTAAAATCAGCTTACCGAAATTAGAATTGCCAAAATTAAAGCTCAAAACTCCGATAGCAGACGATCCGGAAAAACGCCAGCTAATTAAAATAATTCACGAATTCCGAAGAGGCGCGAAAATCACTTAGGCAATCTCGGTAAAAAACGCGCAAAACCAAGATTCCAAAATGGCCGCAACTGAAATTTTTGAAACGCACTGAACATGGAAATAACTGTAAATAATGGAACAAGCAAAATTTCTAACCAAAATAAGAAAATGAGGCATCAAATTAAAGGGAATTTTAATAGGAATCAAATAGATAATCGTTTTTATGAATTTACAAATCAAAAGTAATATTTATTTAGGGAATGGAACATTTTTAATTAAGAATAAAGAAAATAAATTTAGAAGACTAAAAATATTCTAATTGACGAATAAATGAAAAAAACAATAAATATTATTTAAATATTACCAAATTCAGAATACTGTGCCAGGGAAAAAATAAATAAAAGTAAATTTCAAACCCCCAAATTACATAAATTCTAAAGCATCCCAACAAATGAAATCCTCACAACTTTATTAAAATAAAAAGCTGTTTTAGTATCTTTCAGCTTAAAATGAGTAGACATCATCAATAAAGAGCTATCACAGGTCCCTCTTGAATAATTAACAAGAAAGATCAATCATGCATAAGCATTGATTATGAAACACTTTCCAACTGAAATGTAATTTCATTTAAAAATTTCTAAAATGTGATTCATTCAGTGGTAATATCTTTTACATTATCACAGTACTACAGTAATTTATTATACTTAAATATTTAAAACTGTATCGAAATATAAATCATCTGATTCTTTATGCAAAATCAATGAATATTTCATTCATATAACTTGTATTCCAGACTCCAGAGCTAAATAATTTTGTGTGAAAAAAATTCAGCAATTCTTATGTAATTCATCTTACAATCGCTTGAGATATTTGCATTCTGCATATGTTAAAATTAGGCTTCCTTGAAGAAATAATAAAAGTTTAGGGATCATTTAAAATCACAACTATTGTAATTGCATAGGCACGGAATTTAGATACACAGATAATACACAGATAATATATATGTGTATGTGTATGTACTCAAAGTATTGGAATAGTGCCGAAGATCGGAACTCGAATTTTCAAAGGATCTACACGTTTTGGGACTTCTAGAACACGAAAAAACTACTTTTAGGAAGACGTCTGTGTGTGTAAGGGTGTATCTGTGTATGTTTCTATGTGTCTGTGTGGATATTACATCCACTCTAATTGAAAAACTAATGGACCGAATTTCATACAATTTGGTAGGTATGTTTTTTGTGGGAAATCCTGATGTTCATTAGATTATAGTACGATTCGTAATAAAAGAATCTGCCTTCTTTGCGAAATGGCCGCAGAAATTGCCTTTATCCACTCTAGCTAAAAACTAATGAACCAAATTTAACAAAATTTGGAGTATAATATTTCAATAACCTACAAGTGATTTATATACCAAATTTAACAAAATTTTGTATATAAATCATTTGTAGGTTATTCTACTACGATTCGGGAAAAAGGAACGGGCTATTTTTGCGAAATGGCCAGCAAAAATCGTTATATATAAAAATAAAAGACTACGTGTGCTCAATTATATCAATTAAATTCCTATTTTATATGTGATTTTTGACAACAAAAAGAATAAGACTAACCCCATTACTCTAGGACTAGCCGTTCTTGAGATATTCTAGTTTTTTCGCGTTTTCGCTACGCCACCTTTGACAATAAGTCCAGCTATCAAATGAGAACCAAATTTAAGTTTAACGTGTAAATTCAATGTCATTTAAAATACTTATGTTGTGCAGATAAACTCAAATTATCATTGAATAAATAAAGAGAACGAATATGAGTCTGCAGAGAAAGACATGTGCTGTCCACATCAGAATTTTTAACAATATTACACCAATGATTTATAGAAGTGAACGGGGATTATTTTCAGGCCATTTCGAAAAAAATGTATGATCTATATTTAAAGATCCATCAAATTTTTGTCGAATAAAATGTTCAACAAATTTAAGCTGTGTACCAAATTTTAACTCTCTAGGACGTAGGAAAGTCCATTTAAAATGCCATCAATTAAATTTATCATGAAGAGTTATATAAAATTTAAAAAAAATGAAAAATTGTTATCTACCAAATTTATTTTAAAATATGAAGCCACTCCCATATGCAAAACGTTTAAACAAATGGAGAGATATTTATTATATAATATCTCTCTCTTTTCTTTCTGGAAGATATTCCAAAGTCAGAATTTAATTGAATTTGTTTTTTTCCCTATATTAAATAATTTTTTTAATTAAAAAACTGCTTAACATATTTTACTGAATTTTTTTTTATATATTCTATGGGATAATGTGAATATTTCCTAAAAATTTCGAAGCAATTCGTGAATTTTAAATTTACTTAAAAAATGTTTGAAAAATTAGGTCCCATAGGGTTCAATGTATTTCATTTTTTCAACCCGGGTTCAATAAAAAACTAATTGGGTGATATTATTTATTTATATTCCCATAGGTCCTACAGACCGTCTGAACAACATACTAAAATTTCATTTTGATTAACTCATTTTTACGGCAGTTATCGTGCTAACGGACAGACAGACAGACAGACAGACAGACAGACAGACAGAATGAACAAAGTCATAAACACTTTTCAACTTTGTTGTAAAGTGTTAAAAATTGTACCTTCTTACGCATATCTTTAAGGAATTATTTATCTTTAATTTATTATCTTTAAGGAATTATTTACCTTTATCTTTAATTTATTTATCTTTAAGGAATTATTTACATATCTTTAAGGAACATTTAAAGAATCAAGAGGTTTCAATAAAATTTTGTATGTGCATTTTAATTGATGGCAACAGAAATCATGAAAAACGGTCTAATTTTATCAGTTTTAAGATAGCTCAAATTCACACCATCTTAAATGAATAAAAGTGAAAGTTTCCATTTTTCTGTCGATTTAATCAAACTACTATTGCGTTAATTACATTTAAATCTCTAAATTGCTTGTAAACATCAATTTTCTATTCATTCGAAGATTCGAACATTTTTGTCTACGGCAACCCTAAAAAAACAAATATTTGAAAACAATTATACATGTTGATTTTATCATATGATGTGCATTTATGTCATTTTTCAAGTTCTTACAATAAAAAAAGTTTCACGTTTGCTAGACGATTGAAACATCTCAATCAATAACATATTCCCCCCCTCCCCCTGTGTAGTCGCCGAGGAGGTGTTGGAGTCCTGAGGTCCTCAGGAATCATTCAAACTCGTTGAATTTCGAAAAAAAGTGCCATTTGGAGAAATGGCAAGCAAAATATTTCATTGCCTCCCCATCCCCCAAAAAATGTTTTCTAGTGACGTTACTGCTCTCTCTCCCCCACAAATTTGAATTTTCATACTTTTTTGAACTATACCTTATTTATATAGTTTTATCCGACGTCGGAATTAAATTTCAAGCCTCCACGATATCTGAAATTATGTTTTCACTTGAAAAGAAAGTTTGATTCTTTCGAACACCCTGAAGTACAAAGATTTACTCCCAAAATTAAAAACATGCAGCCCTCAACAATAAAAAAAAAATCCAGATCGTAAGTCAAGCCTAATTTAGCATCATAAACACCTGCTTGCTATCTTTCCTTGAGTCGTTAACGAACCGTGATAAAAAAAAATCCAAAGCTAGGTTAAATTGAATCTGGAGAACAGAGTTTTTGTAATTTATTTTCATTTTAGATGGATGAAAAAATTAAACTGTACACATGGCATTCAAAAACCTTAGTAAAAGATTTGAAGTGTGGCCTAGAGAAAGGCCCGAACACCGGCCTCAGAATCTCGAGAGAAACGCTTCACCAAGCTACCTGAACATAGGAGAAAACATCACATTCACCCTCAGTCCAATTTAAGACCCAGTATCCTTCAGGCCCAATTTTGTCCGAAATTTTCCCAAAATAAATGTCGGTCGAGTCCGCATAAAAAGAAAACTAATATAAATGACAAATCAACTGCATTTTATAAAACTTTTGCAGATAACAACATCCATCGAACGGTTTTAAACTTTTTATGTGTTTTTCAGTATGGAATAGCCAACACCTTCAATGTGAGCAAGAAAACTTGCTCATTGCTGCAATTTTACAATTCTCTATAAAAAAACCTATGAACTCAGTCCCAGGGAGTGCTCGTCCCAGGTATAACTTAAATATTTTTACATGGCTCTGCGCATATAATGTCATAGGGATTAAGAACTCGGGCTCTCAAGAAAGACTGTGACTGTCATATTACCCCACCAACGTTATTACATTTCCTTGGATGACAGTGGGTCCTGTGTGCACAGCACAATTTAAAATATTTGCGAAAGTTGTTTACATCTAAACATTGCCACTTAAATTAACAAACAATTTTTAACTGTAATAATACGAAAACTTTATGTGTTTTGGCAACTCCTCTCAAAGTTTTCTCTGGCCCGTGATATCACGAAACTTAATCCCCACGACGTTAAGCTGACAATTTTTTTGATTCGTTACCGGGCTGAGTGTCAAACCTTATATTAACATGTTCGAGACGATGAACCGACACCGAACTTCTCGTTCGGCCGACGTCGAATTCTGATAAATAAACTTAATTTATAAAACATAATAGTACACTTACAAAACTTAATTTATATAACATTAAAAATACACTTACAAAATTGTAAATTATATAACATAAAATATCTGATGTGGGCAGCACATGACTTTCCTTATATAATGCAATGAATTTACTACTTTTACAGTAAAAAAAAATAAACTATTTTTGTAGTAGATATTTATATTTTTTCCAAGATATTGAATTTTCGTCAATTAGTCGTCATTTTCATTGATTTAGCGTCAGTTTTATCCATGTGGCAAGTTTTTCGGTAATTGAGCAGCATTTAAAAAGTCGCCAAGTTGACGACATTTCACCAAATTTGTCGCCAAAATCTCGCCAAGCGTTATGGATGGAGAAATAAGTTATTCTTACAAAATGTCTATTGGCGTTCAAATACAAAGTATTGCTCAAAGTATCTTTTTTCATAAATGGAACGAGCTAGATCCACGAGAATGATGTCACCCAATTTATCGCATGATATTACATATGAAAAGTGAACATGTTTCCCCATAGGAAATATTTTTTTTTATTTTATATGATTTTTTCAACAAATTTTTGAAAAATGTCCAATATCTCGACAACGGTCCATGCTATCCCGGCCGTCCAAACAGTTACCTTACACCTTTCTGGTAGGTCGGACGGTCTGGGTCTCAACAACAACAACGGTCCATGCTAGCGTTCTAAAATTTATGTCAATCGTTTTCTAATAAAAAATTACATAAGAAATGTCTATTTGCGTAACTTTATTAGAGGTTTCGATTTTTTGATGATTTTTTCAAAATTTCACTCGAAAATTTAGGAGGGTTCTGAATATTCGATTGCGTACAAAAACAATAGGCTTCCAGTATTCACGGATTGTAATTTTTGTACCAAATTTTGTTCGAATCGATCCATTCGTTCGTCAGTTATTGTCTCCACAGACTCACTGACACACACACACACACACACATCACCTCAAAAATGTTCGATTCGTGATCAGGGATGCTTGAAACGTGCTCTCCCGTCGAAAACTCGAATTCGTATTTTCGACCCCGTCACAATACTTTCCTAATACATTATTTTTATATATAAGGAAAGTAAGAATATACTTACACTTCTTCAGTGTATTTTATTGAAACATTCTAAACACAAAGTGAAATAAAATCTCTATTGCGTTGAGCGCGTTATCGTCTGTCTATACTCTGTACGGTCAAACATCCACTGAGTGCTTTCCGCCGGCTGAACGGTAAGTAATCAAAATCGGTTCCGTTTCGAACGTGTTAAAGAACCTTGCTCAATCCCACCATGCAGCCGGCATCATATTTCAGAAAGATTGAGCTTAAACTGCATAAGACTGGAATTGCCAAGGTCAGATTTACAAAATCCGTCTAAAGAATGAGTAGAACTGATAAGATTAAATGTGTTGGCTTCCATAAAGGTTCGCTAAATAGCAGCATATAGGAAATGGATGGGTAAAGTGGCAATATGCTATTTTTCATCTTTAATATGCTACTACCTAAAGCGGTAAGGTGGGCATGTGCTGTTTTTCATGTTCAATATGCTACTAATATAGAAATGAAGCAGTTTGTTTGATGTTAAGCTTTTTTTTCAGGTTGAACCCGAACCACGTAGATACGTTTACTCAAGGTTAGTACGAGCCTTTACGTTTACTAAAGTTTTACACCCAGAAAAGTGTTTTCCACGAACTCTGATGTAAGGTAAGTGAGATTTTTTATGATTACTATTGATTCAGCATGCAAATTTATTAGTTTTCAATCAGTAATTATAGAAAGTTAATGTTTTATGCTATGGAAATTAATTTTTACAACAATGACAATGTTCATGCATTTGGTGTTAGTAGCTTGTAGTTGCAATGGCGGACAAGGTGGCCAACAATATGAGTGAATATATTGATGATGAATGTGACCCACTGCTTCAATAAAAGATCCACTAGACTGTTTGCTGCTATCTTATTTTCTTGCATAAATTTACGTTTTCTTTATTTAGTCAAAATCCTCAAAGTATTCTGGTATTTTTCAATTAAGTGTCATATCCAAATTGAAAAATTTAAATAGTGTATTGCTTATATACTTATAATGAACAACATTTATTTCTTACTTATTATATTATTTTAAAAATTGACACATAATGCTTTGACGCTTGCTTTTAAGTGTTTTAATATATATATATATATATATATATATATATATATATATATATATATACCATACCTTCTCTCAATCTAAATCATATTCCTTCAATAGATGCAACAATCTTAGGTGCAAAACTTGTCCTTATGCTGACCCATTACAAATTAATAATAATTCCACTTCACAAAAATTCTGCAAAGTTTTTAATTGCATATACAAACTTAATTGTACTATTTGTAACTTATTCTATATTGGCCAAACCAGCAACCCTTTACATCTGAGAATGAATGTCCACAGGGATCATATTAAAAAATTTGACCATAAAGTCTTTAATGATCTCCCTACCAAAAATCAATTTGAATATCAGCACTTTGCTACACACGGATTTAAAAATGTATCCCTTCATATTTTAGATATTAAAATTTCACTCACGGATAGATTAGTATTTGAAAATTATTACATTAAAAAATATAAAACTCTCTTCCCCTATGGCTTAAATCAAATTTATAATAATAATAATGTTGTTAACAATAGTTTTGAATACAATTCTCATAAATCTTCAGTATATAAACATCTTTTTCATTATTCAAAGTCATCATCTCCTAGTAAAAAGCGATATAAGCGTGGCAAAGGAAAAAGTAACTTAAGTAAAACTATTGATTACAAAGCAGACATTTTGAAATTACAATATAATTATTCTCAAACTTTCAATTTTCTACCAGTTAGAACATGGTTATATAAAGTCAGAAAAAGCAAATTAAGTATTGTTTATACTCATTTTTTAAAATTAAAATTAACTCATGAGCATTTTAAACATTTATTTTTTGATCTGCTTCTTTCACGTACACATTTCTTAAATTACCACCTACTCCATTCACCAAATCCACATACTAAAATAGCTTACTGTGTAATCTCTTTTAAACACCCTATTCTTAATTCTCTTAACTTCAATAATTTATTTGCAAAACATAAGCACTTGTTACCAGTAAATGATATCAAAATACAAAAATCATTCAAATATAATTTACCAATTGGTAGAACTATTTACAATTACAATGAAGTTTCTAGGACATTAAACTCCGATGATCTTACATCATGTGTATGCAGCAATCAAAATCTTGCCCCTTTTGTCAACTCCACTCATGGTCACATTATTACTGGGGATCTCAGTATAGTTCAGGATGATATACTCAGGGATATTATGAATAAAGGGTCTAAATTTCGCATTCCATTCTGCCATCACCCTAAACAACTTCTTCAGTCTCTATCATTTGATTTTGATAAATTCATATATCAACTTGCTTGTTCACATTCTATTCCTATTGAAGCATTCAATCTATGGAAGTATACGACCTTACATCTACTTAAAAATGTTATTATAAACACTAAATTAACGAAGCCTAGGTATCCTTATAAACAACTCCTATCTGCTATCAAAGAACTAGAACAACATTTTGTCATAACTTATGTAGATAAAGCTTCTAATAATTATGCCATCATTTGTAAAAAATATTATGTTTCTCTGTTACAGAATTACTTAAAAGATAATCAAATTTTTAAACCCATTAATAATCAGTCTATCCAAATCAAAACTAAAATGCTAAAATTATATACACAATTAAATATTAATTGTAAGTTTTTTAAATTTCCTTATGTTACTTTGGTTCCTAAATTCCACAAATCACCTCTCAGTTTTAGAACAGTCACTTGTGGACATAATACCTTTACCACTACAGCTAGTAAGTACTTGCTTAACTGTTTAAATCGAATTAATGAATCTCTTAAATTCAGGAATTCAGGATATTTCATTTTGAACAATAGTTTTGATTTAGTTAATCACCTTAGCAAGTTACCACAAATTCTTGGTTTCCAAACCTTTGATTTTAAAGACCTATTTAATAATATTGTCATTAAAGATTTACATAAAGTTATTATCTCTCTTTATCATGACTATATATCTTCCAATCATGATGCTTTTAATGTCAAAAATTTTCCTATGCTCTTGCACTTTGTGTTATACAACAATTATATTATCCAAGATGATAACATTTATTTACAAACATCTGGTGTACCACAAGGTGGCTGTAGTAGTAGTATACTCGCTAACTTATATCTTTATTATTATGAATGTCATTTTAACTCTAATTCATATATTATATATAGATATGTTGACGACTTAATTTGTATTATCATTGATGATTCCTATCCCATTAATATTGATTTTTACCCGTCTAACCTAGAATTAATTCCTAATGAGCCTTGCGTTAGTCAAACTGTTAATTTTTTAGACCTCAATTTAGATACCCTCAATAATCATGTAATCACCAATCTATATGATAAAAAAGATTCTTACAACTTCACTATCATAAAGCTGCTATCATATCAATCTTGTAATTCTATTCAATTGTTTAGAAACATCATTTTAAACCAGCTATTTCGAATACATCGACTTTCTGATCCTCAGTTTCACTTTCTCCACATCAATAAACTTAAACGCATTTGTCAAAACTACCTATATCCGGAAGTATTTGTAAATAATATTATTAATAATTTCAAATATACCACGTAATAATTTTACACATGCATTATTTATCTTTGATTGGTTAACTCATTTTTGAAAATTCACCCATTCTTATCACCTTACTTACCACTTGGCCTGAGTCTAATACTGTTTACTATTTTAGAATGTCTATTTTCCACTTGTCCTGAGTCCTATACTGTTTACTATTTTCGAAAGTCTCCATACTTATTATGTATCGTTCAATTGTATTCATTCCCACTCGCATTGACGAAGTGAGGTGAAATGCTCGCCCACTCGCATTGACGAAGTGAGGTGAAATGCTCAGTTACTAGTTTATCTTACACGTGCTGCTATTATTTCACATTACAGTTCGTGGAGGTATTGTTTTTCAGCTTTTGTATAATTCAATTGATTTATTTTTCTAATTCCACTAGCCAGTAGACAGCTCCAATGGTGTCTATAGTTAAATACTATCGCCATTGTCAGAAACTGGCTATTCTATCGGTTTTAATTCGAATTGTATGGCTGTCCTGATGAGAATGCAATTTCGAACTGACCGCCATTTTTTGTGTGGTTTCGATTGATTGTTCTCTATTCTTGATCTCTTGTCTTGAGCTGATTATTACTGCCTATTCTCATTTTTGCAGAGTTTTATTTTTATTTACTTTTATATACTTTTAATTGTGATTTTTGAATCCTAATATTCTTCTCATCCCCCTTTCCAATGTAGTGATATGTAACCTTCTATCTTTATCCTTAGACTTGGCTTATAGTTACTCATTTGTAACAGATATGCTAGAGATGGGTTTTTTTGTACATACAGTAGTTTATGCAAAAAATTTTCGATTAAAATCATTTAATTTTTATTTATATATATATATATATATATATATTAGTCTACTTTGTCATTCTATGTCGGGAAAAGTGGACATTTGATAGAACCATATCCCTTTACTGCTAAATAGAGCTATTTTTATACTGTATATAAAAATAACTGAAAACTTTTGGATATATTCGCTAATCCATCTCTTTCATTCACCCATCACCCCCTCAGTTCCAGATTAGCAAGATTCCACTGTATATACTTTTAAAATTGAAAAATTATTTTAATAGTTTCCGAAACTCGAAAGTGTCATAGCTCAGAAAAACTCTTCATCAATGCTATAATCTGCGTTAACCTTCATCAGCTCTATAATCTACATTAACCTTCATCAACTCTATAATCTGCATTAACCTTCATCAGCTCTATAATCTACATTAACCTTCATCAACTCTATACTTGTTTAATTTACACTTAAGCCAGGTCATCCCCACCCATACCAACCTGAGTTAAATAGCTACCACATACAGATTATTAACGCTTGTTATTCTAATCTTCTCCTCAGGGTAGAAATATGGATAATCAACACATTACAAAGTATATCATTAATCTTAAACTACTGCTTCTGGGAACATGTCTGTACATATTAACAGCTCTTGATAATGAGTCCTATATACAACATAATGCAATACAAGTAAACTGTTCTAAAATAAGTCATTGAATATTTTCGATTAAAAGGAAACCTGCAAGTGAAATTAAAGTAAAGTTAATAAATATATATTTAATATGCAATATCTCACATTGTTGGCTTATTATTATAGTTTACAAATTTTGAACGCATGAAATGCTTCATTAATAAAGTTTCAAGTCATTACAATCAAACATATTTTTGAAATATCGATTAAAGGAATATCCTGCCTAGTTTGATTACAGGGTGATCGAAAAATTCCTCACATCAAAAGTTAAAATCATAAAATATACAAAGAAATTGATATGGTTGAAATTTTTTCAATTAGGTGGCACTAGTATATCCTCAAAAATATATTAATATCACGTCTGCTGCTTTTAATATGTCAGACGATAATTTTAAACCGTTTTATATCAATCGAAGAACATGGCGGATTCCCACAACGAATTTTTTTTTTCTTATATTCTTTGATTGATAAAATAAGACGTCTGCAATGATCGTCTGACGTATAAAAACAGCGAACAGTATTTTTAATATATTTTAGGGAGTATATTGTTGCCACCTATCCGAACAAAATTCTATTTCAATTTCTCGGTGCATTTGTGATTTTCAAATCTGATGTGCGAAATTTTTCTATTATCCTGCATAACAGTCCTCTAAACCCCTAAATAGAGAAGTATTTCCATTTAAGTTGAGAAATGCTTGGTCAAATATCTTGGCACTGATCTGATTTTGCCACAAAGTGGCAAAATACAGGATGAGTTTAAAGTCGCGCACATCAAAATTTATTTCACTGCTGGAAGTTGATGAACGTTACTGCTGGTTCCAGCAGGACGGTGCGACTCGTCACGCATCAAACAGCAATATCCATCTTTTAACTGATTTTTTCAGTGAGCGCATAATTTCCAGAGGATTGTGGCCCCCTCGCTCCCCATATTTATCACCCCCTGGGGGTATATGATTCTTCCTATGGGGGTATATGATTCTTCCTATAGGAGTATATGAAAAATGTGGTTAACGTTAATAATCCACACACGTTTGCTGAGCTGAAAACTAACATCATAACAGCCATTTCAACATCAATACTGCCGTGCTCCACAGAGTCTCACGAAATCTGGTGAAACGAACACGCTTTTGCATTCTCGACACAGGACGTCATTTCCAATATTTATTGTAACAACTAAAGATTGTCTGCTAAAAATAAAATATAACATTTCAACTAATCTCTGTAATACTTTACATTTAAATTCTCATACTGGTACTCTTACGGGCAGATGAACTTTGGTGTGCGCTTTGATAAACTCACCCTGTAAAACTTTTTTTTTAAATAATATCTCACAAAAACGAGAAAAGGTGAAACAATGGAAGACATAGGCTAACCTTTCTCAAGCAAATAGACTGTTTAATATTTTTTTAATGGAAACTCCCATTCGCTAAAATAAACAGATCAAATTATCAACATTGTTTGTTTTTGCTGGTGTCAAAAATTTTGCCATACTATTGATTTTTGGAAACATTTTACCTTGAAATGTATATTTCTCAGGATATGCTGTAGATAGAGCTTAGATGATGACTGATATGGATTCAGCAGCAAATTATAGAGACGATCGGGGTAAATACTAAGGATTTTCACTGCCGATTCTTTTACCATTACCGGTTCAAAAATTCGCACGTTACTTGAAGCATCTAGTTCTCAAAATTGGCTACAGATAGAGCTTAGATGATAACTGATATGGATTTAGCATCAAATTTTGGAGGAGGTAGAGTAGTTCACTAAGAATTTTCTCTTCCGGTTTCTCTTCTACTTCCGATTCAAAAAAATTTTGAAACATCTATTTCTCGGGATTGGTTATAAATAAAGCTTGTATAATGATTAACATGAATTTAAAATTAAATTCTGGAGGAGTTAAAGAGACTTACTAAAGATTTCCGGTTTGGGCAATGTCACTTCCGATTTAAAAGCTTTCATTTTCCTTGAAACATCTATTTCTCGGAATTTGATGTAGATATAGCTTACATATTAATTGATATGGATTCAGTATCAAATTATGGAAAAGGATGGAGGATTTATTAAGGATTTTCACTTCAATTTCTTTTTCCACAAGCGTCCTTCTGTTAGATCCCTGGGAACACATTTTATTGTATTATCAATAAATAACAATAAGTTATAATTTATTATATACTATGATTCCTAAACTATGATTTTCACAATCAGTATGACAGTACATGTTAAAATACACTGAAGATAGTTTCTTAATAGACGTTTTCCGTTTCTAAAAACGTAACTAACTGGTAGAATGGAAAGGAACTGAAATATACTAAAATAATGCCCCAAAATTATATGCATACTAAAATATTATCACAAAGATGCCACAAAGAATTCATTAAGTCATCTCTTTCGCCTGTATTTCACCCATTCGTCGCCTGCACAGTCTTGGACACTTTAAAGTTGTCCCTACTCTTTCCCAGGATGTATAGAATCACTTTGAGCTTTATATGCACTCCCAAGAGTTCTAACTTATCACTGAGAGAGCGCATAAAACTAATTTCCGCATATTTGCTGAAACTTAGCAGTTTTATCCCTCTTAAATATTCCTGAAGACATTAACAGTTCCCTTCCTGTATTGCATGTCTAAAACTGACTCAGTTCAAAAATTATGCGATATTTTAGGAATAGTCGTGAAAATGGTTTAATTCTTTTTTCATTTTTTATGAATATATTTACACAGCAGGACTGCTCACTTTACATAATCAAATATGTTTAGTTAACTTTTGTTTCTTAATTTTAAGGCAGAACAGTCAAAAGATCAAGGTTAATTAGCGTTTTCTCTGAGAACATACTGAAATACAGGGTGTCCCAAAAAGATTGAAACGCGCTTTAATTCTTTACCTGTTGGAGATAAGTGGGCAATGTAAATTGCAAAAATGTTGAAAGTAAGGTAGGAAATAAGACTACGTTAATGAAATAGTCCTCCTATTAATTTTCGAAAAGTTACGATTTTTAATTTTTATACGACCTCCTTAGACAAATTCGGTCAATCAGAAAATTTTTATTTTTAATGCAACAAGATAATTAAAAAATCGCAAATCTGTATCTTTAAAATCAACTGAATTATGGTAAAGGACAAAATCTGACTTAATGCCGCTTTTCCGTACCATGTGAAAGCCTGTTTCATCAGTATAGTCAACATTTTCAAAAGTGTGCAGAAAATATATTTTCAAGTATCAAAGTACAGGGCGCGCGTGTAGGACCTTTGCTTTTTACTTTCCTTATATACATAATGTATAAGGAAAGTATTGTGACGGGGTCGAAAATTCGAATTCGAGTTTTTGACAGAACACGTTCCACGCATCCCTGATCACGAATCAAACACTTTTGAAGTGATGTCTGTGTGTGTGTGTGTGTGTGTGTGTGTGTGTGTGTGTGTGTGTGTGTGTGTGTGAAAGTATGTGTGTGTGTGTGTGTCAGTGAGACTGTGGAGACGATAACTGACGAACGAATGGTCCGATTCTAGCCAAATTTGGTACAAAAATCACAATCCGTAAACACTAGAAGCCTATTGTTTTTATACGCAATCGAATGTTCAGAACTCCCCTAAATTTTCGAATGAAATTTTGAAAAAATCGTCAAAAAATCAAAACCACCAATAAAGTTACGCAAATAGACATTTCTTATGTAATTTTTCATTAGAAAACGATTGACATAAATTTTAGAACGCTAACATGAACCGTTCTCGAGATATTCAGAAGAGAAGTCATATAAAATAAAATAAAAATATTTCCTATTGAGGAACATGTTCACTTTTCATATGTAATACCATGCGATAAATTGAGTGATATCATTCTCGTGGATCTAACTCGTTCCATTCATGAAAAAAGATACTTTGAATAATACTTTTCTATTTGAACGCCAATAGTCATTTATCTGCTGTAAGAATAACTTATTTCTTAGTGCATAACGCTTGGCGAGATTTTGGCGACGAATTTGGCGGAATGTCGCCAACTTGGCGACTTTTTTGAAATGTTGCCAAATTAACGAAAATCTCGCCAAATGGATACATATGACGCTAAATCAATGAAAATGACGACTAATTGTCGAAAATTCAATATCTTGGAAAGAATATTAATATCTACTATAAGAAAAACCTATTTTTTTACTGTAAAAGTATAAAATTCATTACATTATATAAAGAAAGTCATGTGTTGCCCACATCAGATTTTTAATTTTGTTTCGGATCAGTCAAAACGGCCACCATTTTTGTAGTATAGCTATTTTTTTTCTTGGAAGATCTTAAAAATTGATCAACACTCCTTTAAGACATACAAGTAGAATGTGCTCCCAAGGATCTGAGAGAATGACACGTGTGGATACCTCCCGATCACTGACACTTATGACGGCAGTGTTTGAAGCACCTTCGAATGATACGAGACCGTACAAAGTACTTTACAAATATTTAAAAGACAATGAAATATCTGAGGAATTGATGTTTATATGATTCTGAATAATATTTACTAGATTTTTAACGTAAAATTACTATAAAAGTATTTAAATATTTACTTTGTTTTAAAAAAGAGTCCCATCACTAATATTTTTCAATAATGACTAAAAACTGAGAATAATTCAAGACTGTTCACTTCGGCAGCTTCACAATGGATTCATCACTTTTTCGTAAAAAAAAAATACATAAAAAATGGCTACTCATGTGAGCAAATAATGAATTTACATTTTCTTTTTCAATTTTAATTCAAAATTTTTAAATTGTTCGTCATTTAGTCAGTTTTTTCAACAGAAATTTTTAGCACCGTCTAGGGTATAAAAGCTTTGGTCTCGAAAGAACAGGGCCGCTGGTGAAGCCCCTCTGTATCCCTTTACTAATATGACGTCATAACACTTCTGCCACTTAGTTAACAATATTTACAGGATGTAGAAAAGCGGAAAAACATTAGGGGGGGTTTACGAGTCACTATACGTTAATTCAGTATCAAAATAATTTGCTGTTTATCTTGTACACCATGTGACAGAAGAAAAACCATGTGATGCCCCACAGGCGTAGCAAAAGGGGAGTAGATGTAAACATTTTCCCCCTGGTGCCTGTCAATAGGGACATCGGAATAGGGTAGGATAATTAGGTTAAAAACTCACTTTCTACAATAAAAAAGGGTTATTTTGAAAATTCAGCATATAGTATATATGTACGTATACGTAGACTTGATTTTCTTGTATCTTGCCAAAAGCTAATAGTCATAAGTGATGTCAAGAAAATTGAATGTAAATAACTTCTACACTTTTTTTTTATAAATAATCTAGTTATAGATTTCAGATTTTCTATATTCGTGTATATGGGGGAGGGATGTGCCAATTTTATATCTTGCCCTCGCCCCGGAGTGGTATTAACTGCGTCTACGTCACTGTACTGCCCACATCAAATTTTATTTATTAATTTAATTTGATTTTCGTTATTTCACATATTTCTACAAAATCAAAATTATCACCCACTTAACCGGATACAAGTTCGTTTCAGTTTTTGTCGTTATAATTACCAGAATTTTGAATGAATAGCATAATTCAAGTAATTTAAGTTTAGTACATTTTAAAGCGAAGGCAACGGCAATTGTCTTCCACTTCCTGATTGCACCCAATGCAATTACAATGAAATATTGCGAAAAGGCGATGAATGATTTAACCACTGATACATCAAGTGACCTAATCACGTTTTAAAGAGACGACGGAATGATGAGTGTTCATTCCGCTTTAAATCGCAAAATAACTGCAGTAATTTTAACGATGGTTTGTTTCAACCCGAAATACTACTTTAGATTGTAATTTGGGAAATGAGATTAAAGCGCTTAACTAGGAAGACTTCAATTCTGTGTTAAGGCAATAAGATGAAAGTTGTTAAGAAGACATTTTGAAGTAGTTATGTATAACCATTTATTAATGCAATAGATCATAGATTGTCCGGTGGAATTATCTGCTATAGTTGACAATTTAAAAGCTTGAAACTGCTAGGATCTTGCCTAAACTGAGATAGACAGAGTTTAGGAGTACAATAACTTTGTAAGGAAAGTAACTTTGTACTAGTTGTATAAAGTTACGAGTTTGTTTAAGTAACGTTGTACTGGATGTAACTTTTGCACTCGTTAGGTATATCTATAGTAAAATAATCATGTCCGACCAAATGAAAACGATTGCCGTGCCCCTATCGGAGAATTTATTAATAATATTAACTCGGCAGCAAAGAGACATAGACGATAAAAGTACACAATTGCAGATCATTGTCTCCAATGGGTAAGAATCGACATCGATAACGCACGAAATGTATATATGGAAGGCAATAAATACCTGTCAAGCAGTAGTGGCATCAAGGACTATAACACGGTGACTCCTACAATCACGGCCTGACTAACGCAGAGGCATGCGGGACAGAAGCCCCGATCTCCCGCATCAGAAACCCCCCAAAATAAACAATTATTACATCTAAAAATTAACAACTGCTTCCTCAAAAAAAAATGTATGCCATCGAATAAATTCAGTTTCTGAAAATATGAGAATTAATCGCAGTAATTTAAAATGTTGCCTATGAAAAGAAAGTTGCCAATAATTTAAATTGCATTGAAATATATAAGAACCACATTTTGTATACCTTTTGCTAAAATACAATTATGTTTTTAAAAAATGTTTTTGTTCATTTCATATACCGGGTGGTCAGAATTAAAACACCCCTACTCTGAGCTCTCTATACATCGAACTACTCAGTGTAAAGGCTCCAAAATTTTTGAACCTACTATTCAAGACATGGGGAAAGGGATTACGCGAAAAAAAAAATTAGTTCCAGAAACACCGATAGGTGGCGCTGTACAACAGAAAATATGCTGAAAAGACACAAAATAATCACAAAAAAACAAACACATGCGATATGGAATTTTTCCTTTTTAATTTCTTTTGCTGATATGAAAAAAAAGAAGATAAAAAAGTGAAGAAACTTAAACTGTCATTGTAACTGCAATTTCGCACTGTAAGTACAAAAATTTGCATAAACCCTTGGTTTGCAGCTACTATGTTCTGGGCATAAAAGGGGATAAAACTGGGAAATTTTCATTCTTATCAGTGATGGCTGTCACACTGCCAGAACGCGCTTTGCTTGTGAAGCTGTTTTATGAAAACAAAGGACATGCTGCTGCTGCACTTCGAGAGTTTCGTCGACTTCAGAATTTGCGCAATGGACCATTACTTCCACAAGCTCTCAGGAGAATGATCGCTCGATTCGAGAAAACTGGACATCTTGGAATTCAGCCGGGTCAAGGACGCCAATCGACTCGTTCAGATGTCGTTGACGATGGTGCCACCGCTATTGTTGAACAATCAATGGATAACGTTATAGGCTGTAGTAGTGCACGTGGAGTGTCATGACACTTGGGTGTTCCCAACAGCACAGTGCGGAACGTACTGAGAAACATAGTGCATTTTTTCCCGTACAAAATTAGTCACAATCACCACTTGCTGACCATCGACAGGGAGAAGCGACTGACCTTTGTATTGACATTTCTGGCTAGAGTTGAAGTGGATGCATCGGGGCCATGGCAGATTCTATGGAGCGATGAAGCGCATTTCCATCTAAGTGGAACAGTCAACACCCATAACTGCCGCATTTGGAACACGGAAAACCCTCGTACCTTCCAGGAGATTCCACTTCACTCACCGAAAGTTACAGTCTGGTGTGGATTCACAGCCACATTCATTCTTGGACCTTTCTTTTTCGAAGAGGCTACACCCAATGGCCCTGTGACATGCACCGTGACGGCCAGGAGGTACAAAAACATGCTCGAAAATTTTGTTGTATCCCAACTGCAACAGCACCAATGTCTTGATTCAATTACCTTTATGCAAGATGGAGCACCTCCACACATTGGACTCTGTGTACAGCAGTTTCTTCGGCAACATTTTACTAATGGTAGAGTAATTAGTCGTGCGTTTCCGACAACCTGGCCATCTCGTTCTCCAGATCTTAATTCCTGTGATTTTTGGCTGTGGGGATACTGAAAAAGTCTTGTTTATCGAGGACGTCTGGTAAACTTGGCAGATTTGAAAGACAGTATCACTCTGCATGTGAGAAGCATCTCAATCGACCAATTACGATCCGCTGTTGAACAAGCTGTCCACAGACTGCAGATTTTATATCTTGAAGAAGGGAACCATATTGAGCAGCATTCCCTGCATCGATAAGGTCCTTCCACGACCCAGACCGCGCCCCTTGCCATCGAGGGCTTAAAGGGTTTGGTAGCGCGGCCGGAAAAAGAGGATCCCCAACACGAACCAAGACAACGGGCCACCCCGTCCCGCCGAACAAGGGAAGCCGCCGAGCCCCATCATAAGGTCCTTGTGATATGCATGTTTGGTACGTTCGAATAAAATGTGTTACAAATGTGTATTTTGTGTCTTTTCAGCATATTTTCTGTCGTATAGCGCCACCTATCGGTGTTTCTGGAACTAATTCTTTTTTCACGTAATCCCTTTCCATGTCTTGAATAGTAGGTTCAACAATTTTGGAGCCTTTACACTGAGTAGTTCGATGTATAGAGAGCTCAGAGTAGGGATGTTTTAATTCTGACCACCCGGTATATCGAGAGGTGAAAGGAGGCCCTAGAAGAACGTCTGCCCCGAGCCCCAGTTGGGCTGACTACGTCGGGCCCTGCCTACAATGCTTCAATGCTTGTCAAAGTAAGCTATCATATTCTTTCACGAATTCAAATGTGTATTATTACAAACGGAGGGCATATTGAACAGGATGTACCTAATGTACATCCTGTTCGATATTCCCTTCGTGCATTCCTGTGCATCCTCCGTGCATTCCTATGCATGTAAGTGTTGTTTATTGTAGCATTCCTGAATATAACAGATATTCACTAACATCCATATTGTGTCAAAGTGTTTGACACAATATGGATGTCGAAAGTGTTTGAAAAAGACACTGAAAGTGTTTGGTAAAGACACTGAAAGTGTTTGTAACACTTTCAGTGTCGATTTGTGCTCATTAAACCAGACATTCCTATCCTTTCTTTTCCCATGACCCAAAATCAACTACTTGACTACTCGACCCATGAATCTATTATGCAATAAAACAGCAATAATATAGTAACAAGTAACAAAAAATGTCATACATTTTATTTATATTGTAATAATTTCTAACAAGCCTTACTGTTAATTTTTTTAATCTGTATTTTAAATTTATTCTTACAATGCATTTTCATAATAAATAATGAATTGTTAGCATTATTATAAAATAAAAAGAGCATTTAGAAAACATTCCCGGCGTTTAATTACAGCAAATAATATTTAATAGTTATAAATACTAAAATTTAAAAAATATATATATTAAAATAGTTGTCCACATTTGTAAGATCCTTGGCCTTGTGCAAGTGTTGACAGCTCTTTAAACCATGTTTAGACAAGTTGCTCTTTGTTTTTCTTCAGCGACTCATACCAAAAACCACCTCGATCTACTTTTAGGTCATCGTGGCTTTTAGGATTGCAGTAATTATTTTGCGAACAGACCCTCCCCCCCCCCCCCCCCACATCAGACAATACTCTAAAACTTTATAATTGAATTTTTCAGTCTATCTCGCTTTGTTGCAAAGTTTTGTTACCCTCACTTTTTAATTCTCCGCTAGGGGCGCTGAAATCAATTTTATTGGTTCGGGCATGGTCATAGATAGGCCTAATGTATACGCTCATAGACATTTCATTATACAATTATTGAAGTACTTCTCGACTTTATAAAGCATCCTATATAGAAAATATATGTATGAGAAAGACAAGCGGATTCCCGTACTCTAGATGTTTTGCTTATGAGTTTGGTTTTATTTTAATCATTTCACATATTTCTACAAAATCGAGATTACCCCATATCAGATATAATAAGTGAGTATAAATTCTTGTCGCTGAAACTACCAGAATTTTAAATTAATAGTAAAATTAAGTTTAATGACTTTCAAAACAAAGACAATTGACTTCTTGATTGCACCCAATGCAATAACAATGAGATATTGCGAAAAGGCGATGAATGATTTTAACCACCGATGCATCAAGCTACCCAATCACACCTTAAAGAGACGATGGAACAACGAGCGTTCGTTCTGTTTTAAATTGCCGAATAACTGAGGCAATTTTAACGACTGTTTGATTCATCGCGAAATGCTGCTTTGAAGTGTAATTTGGGAATAGAGATTAAAGCGCTTAACTAGGAATACTTCAATCCTGTGTTAAGGCAATGGGATGAAAGTTGTTAAGAAATCATTTTGAAGTAGTTTTAGTCATTAATTAATGCAATAGCTCATAGATTCTGCCGTGGAATTGTTTGCTTGGGTTGGCAATTTTTTCTTGAAACTATTAGATTCGTACTTACTGGGAGATTTCTTTTACTTTCCCTGCAATACATGGTAATGTATGGGGGATTGGAATCATGGCGAAAATCGCAACTCGAGTTTTCGATGGATCGGGACCTCTAGAACACGTAAAAACTGTTTTTAGATTGATGTCTGTTTGTGTTGATTTGCGGTCTGTATTTTTCATACCCATGATGTAGTATATTAATTTGAAGAAGTAATTGTCACCGTATAGTTTTATCAGATTCATTGCAATCTTTATGACTTAAATATGAAATAAAATATCGCCCCAATTGACTTGCGGTCTGTATTTTTCATACCCATGTTGTAGAATATTAATTTGAAGAAGTAATTGCCGCCATATAGTTTTATCAGATTCATTGCAATCTTTATGACTTAAATATGTAATAAAAGACCGCCCCAATTGACTTGCGGTCTGTATTTTTCATACCCATGTTGTAGAATATTAATTTGAAGAAGTAATTGCCGCCGTATAGTTTTATCAGATTCATTGCAATCTTTATGACTTAAATATGTAATAAAAAACCGCCCCAATTGACTTGCGGTCTGTATTTTTCATACCCATGTTGTAGAATATTAATTTGAAGAAGTAATTGCCGCCGTATAGTTTTATCAGATTCATTGCAATCTTTATGACTTAAATGTGTAATAAAAGACCGCCCCAATTGACTTGCGGTTTGTATTTTTCATACCCATGTTGTAGAATATTAATTTGAAGAAGTAATTGCCTCCGTATAGTTTTATCAGATTCATTGCAATCTTTATGACTTAAATATGTAATAAAAGACCGCCCCAATTGACTTGCGGTCTGTATTTTTCATACCCATGTTGTAGAATATTAATTTGAAGAAGTAATTGCCGCCGTATAGTTTAATCAGATTCATTGCAATCTTTATGACTTAAATATGTAATAAAAGACCGCCCCAATTGACTTGCGGTCTGTATTTTTCATACCCATGTTGTAGAATATTAATTTGAAGAAGTAATTGCCTCCGTATAGTTTTATCAGATTCCTTGCAATCTTTATGACTTAAATATGTAATAAAAGACCGCCCCAATTGACTTGCGGTCTGTATTTTTCATACCCATGTTGTAGAATATTAATTTGAAGAAGTAATTGCCGCCGTATAGTTTAATCAGATTCATTGCAATCTTTATGACTTAAATATGTAATAAAAGACCGCCCCAATTGACTTGCGGTCTGTATTTTTCATACCCATGTTGTAGAATATTAATTTGAAGAAGTAATTGCCGCCGTATAGTTTAATCAGATTCATTGCAATCTTTATGACTTAAATATGTAATAAAAGACCGCCCCAATTGACTTGCGGTCTGTATTTTTCATACCCATGTTGTAGAATATTAATTTGAAGAAGTAATTGCCGCCGTATAGTTTTATCAGATTCATTGCAATCTTTATGACTTAAATATGTAATAAAAAACCGCCCCAATTGACTTGCGGTCTGTAGTTTTCATACCCAAGTTGTAGAATATTAATTTTAAGAAGTAATTGTCGCCGTATGGTTTCATCAGATTCATTGCAATCTTTATGACTTAAATATGAAATAAAAAACCGCCCCAATTGACTTGCGGTTTGTATTTTTCATACCCCTGTTGTAGAATATTAATTTGAAGAAGTAATTGCCGCCGTATAGTTTTATTAGATTCATTACCATCTTTGTGACTTAAATATGTAATAAATGTTTCTCTTTGTGGCGATAAGGTATGTGAAAATACATAAAGGGTCGGAAAAATGAGAAAATTTATAGTTTAATTCAAAGGAAAAAAATTTCTTTTTTCTGCAAGATTTGTTTGGTCATTTATGGCTGTACACTTTTTCTCCCACCCCCACCCCCCTTACCTAAACGCGATTCAGTTAAGAAGCACTCACTATACTTCTTACATATTTAAGATCGACCAAATATACACATTGTTTAATGAAATCCGATAAAGTAATTGGCATGAATTATTTAGGACTAACAAACATGACTCTATTTTAAAATATAAATAAAAAGTAACTGAAAAATCAAATATAAAGCATATTTTTTTCTTTAAAATCATAATAGGTTATTGCAAGCATGATATATTAACTTCCCTATATAATAAAAGGCAATGTCTGTGTGTCTGTCTTATACACTATAGGCCCAGCGACCGCGCATCGCAGAGCTTCGAAATTTGGCAATCGGAGACCCGGGGGGTGGGAGGGTGACACGTGAAAACCGATTTTTAAAATTTGATTTTTTTTTTAAGGTTTTCTGCGATTTCGACCGTTTTTTTTTCCTTTCTCCCCTTTTTTCTCCACCATCCAGACATTGCAGAAAAACAAATCACACGACGGGAAAGAGCAGACAATTGCGAGTAAAAATATATCAATTTCAAATCTCAGTGACAAATTCTAATATTTTTTAAAGATTTTAAAACAAATGTCACCTTCGGCTCATAAAAACGAACTTTCGTTCTTAAATCCTCGCGTCGGGAAAAGTGCCGACAATTTCGACTAATAATTTACATTTTTAGAAAGCTCAAGCATCAGGCATTCATACAAGTCCAATCTGATCAAGAAATAAGAAAAAATAGCTGCAGGATCCGGATTTTAAGAATTTCCGAATTTCAATTTCTCGGAAAAACCGCTAAAGGAGTTTTTCACTCACATACCCGCGCAGACGCAAGGTGTTTCCATGGAGAAAAAAAATAAATAAAAAGAAAGTTATGGAGATTGTGGAATGGGTTAGAAAATTACGTTATATTTTAAATGATGGAATTAAGAGCTTATGTGGAATTAAGCTATTATGGAATTTAAAGTTATGGAGATAGTGCATCGGGTTAGAAAATTACATTATATTTTAAATGATGAAATTAAGAGCTTAGCGTATGGTCATTATAAAATTTAAATGATTGAATTATGGTGAATTGAATTGTGGTGATGTATTGTATACATCGGGTGGTGGTAACAGTATACAGAGTGAAATTATTATATCTATATGAAATTATTATATTTATATGAAATTATTATATTTATATGAAATTATTATATTTATTATAAAATTACATTATATTTTAAATGAGGAAATTAAGAGCTTAGCATACGGTCATTAAAAAAATTTAAATGATTGAATTATGGTTTTAACGTCATTAAGCTAAAACAAACTTTGTTAACTCCACGGGATTATGGCGCCAGCGAGTTTGCCACGGTCAGAGTTTTCAAGGGTAGCGAACAGGCTGGTCGCCGAAGACGGCTAGTCATAAATATAATTAATTTACTTTTGAGTTTTATTAAACACAATAATCATAATACACTTGAGAATTAAGATTGTTGGATTATTTTTATTTTAGTTGCTAAAAATTTTGTGACGGCTAGCTGCGAACACCGCAATATTTATTTTTTTTTTTGTAATTGCTAAATTTTATTATTTTATTATTTAACTTTATTCTCAATTTTAACTTTCTTTTTCTGGTAAGATTGTTTTTTATGCGTGACATAATCTATTCCAGTTCCATTTATAAACAATGGTGTTATTACAAAACAAACAAAATTTCATATGATTACATCAAATGATCCTTGCAATATCATCATGCAAGCAAACTCCAAAATCTGCGTTTTGAGGAAAACGTGCAAAAGTACAAACTTATAATACAAATTTGTGAGTTAATATAAATTTAACTTTCATACAGGGGTTTGGCTTCATTCCGAGGGAGACGAAATTGTTTTGCGTGAATAAAATCTAAAATAATTAAACTCCAATAAAATTCAGGAAGTTGATTCATTGCTTTCAGTCTCACTTTTTCGGGAACAGCGTATAATATGGCCTAGAATAACTAAACTAAGATACACAGTTAAAAGAACTTCATTTTTCAAAGTTTGCAACAATTATCAAGTTTATACAAATTTGACCGAGAGTATTAGATTTTACGGATCTTATAACCGCTATATTTCAAAATCAAAGAACCTTATCAGAAATCAATTTATATATCCTTGTTCTCTCATTGCTCTGTTATAAATTGCTCTCTTATTGCTCTCTTATAAATTACTCTCTTATTGCTGTCTTATAAATTGCTCTCTTATTGCTCTCTTATAAATTGCTCTCTTATTGCTCTCTTGTTGCTCTCTTATTGCTCTCTCATTGCTATCTTATAAATTGCTCTCTTATTGCTCTCTTATAAATTGCTCTCTTATTGCTCTCTTGTTGCTCTCTTATTGCTCTCTCATTGCTATCTTATAAATTGCTCTCTTATTGCTCTCTTATAAATTGCTCTCTTATTTCTTTCTTATAAATTGCTCTCTTATTGCTCTCTTATAAATTGCTCTCTTATAAATTGCTCTCCTATAAATTGCTCTCTTATTGCTTTCTTATAAATTTTTCTCTTATAAATTTCTCTCTTATAAATTTCTCTCTTATAAATTGCTTTCTTGTTGTTTATAGCTTTCTTGTTGTTCTAGCACTTTTATGTTTCAGGTATAAGCCATACAAACTTTAAAACTGATAATTTTCAATCTTCTTCAAATTAGCAGGACTATTGCTCGAAAACTATAAGGTATGTTCTTTGTAGGAACAAATTATTGATCGAGAAAGTGGATTTCCTTCTAAAAATTTTTGTTTCTTACTGTTTCTATCGAAAACAATAGTTTAAATTACTAAAATATTGAAATTACTTTTATATATTCATAAATGATACCCTATGTCCTACAAAACGAGTATAAATTATTTATATTTTTATCTATTAGGCTCGGAGTAATAATCGCCCAAAATGTTTACAATTTTACTTTCTCGTACATAGTATTTAGAAAGTATTGATTTCACGAAAATTTTCGATTTCGAGATTTTGATGCCATATATGTTTTAGAAACCTCCTGAACACGTTTTGGTTATTTCTGGAGTGATGCCCGTCTGTCTGTCTGTATGTATGCCTATGGTCGATTTCTTGTGCACGCGATAGCAGCCACAAATACTAATGTATTTTTACAAAACTTTATATCAGGCTTTGTTATCAAAAAATTTAGAACTAGATAGATTTTTTTTAATGTGAAAGAAAACTTCAAATTTTATTCAAAATTTTCATTTTTTTTAACATGGCAGCATAGGATAAAATTTAACATAATCATGCATAAAAGGGTTTATTTATCATTCAATGATCACGAGACTTTATAGTTATCAAACATTATTGTGAAAAATAGCCGTGATACAATTTTTGTGTTCGCGACGTCATTAGCCGTCTCCCCTTAAGGAGTACGTTATCCAACCCCCGGGGAGTACATTGTCAAGTATGGTGTCAATCGAAAGATTTTTTCAAGCCCTTTAAAGTGCAGATTTACACGCTATAATTGTAATCATTTGAACCCATGATACCGATCTTTCGAAAAATTTCTTGCAAAATTTGAAAAAGAGGCTACCAAAAATGGTTTTCTGCATGAGAAAGTCGAGTTGTGCCACACTCGAGGTTATTTACAATGCTCCAGTTTCAACCAGATACCCCCAACATAGACATCTCATTCACTTCAAAATGTTAATTTCAGTATTAAACAAAAATAAAATTATTTTCCATTAATGGGAAAATGACTCGTAATTTTCCTTTTCGAAGTTTGACTCAATAAGAGGTGCTCCAACGTTTACAGCAGATAAATGCGAAAACTGTTACTTGATAGTCAAATTATTTATTGAAGGGTAGCACTTGAGTTTCATCGTGAGGAGAATTAATAAATCACATCTCGATTGCTGAGTGATACACCCTCTCTTTCAGTCGTTAACAACTCTGAGGAAGCGAAATTACTTTAACGGGGAAATTTGCCAGGCTTGTTACCTCGGAGTTCACTTTGCAGTAGAGAGGCAGCTACAGAGGATAATTAAAATATTTAAAGGATATTTAGTGTATGTATTTGGATATTTAATGCATATTTAAGTAATAAAAAGCATCTTATGTGGGCAACACATGCTTCTTTTACAGCGAAATAATGGAGTGCAAGATCCACGACACGATGTTTTTCTCATCGGATTGACAGCTCGTAAATTGAATTTTGACTCGTTTGGAAACATATCCAAGAGGAGTGACTTATTCATTTATACTCGCTCGCAAAATCTTCATCAAAATGCAATTGACAACAATCTATACAGGGTGGTTCAAAAAAGATGGGCCGAATTTTACGAGTGGTAGTACATACCAAAAATCAAGCATTTTCCTTCATAGTTTACCGGGTCGGAAATGAAACGTAAAGGCGTCACAGGGAGCTTGGGAAGCGGCTGCTCCACAAACTTAAAAGCATTATTCTGGTTGGTATTTTCTGGTTGAAGAAGAAAATCACGTATGCAAATTTCATCTGGGGAAGAAGAAGAAAATCCTTATGCAAATTTTCGTAACACCGAATATACGGCTTTATCAGTTTGAAGCAGTTATTCGCAGCTCTGACTTTTGAGACGACGGAGGAATTTACAAATAGGGAAAAAGACGATATTCATTTCATGTATGGAGCTGCACATGGAAACGGAACAGAGGCACAGCGACTGTACTGGAAACGTTTCCCCCATAGGCGATTTCCCAATCGTAAAACATTCAAATGCCTACATCGACAGCTCTGAATAGGGATCCTTTCTCGCTACCATGTCTGGTGCAAGGAGTGCTGAAACATCAAATGTAGAACAGGCGATTCTGAACACAGCAGTTCGGCCAGGCACAAGAGCAATGGGGCACACTCTTGGTGGTGGTGTTGTTGAGACCCAGACCGTCCGACCTACCAGAAAGGTGTAAGGTAACTGTTTGGACAGCCGGGAAGTGCCACCCAATTTAGACCGGAACCCAGTGGGGGAGGCATCCACAGGGACCGTACCCTCCTTCCCCTACCACCAACCTCTCAGAAGGACTTACGGGCCCACATGTTTAACGTGATCGTACTCCGCGTGAACACGGCGGCAGTTATGGCAGTGGCTGAAATCGAACCCGGGCCTACCGAGTGCAACTCCAGCGCGCTAACCAATGGGCTACCGCGCCCACACTCTTGGTGTTCCACAATCCACGGTATAGCGGATTTTGCATGGGTAACAATTATACCCCTACCATCTCTAGCGAATCCGAGCAATGACTGAAGCTGATTATCCTCGTCGCGTGGAGTTCGCCCGCTGGTTCCTGGGACAGAGTGTGAAGCAACCGGATTTTCTGGTGGCTGTGCTTTTCGCGTATAAAGCCACCAGCGATGATTCTCCGTCAATGTGTGGGCAGGAATCACCGACAATCGCCTCATAGAACCGTACCTTATAGGACCGCATCTTGAAGAGAGAATGAACCGTATTTTCCTGCAGGAGGTCTTGCCGGAATAGCTGGAGGGTGTTCCTACAGACATCTAGCAGCGTATGTGGCTCCAACACGATGGAGCACCAGCCCATTTTGAGCAAGAAGTAAGGAACTATCTTGACGTCACTTTTCCGGGCCAATGGATTGGGCGAAGTGGCCCCATAGCTTGACACCCACGATCGCCCGATCTGTCGTGTCTTAACTTCTTTTTATGGGGATATCTCAAGAGTCTTGTCTCACTCCCTTTGAATCTATAAAGGAACTCATTGCCAGAATTTCGACCGCTGCTGCTGAAATGCACGACATGCCTGGTCTCTTCGAGAAAGTTCACCAATCCCTCCATCGCCACTGTGAGACGGACATTCAGGTTGGCGGTCGCTCTTTTGAGCCATTACTGTAATTATTGTTTATTAAATGTCATTTTATAACTTCTAAGTCATTCTTGTGTTTTCGCCTCACCTCATCGGTTTCAGCATTAAGCGCTCACTGGTGCCTTTAAGTTTCATTTACAACACTGTAAATTATGACGAAAAATGCATGCTTTGGTGTATACAATCACAATCACCTCGTAAAGTTTGGTCCTTCTTTTTTTAATCACCCTGTATATAAAGTGCAATATTCTGGAGTTCTGCGTTGCGTATGACATCAGATACTGAAAACGAAGCTGGATATTGGACTCATTTCAAATTTAATTATAATAATGGATATTATAATACCTCCTTTTGTGTTGCGACAGTAATTGAGTGTTGTCTTATATTATAGTAGAATAAATACTCCATGTGTAAACCGGCTTTTTATATATGCAGTTATAATTATTTTTAGCAACCCTGAAAAAGATTGAGACTCATAGTTTGAGCTTCAGTACTCGAGTCATTTCCTGCTTACAGATAAAATTTATTTTATTTATATAATAATTGTCTAACTAACGTGTTTATATTTTCAATACCCTCAAAAATCCCCACAAGGTCTATTGAGGGGAAAACAAATTTATTGTCCCCAAAAGTCTTAGACCCTCCAAAAGCTTTTAATTGACCCAAAAGACTGAAATTAGGAATGTTTACAGGACCTTCTTATTTCAGTTCATGTTATATTTTTTGTTAGCTCCAGCTGTCTTTTTTACCCGCCATTGGAAATAATATATATATATATATATATATATATATATATAATTCAACATTTAAAAATATGCGATAGAATATTCTCAGACAAGCATTTATTATCCCTCTTCAGTCTCCTAGTATTTTAATTCATAAAATTAAAATACATGGTTCGTCATTGCCTTAAAAATATATTCACAACTATTTCCTGTTCCAATCAATGTATAAATACTTCTAAGGAATTATAAGTTTCGTGAAACCTCATTCAGCCAGCCATTTCTGTATTTAATTTGGAAATAAAGCTACAATAAGTAGATTTTTATTCCTGGTTCCATTAATATCAACATATCAAGTCAAAGATAGCTTTGCATTTTGGAAAAAGAAATAAAAAATCCATTTACATATTATTAATGCGGAAGTTAAAGTGCAATATATATCCACCGTCAGTTTGTTTAAGTAAAAGCAGAAAAATTCAAATGAAACAAAACCATGTAAAGATTACATATTAATCCAATAAACAAATGCATTAAGCTTCTTTGACTTTTCCTTTACATTTATTTTTGAAACTTATATTTCAGTCAATTCACATCGTTCATACAAACGATTTTTGCTTTTTTTAAGTAGCTAAAGTGAGTAGTAAGTTCTCTTGGTTTTGAATGAAGGCATAATTTTCGTGAACAAATCATTGGAATGCGTAGATTTGTAATTACTTTCCCTACATTCATGGTTTAATGTTTTGAGAAAGTATTGTAAAAGCCTCGAAAATTCGAGTTTTTGACGGATGAGCAGGTTTTAAGAGCCCTGAACTCGAATCGAACGTTTTTGAAGTGGCGTGTGTGTGCTTGCGCGCACGTACGTACGATCTAAAACACGATTTAACAGACCATATTTACGTGCGATCTAACAGACGATTTAACAGTCCAGATCTATTAACGATTTAGCAGACCAGAAGAAGCATTTGAAGCTGAAAAATCACATATTTCTGCTATGCCAACTTCTGAATAGGAAAACTGTTTTTAAAATTGGTTTACTCCTATGAACAAATGTATTGCTGCTAAAATCGAATATTTTAAAAAGCAATAAAATGATTTATTTCCATACAAAAATATTTTGTGTATTATTTTTTAAAAACTTAAATACTAGCCTACGTATATACATTATACAAACATACATACATGCATAAGCACACACGCATACATAGGCACACACACATACATAGACACACACACACACACATAGGCACACACACACATACATACATAGGTACACACACACATACATACATAGACACACACACGCATAGGCACACATTATAGTAGAGCAACTCATGAATAAACCAGCTTTTCAAATAACTTATGAGCGGAATGCTAGTGGGCCTCACTAGTTTAATTAATATCCTGTGAAAAAAGTGATACTTGGAGAATTCTTGGGTTTCAAAATATTAGGCTATTAACAAAAGTTTCTTATCTCGTAAATAATTCGAACTATATCCACGAGAATGATGTTAACAGATGTATTGCAGAATATTACACATGAAAAGTGAACATATTAAATGATACTTACTACTTTTGTAATTTTATGTAATTTTTTGATAAATTTATTTTAAAAACGCGCAATGTCTCGAGAACGGTTTGTGCTAACGTTCCAAAAATTGTGTCATTCGTTTTAAAATGAAACATTGCGTATGAAGTGATTATTTATATCCAAGTAATGAAAGTCCGGATTTTTTCCAAAATTCATTCGCAAAATCTTTCAATATCTGGAGAACGGTTCATGCTAGAGTTCAAAAGTGTGTATCATTTGTTTTCTAACTTGCCGCCTTATTTTCTTCTTTCTTTCCTCTCTAGTTTTATCCGTTCGTTGTTTCCTTCGTGTCATTTTGGTCGTTCCTTCTTTCTTTTCTCCCAGCGGCTGTGGCAACTTCTTTTTTCCTCCTTTCAAGAACGTATGCCATCCTCAGTTGCCTAGTTTACTTGAAAAAGTTAGATCCCTCTCTTTTCGTCGGTCCTGTAGAAAAAGACTGTTGTTTGACTTTGAAAATAGTAGATCAATTTATTTTTGTATTTAATACTGTATTAGCGAAGTTTCTATTTATTGTGCTTTATTGAAACAGATTTTGAACAATTATTCGGCTACAATAAGCTGTAGACACCTCAGCTAGCAATTTCGTAGTGTGTAATGTAATTTCGTAGTTTTTATTTAACATTAGAACGACGGAAACGGTCATTTTGACCGCATAACTACTTTGAGAAACGATTCCTCCTAAACGGCTAATCCCAGCCCATTGAAATTTTAAGACTTTTCTTATTTTCTTAAAGTTACGAAAACACAAAAGAAAATTATTCTAGATTTTATAATAAGAAAACAAATCAAAGATCTTCCTAGAACGACGGCAAAGGTTAAAGTAGTTATGCGATCCAAATGACCGCTTCCGTCGTTCTAGTGTTAAACGTATATTTACAAAAAAAAATTACACACGTTTATTAAAGCCAACGGCCTTACCGTGCTGAAAACACCGGTTCTCGTTAGATCACCGAAGTCAAGCAGCATCGGGCGAGGTTAGTACCCAGGTGGGTGACCACCTGGGAACACAGCCTGCTGTTGGCACATTTCGGGCGCGGTAGCCCGGTGGTTTGCGCGCTGGATTTGCACGCTGCCACAACTGCCGCCGTGTTCATGTGGAGTACGATCACGTTAAACATGTGGGTCCTTAAGTCCTTCCGAGAAGTTGGTGGTAGGGGAAAGAGGGTACGGTCCCTGTGGATGCCTCTCCCACTGGGTTCCGGTCTAAATTGGGTGGCACTTCCCGGCCTTCCAAACGGTTACCTTATACCTTTCTGGTAGGTTGGACGGTCTGGGTCTCAACAACAACAGCACGTTTATTAAAGTTAGTTGCTCATGTAGCTTCCAAAACCAATTATTTTACTATTTATTTTATCAATCATGTTTCACTTTAATTCATAGTTTTATTCACTGCAAAAGTACTTTGAATTATTCTACTGTTTTCCGTCTCCCTAGACTTCTCCCTTCATTTTTGGCAAAGATATCGTTCTTATTTATTTCTTCCACACTCGTTCTTGCCTAAGCCATTGCTTCTGTAAAGAACAACTGTGTGTAATAATTTTTTTCTCATGACGCTGTTTCTGACAAGGATACTTGTTATGACCCCTGCATGTCTTTAGTTACTATGTATATAATATACAATCTTAATTTTTAGCGCTTAATAATTTTGAGCTTCAGTACTCGAGTCATTTCCTGCTTACAGATAAAATTTCTTTTATTTATATAATAATTGTCTAACATGTTTGTTTTTTTCAAGACTCTCAAGAATCCCCTCAAGATCTATTGAGGGGAAAGCAATTTTATTTTCCCCAAAAGTCTTAGACCCCCCCCCCCCCCTTAAAGCTTTTTGTTGCCCTAAAAGGCTGAAATTAATTGAGAAAGTTTACAGCACCTTTAACGGCGTAATAACAAAGACGATAAAAAAATTGTCAACGAAAAGAGATAATTATTGTGTTGTATCATATGTCTGTAATTTTTATACAATTATTTATTGTTTACTAGAAAAAAGGAATATTCTAAATAAATGAAAATTAGCATATTAAACGGATTATTATTTTTCACTGCATATTTCTTGCCATTTCCTTCGAAAATATATCAGTGATAAGAGAAACATTTACATAATTATCGCTTTTAGTTTACCTCATTTTTATCCTCTGTATATATTTTATGTGTAAACTGCATATTAAATATAAAGCGCTCAACAACTTTGTCATTGAAAATGTTTTCCTATCTTGCTTCGTTTTCGAGATAGGAATTATAACTTTTTCAAGTTGCCACCAGAGGCGCTGCAAACTTTTTCAATCGATACCTCATAGTTGCTTCATTTAGTTGACCCTAATTCTGCAACTCTAGAACACTTCAGTCCAAAGTTTATGGGATGCACCACTTCTGTATATAAGTTGATAGCTTTATAAAGAAATATTATCAGCCAATAGCTTAAATAATGAAACTTGTAGCGAAGTACTCAACCTAGCATTATTGCTATGTTGTTGACGGGGGTGGGGGCATATCTAGAACTTTGCTGAAGGCATTTTATGCTTGATTATTTAATCAAAATTTATCACAATTTCAACTGCTATACACTTACCACTATGATTTAAATACTATGATGACAGCAAGATTGGCTCTTAATTCTAATAAGTTAATAAATTTTTATAGTTTAAACATATTGAAATATTTAAATAAATATATTCATATAAATCACCAATATATACGTATATATATTATTTTCAGACGAGCATTTATCATCTCTCTTCAGTCTCCTATTGTTTTAATTAATGAAAATTAAAATATATGAATTTTCATTGCTTTTAAAATATATATACACAACGAATTCATATTACATTCAATGTATAAATATTTCTAGAGAATTTTAAGTTTTTAATGAAACCTCATTCAGCCAACCATTTCTACACTTAATTTAGAAATAAATCTACAATATAAGTAGATTTTCATTCCTGGTTCCATTAATATCAACATATCAAGTTAAAGATAGCTTTGCATTTTAAAAAATGAAATGAAAAGAATCGACTTACATATTATTAGTACGAAAGTTAAAATGCAATATATTTCCACCGCCAGTTTCTTTAAGTAAAAGCACACAATTCAAATGAGACAAAATCATCTAAAGATTGCATATTAATCCAATAAACAAATGCATTAATTCCTTGGCTTTTACTTTACATTTATTATTGAAATTTATGTTTCAGTCATTTCACATCGTTCAAACAGACGAGTTTAGCTATTTTAGTTAAGAAGCTAAAGCTCCTCTTGGTTTTGAATGAAGACATAAATTTCCGTGGTCAAATAATTAGAATGCGCGGATTTGTAATTACTTTCCCTACATTTATAGTTTAATGTTTTAAGAAAGTATTGTAAAGGGGCTCAAAAATTTCAGTTTTCGACGGAGGAGCGCGTTTTAAGAGCCCTGAACTCAAATCGAATGTTCTGGAAGTGGTGTGTGCGTGTATTAGTAAATTTATTTAAAGGGCAATCTATCATTATAGTTTAAGCTGCGTAATCTATTGGATAAGCCAAATCATATAAGAAACACGTAAATTAGTTTATACCAATCAAAGATTTCAATGCTTTCATAATTTTAGGTTTGGTTATGGTCCGTTAGCAACTAGCGAGTCAGTATTCGCAAAATATCTGGAGAGATTCAAAAAGGGACGGCAAGCTGGAGCTTTGTGTAGATTACGACAAGCTGGAGCTTTGTGTAGATTACGGCAAGCTGGAGCTTTGTGTAGATTATGACAAGCTAGAGTTTTTTGTAGATTACTACAAACTGGAGCTTTGTGTAAATTACTGCAAGCTGGAGCTTTGTGTAGATTACGGCAAGCTGGAGCTTTGTGTAGATTACGGTAAGCTGGAGCTTTGTACCGATATTATAGTTTGCATAGCGTTCTAATCTCTCATCCAGTGAGACCCCAACGAAGGAACATGGTTAACGGAAACATTCAGCGATCAGGGTCCGTAGATTGCCTGAATTATTTGATAATAAGAATTATTATATTATATTTATAAGAATTATTTGATATAAGAATTATTATAAAGATATTGCTATATATTAAAAAACTCTTTTATAAATTGAAATATTGCGGTATGCGGATGGAACTTTTGATTACTAGCTATATTTGCTGTGAATTCTATTATATCCCAATTTATTTCAAAAGATATTATTGATTTCTAATTACATAAGTTACTACCTAAACTTCGCAGTCTTTATATAAAAATATATTACATTTTCTCTTTGTTTATAAGAGTAATTATAATTTTTAAGAAATTCCAATATATTAAGTTAAAAATTGTTAAAATTTTAGAATATATATTATACAGAGATTTTCTTCTATATATTTTATAATTCTTATATTTTTACTGTTTACTTTCCAGTATATTTTAATTATTACAAATAAAAATAATATTAAAGTTATTATATATAAACCCACATTAACGTTTTAACTATAATATATAATATTAAAGTTAAAATGTTAATGTGGGCTTCTCATTCTTACATGATCTATCTCATTCTTACAAAAACATTTAAGAATTATTTTCATTTAAAAATCATTGAATGAGATAAAATTATATTGAACGATATACTGATTCCGTATTTTTTAAACATTTTTGTGGATTGTAAACTGTTATATAATTTAAAAAAATAATCTTATAACAAATGATAATAGAAAGCTTGAATTCTTGCAAAAAATGACTTGAAATATCTGAAATAGAAAAATAAAAATGTTAAATTACACCAGACGATAACAAATAAATTAGCTAAAGATTATACTTTAAACGCTTTTCTACAATTTTAGCATTTTGTTAAACAAAATATCTCAAAACATAAACCCCTCTCTTATAGCCAAAACATACTGTTTACACATTTATTGTGAGCAACTGATTTAAGATGAATTCTGTAAGTAAGATGAGAGGGCTCAAACCTATTGTTAATTTGGAGTGAAATTAATTCTAATTAATAATATTATTACTTAATTTCTCATATAAAGCGTACGAATTAAAATATGGTACAGTTGTGGCTGTGGGTAGTTAAGTAACTAGTCTGCTTCTTTTTTCAATCATTCATTTCTTTTCAAGTTTCCTTTTTCCCTCAACGGGATAATTAATTAGGGACGAAACCGAGCATTAAGTACTTAAATGTGAAGCAAATTGATCGCCGCATCTCTCACTCACATTAATTTTACTCCCCGAGCGCCCCATAGATTCTCCGTTGTCACTGACATAAAAGTCCGAAACCCGACTGCGAGTCATAATCTATCCGGACTCATTTTCAGTTGAGACAACTGTTTTCCACTCTTAAGCAATACCATCCATACCTTGTTAAACGAAATAAAACTCATTAAAAATTGCCATCTCTTAATTTTTTATTTTAAGAGTTCCACTTTCCCTGTTTATGAGAGGCTTAAACACAAGCCCAAGAATATCTCTAGCCTGGAGGAAAATATTTTAAATAAACAGCAGAATTAGATATGTAGGTCGGAAAATTTTCCGCCAGAAATGGGAACATTTTCGAAAAATTTTCCACTTTTAATTAATTTGAAAATGAAATGTAATACTCGTTCCAAACTGTTTTTCTAAAAAGCAAGTAGCTTTGCAGGAAGTTTTTGATCATTGAGTTTTCTAATTTTGAAAAGGGAAATGAAGGAGGGAGGGGCAAGTGTGTAAATGCATTTTATTTTAAAGGAAAAGAATGGATGACAACCAAAAGGGTACGCGTGACATTTTACTCATTCTCAGGAAAAAGCAAAAAAAAATTTAAGATGCCTAATCTTTCAGTATTAAGTTCTCCAAACTTTATAAAAATGTTTAAAAAATGGAATGTTTTCGCAAGTTCTAAAGAGGTGGAATGCTTTTATAGCACTAAATATACTCTTAACTCATCTTGGATATTGTCTTCTTTCTCATGATACTCTCTCGTTTAATTACAAGCAGGTATTTTTCAAACAACTTTTAATATTATTTAAAATAATTTATTTTAAACGTGTTTAATTACAAGCAGTTTTTAATTCATTTTTGTCGTAAATAAATTTTATATTTATATATTAAAAATAAATAAATAAATTTTATGTGTATATATTAAATAATTTTTCTTTATACATATAATAAACTAGTAATTTATTTTTTATTTTTGTCATTTTTTAAGAATATAGTAGAATATTTCCCTTGAATTATCAGTAGATATTGAAGGAAATGCACTATACTATTTAATATATTTTTTAATTATAATCAGTTCTTATGTTTTCTTAGAATATTATATTTTATAATTTACTTTTTATATCTATAATAAACAGTAAACTATTTATGATTCTGATAAGGTTTAACAATTTTAAATTATGTCTCAAGCCTTTTGTATGCCAATTCATTCCTTCTGTGCAATGCTTTAAAATTGGAATTTTTATGATAAAAAAACATTATTATAGATGAAATAGATTTTTTTTATATATATTTTTTAAAAGCAAGTGTATTTAAGGAAAATGGTAAATTGTAGGTTCTAACTGCAGTATACAGATATAAGAAATTTTTATGCATAGAATTTTTTATATATTTCTATATTTTTACCTTTTTAATTAATATATGTTTAACTGTAGCTATAATATAAGAATAAATATTTTTAAAAAGTCGCTGAACATTTTATTCCAGCTGAAATATAATATAAAGAATAATTTCAAAATTTTCCTCTGCGGAAAATTTTCTAAGAAACATTTCCGGAAAATCCACATCACTGACCAGGATATTAATAATTCATTCCATAACGCTCAGCGTGATAAGTTCTATGCAGCCACACACTGTTTCAACCAAAACGAAGATTGATTATGTGTAACAGTAATTTTATGCTAATACTTATAAAGGTTGGAATTTTAGAATTTTTTAACTTAAATAGTTTTAATATAATGAGAATAGTTTTTATATCGAAGACATCTTTTATACCTGGAGACGATGATGAAAACCAACCTTATAACCTGCGTGCTATTTATTTAAAGAAATATTGGTGTTTCATAAATATCCATATATTTTATTTTGGAAGAAACTTTAAATTCTTCAATAAATTATATTCATCTTCATTACCGATAAAGGACAAATGGAATTTCAGTTCTTATCGGTTACACATCGCGTTACAATCTCCCTTTTTGCTTTTTCGTGTGAATTTCTTTCGAATTCAGGCTACAAATGTTTGGATGTAGTTACCCTTTTTTGATGGAGCAGCACCTGTATAAAAATGAATGTTAGTGATATTTAGGGTGAGCCAAAAAGATTGAAACGCGCTTTAATTCTTTACCTGTTGGAGATAAATGAGCAATATAAATTGCAAAAATGTTGAAAATAAGGTAGGAAATAAGGCGTTAATGAAATAGTCCTCCCATCAATTTTCAAAACGTTACACTTTTTTTAATTTTTATACGACCCGCTTAGACAAATTTGGTCAATCAGAAATTTTTTATTTTTAATGCAACAAGATCATTGAAAAAACCCACATATCTGTATCTTTAAAATTGAGCGAGTTATATTTAATTTAAGATTGAACATTGTGAATGGGGACCCTATATCAAATTAGAAATGTAAATTTGTGGCATATCACAAAAAATATAAAACTGGATGATAATACATAGGATACCCAACCGCGTAGTGAGTACCACTGCTTTATATGATCTCTGTCTGTGTAATGCTTTATTTAGATGCATATGTGATAAAAAAAATTTCACATATATTAACGTATTTTTGATCTAAAAAATTTCCATCGTCAATTTGTTTATGATCCTTATTTTCACTGATGAAACAGCCTTTCACATGGAAAAGTGGCATAAATCAGATTCTTTTCTTTATCATAATTCAGTTGATTTGAAAGCTACAGATATGCGGGTGTTTTTAATGATCTTGTTGCATTGAAAATAAAACTTTTCTGATTGACCCAATTTGTCTAAAGGGGTCGTATTAAAATTTAAAAAGTGTAACTTTTTAAAAATGAATGGGAGGACTATTTCATTAACGTAGTCTTATTTCCCACTTTACATTGCCCACTTATTTCCAACAAGTAAAGAATTAAAGCGCGTTTCAATCTTTTTGAGACACCCTGTATAGGGTCGAACCATAACTGTGAGGAATTGTGTTGTTGTTGAGACCCAGACCGTCCGACCTACCAGAAAGGTGTAAGGTAACTGTATGGACGGCCGGGAAGTGCCACCCAATTTAGACCGGAACCCAGTGGGGGAGGCATCCACAGGGACCGTACCCTCCTTCCCCTACCACCAACCTCTCGGAAGGACTTACGGACCCACATGTTTAACGTGATCTTACTCCGCATGAACACGGCGGCATTTTGTGGCAGCGTGCAAATCTAGCGCGCAAACCACGGGGATACCGCACCCGAGATGGCCAACAGCACGCGGTGTTCCGAGGTGGTCACCCACCAAGTACTAACCGCGCCCGATGCTGCTTGACTTCGGTGATCTAACGAGAACCGGTGTTTTCAACACGGTACGGCCGTTGGCCCGTGAGGAATTGTGTGTCGTGAAATGAATGATTAATCAGATTATTATAATTTTTATTTATGTAAAAATCCTCAAAGAAGTCGAGGTCCAAAACTAATGAATATTATTTATTAATAAAGAAGGAAAAAAAATCAAATCAATGGTTGGTTACAGCAGCGATTTGAAACACCATACTTTCTTTATTGCTCACATAATTTTAATGTTCTACATTAAAGCTCCTATATACGATAAACGACATTGACAAGAAATTTGATATATGCCACAGTAATTGACATTCTTCATACGATTCTTAAGGGAATTAATTTTATTGATAGGAAGAAAAAAAGCCTGTATAAAATCAAAGAATGTATGCAATTTTATGACCAATTCTAGATATAATGAAATTGATTCAAATTAGTAAATGGTATAATTGGGAAATACCTGCTCTGACTTCGAAAATATAGAAATTCCAGATAAATATTTTTAGATATTTATTAACTACACCAACATATTTCAGCAGATGTCAGATAGACAGTAATTAATAAGTCAGAATAAGTACAGCAGGCATAAGTGTTGAAGGTGGTAAGCTTTTGATAAAGGATTGATTTCCAGCAGTTTTATTTTGGAGGGACTCTTAAATTATTTTGCAAAATTTTTAGAAACCCATACATGGATGATACGTTTGATAAGGGTAAATTACGAAATAAACATCTGTGAAGCAGCAGAGTAAACAAATAATAATTAATTCGTACTTTTAAAGAAAATATTACAAAATACAATCTTCATTGCAAAAAAGGTGTTAAGTTGTATTTTTTTTGTAAGCTTATGCAAATTCTCGTAGAACTCCAATATTCTGCGGTGCCTTGCCTAGGAATCATTGGATTAGGGAAGTAATAAAATTTTTATGTGGACAACACATTACTTTCACTACAGACTCATGTTCATTTTCTCTTTATTTCTTTAATAATTAATTGAATTAATTATGAGTTTAAAATTGCAAAAAATAACACGCATAATTATTTGAAATTACTTGAATTTGCCATTTTAAATCAATTTTCGTTTTCATAGGACGCATTTTCAAAGCCTGCGTGGTAAAAATGAGATAAACTAAAATATCTCGGAATCGGCTAGTCCTAGAGTAATGGGGTTGATCTTATTCTTTTAGTCAACAGAAATTACGTATAAAACAAGAATTTAATTAATACATTTGTGCATACGTTGTCTTTTATTTCAGATTTTGACGATTTTACAGACCATTTTGCAAAATAAGCCACCATGCAAAAATTGCCAATAATCAAAAATTGCCAACATGCTTAACTACAATCTACTACCGGTAAGCTGAATTTGCATATCCTAAAATTGACATTACCACAAAACATGGTTTGTGGTAATGTGTAAATTCAACTTGCCAGTAGTGGATTGTATTTAAGCATGTTGGCATTTTTTCTTATTTTAACGCCACTGAGGAAGGGTATGATCATACCCGAAAGCGGTCTGGCATTTTTAAAAATTGTATGTACATCTGAAGTATGTTTTTAATGAAATGACTTTTATGATCTAGTGATTTGTCATTCTGTTATATAAGTTAATCGATTTGAGCATTTGACGTGTAGCTACCATTAGTATGTAGAGTGTAAATCCGTCGAAAACTGGAGTTGCAATTTTCGACACGTTTCCCATACTTTCCCTATACGTTATCATGCATTAGACGGAAAGTGAAATTCATGATTAAGTAATGTAACAGCAAAAGACTTATAGCAAAGAGTGGTTACGAAAAAATTATGAGTGCAAATGAAAAACATACACACATGTACATCTGAGAAATAAAAATGCAAGAACCAATCTAATTCATATTAGAAAAAACACCATCAAGTTGTAATCTATCTCTGCAACTAGAAAATGTACGCTTGGCAAAACACAGCAGAAAAAATTCAAGAAAATCTAAACAAACTGAAAATTAGGGACTCTTTTCAATAGACAAATGTCCCCTATAATTTTAATAGAAAAATATTTCAATAGAAAAATGTCCCTTTCATTTTTCCTATATTCATAGGAAAAATAAGACAAACGGCTGTAGGGAGAATATTCTCTTAATACGTTTCTTTGAATTTTATTTCACAAAATAGCTCATGCATTGGTTATACTTATTTGAAAAACCAAAGTTACACTTCTAAAGGCATTCCCCTTTTGGTTTGTTGATTTAGCTCATGTAAAAATATGCATCTTGAGAACGGTTTATCTGGTGGGGAGGGGGGGGGGTGTACTAGATGTTGTTTCTATAATATTTTCGTTTAAAAATTACGTATAAATCAATTTTTTTATACATTTTAGCATATTTATTTCTTTATTTCATATTATATTGATTTTTAGTAAAAAAAGGTATTATATTTTATTAATTCTAACAAAATCTAATCTAATCAGCAGCAAATATATTCCATAGGTGATTTGACAACCAAATTTCCTAAAATTTGGTTGGATAGTTTTTAAGCAAGAGTGTGGACATTTACATTGCTCAAACAGGCATATACTGTTGTCAAGCTTAATATGGTGATTCGTATTATTAGTGCCCCAAGCGTGTGTATCGAAATCAGAATTCCAATACATTTCCTATACGCTGATATGTATGGAAGGAAAGTTTTAAAAACGAACTTAATAAGTAACATTGATAGTTTAAGGCCATACACTTTATGAAGTGGATTTTATTCCTTTATAGTTATTTTCGTAACCGGTAACTGTTCACGTCAAGATATTTTTCTCATTTTTTTTTACGCTTTTGCAATTCTATTCAGCATACCATCATTCTCAACTGCGTCCATACTGTCAGAACTATCACCATGTACAGTTTGCAACATCTCATTATCTTCTGTGTTCCGAGGTGTATGCCCACAATACATCTGGTTGGTTTCAAATACCGAGATATCAGCAAAGTGTTCTTAGAATTGAGCCAGAATTCCAATGCATTTCCTATACGAATTGTATTGGAATGCTGGCGAAACATTTGCTTGGGCTAAGCCTGTGGAAGAAAAAATATTTGAATAAATTACCAGTACTCACAAGAAATGTTCGATGATAAACAGTATATTTTTAGAAACTGATTATGATTCTTGTGAATATATTTCCATATAATTTGAAACAGCAAGAGAGTCATTTGTATTTACTTTAATTATCTACATATAAATAATATTATTACGAAGTATTCTCTGAACCGTGGGTTTATACTCCAGATAAGAGAATGAGTTCAAAATTCTGAAATCAACTAATTTTCAGAGCATTAAAATGCATAACCAGGAACAAGGTTAAAAGTGACAAGATTTTTCGACGATTTACAGGAAAATCGCCCATTTCAGGCCAAACTCATCAAAAATTGCCAAACTGGCGACACATCCCTAAATTTGTAGTCAAGGTTAAGCAACTCCGACCTTCCAGTAATGACATGTGATATATATTGTTGTTGATCCATTGTTATACTATAACTATTGTTAATCTAGTGTACATTTAAAGCTAGTGTACATTTAAAACAGGAAAAGATATCTATATATATATAAGAAACAAAGCATCCGCACTAAAATCTGCAGAACCACATGTTGCAACTCAAATTCGAGCACATCCCCGTAAACAGAATCAAAAATTAGATGAACGAGTAACATCCGATACCAACAAAATTAATCGAAGCCAATTTGAGCTCACTTTGAAATTTTTCGTCCCATTGGAGCTCATGAAAAATTATTTTTCAGCGCCCTATAACTTGCGTCAAAAAGAACTCTGATACGTGGTTGAAGAGCTTTTATAGATTTTGAGCCATTCTTTCCAAATATAAGTTATCATGTTAAGAAAATTTGATTTCGCAAAATAATGGCCAAAAAATACGTTTTTGAAACTGTCTCGGCCAGATGGCGTTCGCTCGTATGTGACGTCAATGAAGGAGTAATGAAACGTAGAGTACAGTCAACCCTCCTATAACGCGATTAATTCGTACCGCGTTAGAAGAAATTCAGATTAATGCAAATCAGATTAATTTGTACCGTGCCATATGGAAACCGCGTTATAAGAAACTCAGAATTAGTGCAAAACAGAACAATTCGTACCACGTTATATTTTATATAGAAACCGCTTAAAGTGAAACTCGGAACATATAAATCAGGCTGATTCGTTCTACGTTATGTACCGAATTACGCAGCAGATTGCACAGGCATTAGCAGCGCCAGCGGCAGTTCGGCAGCGCTATAAAGAAAGTCACGTGAGCACTGTACAGCCAATAATATCGTCGAGCTGCCACAGCAATGCCGTATATTTCTGCATTTACAGGGGATTTCCCTCAATCACTCGTTTGCATTCTGCATCCATTAAAATTAGGCTTCGTTGTAGAAATAATCAAAGTTTAATGTTCATTTAAACTCAAAAATATTATAATTGCGTTGGCACAGAATATAGATGCACAAAATATACGCAAAAACAAAGCGGTTTTGGGACGGATGTAACACTAAATATAAATTTAAAAGAACTTCACGATTTTTATACTGGGAAAAAAAGATGGATGCATATTTTATTTAGAAGTGGGTCACGTGATCTCTTCATGTAACATGGGTGTAATTATTAATTTTATTTTTATTTAAAAAACTACGGAACATATTTTGCTGAAATTTTTTTATACATTTTATGGGATAATTTAAATATTTCGAGCAATTTGTGAATTTTAACTTAAGCTTAAAAAATGTTTGAAAAATTAGGTGCCATAGGGTTCAATGTATTTCACTTTCTCAACCCGGGTTCAATCCAAAACTAATTGAGTGATATTATTTATTTACATTCTCATATGCCCTACAGACCATCTCAACAACATACTAAAATTTCATTTTGATAAAATCATTTTTACAGGCAGCTATTGTGCAAACGAACAGACAGACAGACAGAATGAACAAAGTCATATACACTTTTCAACTATATTGGAAAGTGTTAATAATACATTTTCAGATAGCATTTCCCAATTTTGTTAAAATCCCAAACCATCCCTCAAATTCTCACGCACGCTTTCCTCAAAGCTACCCTCAACCTCTAGAGAAGGATGATTATTTGAATGAAACATTATCCATTGCAATGATGAATGACAATTTTATAATAGTTTGAATTATAATATCTAAATTACGAACTATTAAAACTATTTTTTTTATTATTATTTTCAGCAAAATATTAAAAAATATCCAAAATATCTGAAATGATAGAAAATGATTAATAGATATTGTGAATTTTTTTTTTATTTCATGTGAAGAAAGAAACTTTTCAAACTTATTTAAACTTTATATCAGATATTAGCAAATTGAAAAAAAGTATTGAACATTTTGAAAAAAATTTGATGTAAAATTTGATGCTTGAATTTATGCATTGCAACCCGTGTGAAAGTTGTTGGAGGAGATTGGAGATAAGTACAATTTAAGCTATAGTTTCTCTTGAGAAGAATGAGTTGTTCTTGATTTGATATATTTTCGAATATTATTTGTAAAGAACTTCGGTAACTGGAAATCGTCAAATCTAGATGTCTCCGTCGCTAAGCTAAAGGGTTTGCTTCTATGTGATTCAAATGTAATGTTATTTGTTTTTTCCCTTACCTACAATTTTATTGGCAATTTATTTTATTATCATTTTTTAATTTTATATATTTCACTACATATATTTTTAAATATAGAATCTCATTACTGTCGAATTTGTCATATTACGTATATTAGTAGTATACCATATAAAAACCATTTGCAAAGTGAAAAACATTTCAAAAATACCATAATAAATATAAAGTGTTACAATTAAACCAAATTTTTAAAAATACATAAAAAATCTAAGAAAAGAAATTATTTCAAATTGTGTAATATAATTCAATAGTTATTTTAAATTGTCTAGAATATTTAGATTCAATAAATCAGATACAAATAAATATGTGATAACTATATACAAAATTATTCACTTTCATAGTCGCTGAGAATGTGAAATTTTGGCATTGTCTTGTGGCAAAACACTAGAGAATTTCTTTATCATTTTTTTCAATGTTTACAAGTTGGGCCAGTTTCATAGTCGCCATCATGTCTAAATTATTCCCATGTATTTGATATTTATAATGTTACTTATATTTTTATTTTGTTCATAAGGTAACTATTTTTCAATATTAAGCTTAATAGTTTTTTTTTAAATTTGTTTAATTTCAAAATCACTTATATATGATTCGTATATCAATAATAATGCTAAATGTAGCATTGATACATTATATTCCGAATTTTTGTATATTTCCCTAACAGCTAGTATATGATTTGAATCTTTGCTTATTTTTAAATTATTAATGCAATCAATTTTTCATATCATAACCAAGAAACCAGTCAACTACTAATAGTTTGTATAAAATGCTGTCTTTTAAAGTTTCTCTATTATATTTATCTTTAATTACTTCTTTATTTTGTAATATATTTGCAATATTTTTGAATATTGAATAAATTTACATTATCTGAGAGAGAAAGAGAGTATTTAATTATTTTGCAAACACATATCTCTTCATATAACAATCAAATTTTATTTTCAATATAATATTGTTATTTCGCATCAATTCGTTGGATATTTTCTGAGTGTAAAAATCAATTTCTTATTTTTACGTCTGTTTAATTCAATTTTTAAAATAGCTACGCAATTTGGGAGAAACACCAAACAATTTGGGAGATTGATGGAAAGAATACTTTCTCAATACTACGTATGAACAAGTAAAATAATTGATCGGTGTAAAAAAGGACATAAGCGTGTTGAAGCGTGTTGCGGTTTCTGATAGTCTTTGCATACTGTTTATAGTACCCCAAACTGAGAAAAATAAAGGATTCTCGGAGATTGACGATCAGCGTTTTAAAGATAGAATTTTAAGATTTGATGTGAAACATAACAATATAAGTATATGAGAAGAGTAATATGCTATAAGTATGTTTCCTAGTACTTGTTTGACATATTATACACCTTCCAAATTAGATAAGTCCACCATTTATAATTAATGTATATTGGAAGATTTATGAAAAAATCAACGGTGCTTCCCATCTTGCAAGACCAATTTTCTGGTAAATTAGTCGTTGAATAGTCTATTGTTGGATATAAGCATAAGTGGGTTGACCATGTGCCCTTATCTAACACCCCATTACATAGGCGAAAGGAAATGGTTAAAATTTCAGCAGGTAATTCATATATTTTTCTATTAATACATTTAAGATGGTCACTCCTGAAAGCATTGCAAACCAATTCTTAACTCACAATGCCCTACTTAAATTTAAAAAAATACTAATTTACTTTATTTGCATACTGAGCAGCATAACTAACTGGGGGGAATAATTTTATGAGTAAGAGCAATGTGGATGTTAAAATGAATCTATCCCGGGTGCTTTTTTTAATTGTAAACATCAAGAAGTGTGTCTGCCACTGAGCATATTTTGACAGGGATCTGCATATATGACAGGGATCTGCAACATTAAATCACTTGAGCGTATGAGAATAAAATAAATTCTTATATTTGTGGAAATTTGTACATAAAAATGAGACAATTACACAAACTGTGAGAGTCTTCTAGTTTTTTCGACTGACTCCAATAGTTGCACATTCCTGGTGTATGAACTTCCCTTGTTACACTGTGAAACATTCTGCAAACTTTGCTCATTGTTTTCATCTACTTCGTTAATAATTTTGGCAAGCAGTTTTTGAAAAAGTCGCAATTACAGGCTTTCATGAAAATTCCAGCTTCGTTTCTGAAATATTCAGCTAATTATCGTCTGCTAAATATTCAGCTAATTATCAGCTAATTGGCGTTGTTTTGTATTTTTATAAATATATTATCATAACTATCAGGAACCTTACTCCCCAATATAGGCCGCTGATTCCCCTGAAACTTTCAGTAACATGCTTGCAAATGCTTTACAGTGTACGGTAAACATCAAATTCCTGATATACAACCCCTCCTTCCTCCCGACATACTTTAGAACATCACATTTTCTTCATTATATTTTTCTTCAGTGAGTTTTAAAGCTAATCATCTTAATTGATCTGCTTCCTCATGAGCGAGTTGTCGAATTATTAAATTTTCACAATTAATAGTCGCCTTCGGTGACCTGCCGAAAGCGTCCGAAAATGGCAATTGCCTAAAATGTCTTCAATAGCATTCTTTAAAAACAGCATATTAGTGATAGTAGCACATTGATGATAGCAGTTTATTGCTGAAAGAGTATGCCATTGCTATAGACACAAATATTTAAGATTTTGTGTGAAAATACCCCTCTCAAAGACACTATCAACTAGCGGGCGCAAATTAATTAAATGAAATTCGACTTACTCGAAATCTTTTTGGATAGCAACGTTAACGTTTCATCCATTCCTTATGGTATGCCTTTTTCATTAAACACCAACAACCATATTTAGGAGGGCGAAATGTCTGTAAAAAACGCTAGACACATATGCATCGTCAGACATGTTTCAATAGTGTAAATTTGAGATATCTTCAAGAAGTAACTTATCGCTCGATTTATCTTTGTGGTTGCTGTCCCATATTCGATCACCATCTAGCACCTCGCCACTGTCTTCCTTGAACAAGGTATGCAGAAGCACCTCACTGGCTCTTGGCTTATTTTCCTCATTATATCTCAACGTGGCCTGTATCAGATTCATGGCCGCTTCTACCTGGCTCTTCATAATAGACGCTTTTGGGAAGGTGCATCTGAGGGGCCGATAGAACTTCTGCAGCTAGAAATAAAAGATCAAATTGCAATTTCTTCATTATTTTCTATCCTGTTCTGCCTAAACTAGAATAGATGATCTTGGGAAAAAATCATTTTTTTTTTTAGTTATTTGTTAAGTATTTTTAAATTAGTTATTATTTATAATATGCTGTATTCAAAATGTTAAAGCATTCAGGGTGGTAAAATCATTATTTAAAGGAATTTGGTAAACATTGGTGAACTTGGACGACATTGAATCCCGATTTGCTTCGTTTTCTAGCGTCTTGTTGAGAGCTTTGGAATAAAAGGGCTCAAAAACATTTCAGATTATCGCAGTGAAACGGTTTCTATCAAGGTCAGGACTATCAAGGTCAGGTTTCTATCAAGGTTAGACAAGTTGATTTTTCCATGTCCTAAGTTATATCTCGCATCACGATCTTCAAGGCGAGTTTCGTCTTCATATCAGGACTTCTGATGGCCAGAACACTGCCAAAGGTTCCCCTCACCAAGCTTTTTCAAGACTTTGTAGTTCTGTTCCTCCATGTAACTGAGGGATATCTTCGTAACATTTTCCCGCTGCTTTTCATGCAGTGTTTTAAATTTCATTAACTTCATCCATTTGTTCAGCTTAGAAAAATTGCTTTAGGGCAGAGTGATTTTAGAAGGAAGAGATATGATATTCATAGAAGAACCGTTTAGCGGCATTCTTTGATAAGATCAGTTTCAATATTTAATTTAAATTCAATTGAAAAACTGTGTCAATCTACGTTGACAGATGGGATATCGTTCAAAGAAATTCAAGTTATAAACGTTTGACCAGCACACAAGCGTTTTTCAAATCGCAATTCTTAACATACAGAAAAAGCAACTAAATCAAATTGAACTGAAATAGGAAATGACAGAGGTAACCAAATTTTCTTTATTCATTGTTGTAATAATTGTTTGAAATATTTGTTTGAAACTATTCATTGTTAAAATATTCTGCATGCATAACATTGTTGCATTAAAAATATAGTTTTAAACAATTATAGTCATTTTCCGATTTATGCTAATTTATTTTAATGCGATTATTCCTGTTTGATTTTATAAATGTGAATATCCTTCTATCACGATATTTTGAATCTCTCTTATACGCGTGTACAAATATAACACTTCACAAAAAGAAGTATTAACAGGAATGGGTATGATAAGCACACAGATCAAACTGCTGCTGATGTAATTCAACTAATGAAATTTCATTTAAAGCAACATCCAATGTAAAATTGATTGTTTCAACTGGTTTCGAAGACCACTATCATATCTATATATAGATATGATAGTGCTAGCTTGTAAATATTCTGTGTATGTAATTGTATTTTGAGTTGTCAGCGAAGTTAGCTGGAAAAAAGTATGCGTTTGTTAATGTTGTAGATCATTAATGGAACTCTAGTCAGTAGATTTAAGATTGAAGTGAGTACACTGGTGAATCAACGGCATGATTTTAGGAATAGATACTAAAAGGTTACTTTACAATGGCAACCCCAGAGTAAGGTAACGAACACGAAAAACTATATTTAGCGTAATGTCTGTGTGTGTGTGTGTGTCTGTTTGTATGCAAGTGTATGCAATGTATGTACCCAATCTAACTCAGAAACTAATTGACCAAATTTTATAAAATTGTGTAGGTAAGTCACCTTGTCGCTGATAAGAATTTTGTAAGATTCGGGATAAAAGAACCCTTTTTTACTTTCCCTGCAATACATGGTAATGTATAGGGAAAGTATTGGAATCATACCGAAAATCACAACTCGAGTTTTCGACGGATCTACACGTTTCGAGCCCTCTAGAATACGAAAAAACCATTTTTAGCGTGACGTCTGTGCGTGTGTCTGTCTGTCTGTCTGTCTGTGTGTCTGTCTGTCTGTCTGTGTGTCTGTCTGTGTGTCTGTCTGTCTGTGCAGATTTTGTATCCACTGTAACTAAAAAACTAATGGACCGAATTTCACAAAATTTGGTAGGTAAGTCACTTGTGGGCGGGGCTAGTGCTGATTAGTTTTGGATACGATTCGGAATAAAAGAACCCGCCTTTTTTTGCGAAATGGCCCGCAAAAGCTTGTATCCACTCTAGCTGAAAAACTAATGGACCGAATTTCACAAAATTCGGTAGATGAGTCACGTATAGGTCACTCTGGTGCTGATTAGATTTTGGTACGATTCGGAAAATAATAACCTGCCTTTTTTTGCAAAACGGCCCGCAAAAATCTTCAAAATCTAAACTAAAGAACTAGGTATACTAAGATATATCCATTAAATGCCCGTTTAATACGTAATGTTTAACGACGAAAAGAATAAGACCAACCCCATTACACTAGGACTAGCCGTTCTCGAGATATTTTAGTTTTTCGTACTTTCCCTACGCCACCTTTCAAAATAAGCCCGGTTACCGAATGAGAACGAAAATTGAATAAGAGTGAAATAAATTTAATTAAAATAAAGAGAACGTGGATATAAGTCTGCAGGGAAAGTCATGTGCTGTCCACATCAGATTTTTACTTTCCCTGCAATACATGGTAATGTATAGGGAAAGTATTGGAATCATGCCGAAAATCGCAACTCGAGTTTTCGACGGATCTACACGTTTCGAGACCTCTAGAATACGAAAAAACCATTTTTAGCGTGACGTCTGTGTGTGTGTCTGTGTGTCTGTGTGTCTGTGTGTCTGTCTGTCTGTCTGTGTGTCTGTCTGTCTGTCTGTGCAGATTTTGTATCCACTCTAACTAAAAAACTAATGGACCGAATTTCACAAAATTTTGTAGGTGAGTCACTTGTGGGCGGGGCTGGTGCTGATTAGTTTTGGGTACGATTCGAAATAAAAGAACCCGCCTTTTTTGTGAAATGACCCGCAAAAGCTTGTATCCACTGTAGCTGAAAAACTAATGGACCGAATTTCACAAAATTCGGTAGATGAGTCACGTATAGGTCACCCTGGTGCTGATTAGATTTTGGTACGATTCAGAAAAAAATAACCTGCCTTTTTTTGCAAAATGGCCCGCAAAAATTGCCAAAATCTAAAATAAAAACTGGGTATACTCAAATATATCAATTAAATGCTGATTTAATACGTAATTTTTAACGACGAAAAGAATAAGACCAACCCCATTACACTAGGACTAGCCGTTCTCGAGATATTTTAGTTTTTCGTACTTTCCCTACGCCACAGTTGAAAATAAATCCGGTTATCGAATGAGAACGGAAATTGAATTAAAAGTGAAATGAATTTAATTAAAATAAAGAGAACGTGGATATAAGTCTGCAGGGAAAGTCATGTGCTGCCCACATCAGATTTTTACTTTCCCTGCAATACATGGTAATGTATAGGGAAAGTATTGGAATCATGCCGAAAATCGCAACTCGAGTTTTCGACGGATCTACACGTTTCGAGACCTCTAGAATAAGAAAAAACCATTTTTAGCGTGACGTCTGTGTGTGTGTCTGTCTGTCTGTGTGTCTGTGTGTCTGTCTGTCTGTGTGTCTGTCTGTGCAGATTTTGTATCCACTCTAACTAAAAAACTAATGGACCGAATTTCACAAAATTTTGTAGGTAAGTCACTTGTGGGAGGGGCTGGTACTGATTAGTTTTGGGTACGATTCGGAATAAAAGAACCCGCCTTTTTTGTGAAATGGTCCGCAAAAGTTTGTATCCACTGTAGCTAAAAAACTAATGGACCGAATTTCACAAAATTCGGTAGATAAGTCGCGTATAGGTCACCCTGGTGCTGATTAGATTTTGGTACGATTCAGAAAAAATAACCTGCCTTTTTTTGCAGAATGGCCCGCAAAAATCGTCCAAATCTAAACTAAAGAACTACGTATGCTCAAATATATCCATTAAATGCTTGTTTAATACGTAATTTTTAGCGAAGAAAAGAATAAGACCAACCCCATTACATTAGGACTAGCCATTCTCGAGATATTTTAGTTTTTCATATTTTCTCTGCGCCACCTTTGAAAATAAGTCCGGTTACCGAATGAGAACGAAAATTGAATTGAAAGTGAAATAAATTTAATTAAAATAAAGAGAACATGGATATAAGTCTGCAGGGAAAGTCATGTGCTGCCCACATCAGATTTTGGGAAATGGTCCGCAAAAATCATATGTATACACTCTAGATAAAAAAAACTAATTCACCAAATTTCATTAAATTGAGTAGATAAGTCATTTGTGTATTACCCTGGTGCTGAATAGGTTTTGGTACGATTCAGGAAAAACTGCCTGTTTATGCGAAATGGCCCGCAAAAATTGTCAAAACCTAATAAAAGTCTACGTCTTCTCAAAAGTATCAATTAAATGCTTATTTTATACGTAATTTTTGACGATGGAAAAAATAAGCCCAAGCCCGTTACCCTAGGAAGATGTGATCTGTAGACATTTTGTTTTTTCACCTTTTTACTACGTTGCTTCTGAAAATACGTCCAGTTACAACTAAAAGCGAAAATGGAATTAAAAGTGCAAATTCAGTGTAATGTCAAATAAATATGGGTGTTATTTTGGGCAGTTAAACTCAATTTAATGAATTGTTAAAGAAATAAAGAGAAAATGAATTTGAGTCTGTAGAGAAAGTCATATGCTGTCCATATTTCTTTAGTGCATTCTATTTATATATAACCAACCTCACTTGAGGCTGCAGAGTCCACTCCGACGTTAAGAGCTTGCAATTTTGTTCCACTAGCTCAACGCTAGAGCGTCGGCTGGCCAGTTCGGAGATCCATGGTTCGATTCCGGATTGTGGCAGCAAGACTCTTTACAAGGTATTTTAATTTATAGTTATAGCAGACATTTTTATTTTCCCTGCAATTCATGGTAATGTTTAAGGAAATTATTGGAATCGAGTCGAAAATCGCAACTCTAGTTTTCGACGGATCTACACGCTTTGGGACCACTAGAACATGAAAACTATTTTTAGCGTAACGTCTATGTGTGTGTGTATGTCTGCTTGTGTGTAAGTGTGTGAAATGTATGCAACCACTCTGCATGTGTCTGTGAGTCTTTATGTGTGTATGTGTGTGCAAGCAAGTGCGTGTGTGCTTATGTGTGTGCATACACGCGCGTGCTGCGAAAAATTGCAGCCCACATAGGCAGACGCAATACTTCTCAGTTAACGATATCAGCAACTTGTGTAGAGTTCCTATAGATATCTGTTTTGTTCATTTAATATAACATTTATTCATTGAATAAACGCATCGCAATTCAAAAATCTAAATAAAGAAGCACGTTGTTCATTTTACTTTCCCTGCAATACATGGTAATGTATAGGGAAAGTATTGGAATCATGCCGAAAATCACAACTCGAGTTTTCGACGGATCTACACGTTTCGAGACCGATAGAATACGAGAAAACTATTTTTAGCGTGACGTCTGTGTGTGTGTCTGTGTGTCTGTCTGTGCAGATTTTGTATCCACTCTAACTAAAAAACTAATGGACCGATTTTCATAAAATTTGGTAGGTAAGTCACTTGTGGGCGAATCTGGTGCTGATAAGTTTTGGGTACGATTGGGGATAAAAGAACCCGCCTTTTTTTGCGAAACGCCCCGCAAAAGCTTGTATCCACTCTAACTAAAAATCTAATGGACCGAATTTCACAAAATTTGGTAGATAAGTCGCTTGTGGGTCACCCTGGTGCTGATTAGATTTCGGTACGATTCGGAAAAAAATAACCTGCTTTTTTGCAAAATGGCCCGCAAAAATCATCAAAATTTAAAATAAGGAACTACGTACGCTCAAATATATCTATTACATGCTTGTTTAATACGTAACTTTTAAAGAAGAAAAGAATAAGATCAACCCCATTGCATTAGAACTAGCCGTTCTCGAGATATTTTAGTTTTTCGTATTTCCTCTACGCCACCTTTGAAAATAAGTCCAGTTACCAAGTGAGAATGGAAATTGAATTAAAAGTGAATTAAATTTAATTAAAATAAGAGAATGTGTATATAAGTCTGCAGGGAAAGTCATGTGCTGCCCACATCAGATTTTTTTTTCTTGCAAAATGATTAAAAAATAATCAATATAGTTAGAAAATATAAAAAGATCAATACATTTGAATAGCCAATAGCTACATTTTACAGAGGACCAACTATCTGCACTGCAGCCAGTGTTAAAATCGAAACACTGCTTCATGTGAAATGGCCATCGAGATCATCCGACTTAAATCAAATCGAGCATGTATGCGACATGCTTGTTAACCTATACGAGCTAGCAACATGTTTGCTCCGTGAATGGACACAAATACCCCAAACCGCCATGGATGATCTTATTCTTGGCATGAATAGACGCTGTCGGGCATGTTTCCAGATCACATTCCATATTGACAGACCTTTACCAATGAACTCCACCCAAAACCCTATGTATGTGTTCATCTCTATTATTTAGTTATTTATTGATAATTTTCTTTATGTAATGTCTTCTTAGCGTATTTTGTTATACCCCCAAGATCTGTGGAAATTTCAATGAATTAGAATAAATACTTTTCTTTTTATCCGCTTTTTTTCACTTTTTTGCTTAACTTCTGGATTTGAGCGTATATTGGGAGCTATTGTTTAGTCATTTATGTTTGGTCGACATAGTTTTGTGTTTATTTGGCTCATTTACATTTCCTTTTTCAGTGCAGCAAGTCTGGGCCTAAATACACCCAAATAAGCACAAAATTATGTCGGTCAAACATACAATAGCTAAACAATACATCCCAATATAGATGGCTAAACGATGGATCCCAATATAGATGGCTCAACGATAATATAGATGACTAAACGATAGATCCCAGTATAGATGGATATACGATAGATCCCAGTATAGATGGATAAACGATAGATCCCAGTATTGATGGATAAACGATAGATCCCAGTATAGATGGATAAACGATAGATCCCAATACAGATGGCTCAACGATAATATAGATAACTAAACGATAGATCCCAGTATAGATGGATAAACGATAGATCCCTCCCAATACAGATGGCTAACCGATAGATTCCAGAATAGATGGCTGAACGATAGATCCCAATATAGATGGCTAAACGATGGATCCCAATATAGATGGCTCAACGATAATATAGATGACTAAACGATAGATCCCACTATAGATGGATAAACGATAGATCCCAATACAGATGGCTAAACGATAGATTCCAGAATAGATGGCTGAACGATAGATCCCAATATAGATGGCTAAACAATGGATCCCAATATAGATGGCTCAACGATAATATAGATGACTAAACGATATATCCCAGTATAGATGGATAAACGATAGATCCCAATACAGATGGCTAACCGATAGATTCCAGAATAGATGGCTGAACGATAGATCCCAATATAGATGGCTAAACGATGGATCCCAATATAGATGGCTCAACGATAATATAGATGACTAAACGATAGATCCCAGTATTGATGGATAAACGATAGATCCCAATACAGATGGCTAAACGATAGATTCCAGAATAGATGGCTGAACGATAGATCCCAATATAGATGGCTAAACGATGGATCCCAATATAGATGGCTCAACGATAATATAGATTACTAAACGATAGATCCCAGTATAGATGGATAAACGATAGATCCCAATACAGATGGCTAAACGATAGATTCCAGAATAGATGGCTGAACGATAGATCCCAATATAGATGTCTAAACGATGGATCCCAATATAGATGGCTCAACGATAATATAGATGACTAAACGATAGATCCCAGTATAGATGGATAAACGATAGATCCCAATACAGATGGCTAAACGATAGATTCCAGAAGAGATGGCTGAACTATAGATCCCAATATAGATGGCTAAACGATGGATCCCAATATAGACGGCTCAACGATAATATAGATGACTAAACGATAGATCCCAGTATAGATGGATAAATGATAGATCCCAGTATAGATGGATAAACGATAGATGCCAGTATTGATGGATAAACGATAGATCCCAGTATAGATGGATAAACGATAGATCCCAATACAGATGGCTAAACGATAGATTCCAGAATAGATGGCTAAACGATGGATCCCAATATTGGCTAAACGATAGATCCCAATATAGATGGCTAAACGATAAATCCCAATATAAATGGCTAAAGATAGACCCCAATATAGATGGCTCAACGATAGATCCCAATACAAATGGCTAAACGATATATCCCAATATAGATGGCTAAGCGATAAATCCCAATATAAATGGCTAAAGATAGACCCCAATATAGATGGCTCAACGATAGATCCCAATACAGATGGCTAAACGATATATCCCAATATAGATGGCTAAAGGATAGATCCCAATATAGATGGCTCAACGATAGATCCCAATATAGATGGCTAAACGATAGATCCCAATATAGATGGCTAAACGATAGATCCCAATATAGATGGCTAAACGATAGATCCTAATATAGATGGCTCAACGATAGATCCTAATATAGATGGCTCAACGATAGATCCCAATATAGATGGCTAAACGATAGATCCCAATATAGATGGCTAAAGGATCGATCCCAATATAGATGGCTAAACGAAAGATCCCAATATAGATGGCTCAACGATAGATCCCAATATAAATGGCTAAACGATGGATCCCAATATAGATGGCTCAACGATAGATCCCAATATAAATGGCTAAACGATGGATCCCAATATTGGCTAAACGATAGATCCCAATATAGATGGCTAAAAGATAAATCCCAATATAAATGGTTAAAGATAGACCCCAATATAGATGGCTCAACGATAGATCCCAATACAGATGGCTAAACGATAGATCCCAATATAGATGGCTAAAGGATAGATCCCAATATAGATGGCTAAACGATAGATCCCAATATAGATGGCTAAACGATAGATCCCAATATAGATGGCTAAACGATAGATCCTAATATAGATGGCTCAACGATAGATCCCAATATAGATGGCTAAACGATAGATCTCAATATAGATGGCTAAACGATAGATCCCAATATAGATGGCTAAACGATAGATCTCAATATAGATGGCTCAACGATAGATCCCAATATAGATGGCTAAACGATAAATCCCAATATAGATGGCTAAACGATAGATCCCAATATAGGTGGCTAAAGGATAGATCCCAATATAGATGGCTAAACGATAGATCCCAATATAGATGGCTCAACGATAGATCCCAATATAGATGGCTAAACGATAGATCCCAATATAGATGGTTAAACGATAGATCCCAATATAGATGGCTAAACGATGGATCCCAAAATAGATGGCTAAAGAATAGATCCCAATATAGATGGCTAAACGATAGATCCCAATATAGATGGCTAAAAGATAATTCCCAATACAGATGACTAAACGACCGATTCATTTTCAATTTGGCCGAGACAGTCTTATTTGAGCGTTCAAGCCCAGACTCGTTGCGTTGAAAAAGGAAATTCAAATTATTTCCGAAACGCACATATCCATATTTATCTCTATTTGCGCCGCATTTTATGCCAATATTAAGAACTTTAAATACATTGTAGATTATATTGAAGAATTAGAAAAGAAAATTTCGTTAACTTAGATGATACAAGGAACTATTACTGCTAACAAATTTGGTCATGCATGTTGAAAAACAGGCTTTGAACAGCAAATGAGAACATGTAAATATTAAAACTCATTTTTTGGGTAAAATATTTTATTTATAATTCGCCATAATCACTATCAAGCGTTAAGAATTTTCTCTTTTTATCTGGCTTACAGCAATGGAATTATATATATATATATATATATATATATATATATATATATATATATATATATATATATATATATATATATATGACAATGCAAGGTCACACACTGCACTACATTTCAAACTATCCATTATTTGAAGCATGAAAAAGTTAATGGGATGAGTCACTGTCCCTGTTCGTCTGATTTAGCACTGAATGATTTTTTCTTGTTCCCCACAATCAAAAATAAAATGCGTGGTCCACGATTTAACAGACCAGAAGAAGCATTTGAAGTACAAAAAATCACATGTTTCTGCCATGCCAACTTCTGAATAGCGTACCTGTTTTAAAAATTGCTTTACTCGAATGAAAAAATGTATTGATGCTAAAAGCGAATATTTTGAATAGCAATAAAGCGTTTTATTTCCATACAAAAATATTATGTCTATTATTTTCCAAACACTTAAAGACTAGCCTACGTACATACATTATACAAACATGCATACATAGGCACGCACATCCGCATACATAGGCACATACACATGCACGCAGACATAAGCATATACTCACACAGACGTACGCGTGTGCATACATAGGCACATACTCACTCATACATAGGCGCACACTCATATAGCCACGCACACACAAACAAGCAAGCAAACAAACAAACACACACACACACACACACATAGCCACACACACACACATAGTCATGCACACACAAACACACATACACATACGTAACGTCATAAGTAGTTAATTTATGTTCTATTATGCTCAAAACGTGGAAATTCGTCTAAAACTCAAATTTTCATCCCGATTGCAATATTTTATACTCATAAACAACGTATTGTGGAGAGAGGATTTTATTTCGGTAACCTTTTTATGGAAACCTTTTTATGGTAACCTTAATTTCAATTCCAAAAATGTTTATTAATGACATTTCTCGCCCTTATACATTTTATTCAATATTTGCATATCGAAACATTTATTCTAACATTTATCGGGAAAAAAATTCGAGTTTGTTAGTTGAAAATCCTGTTTATTGTAAGCATTTTGAATAAAATTTAGTAGAACAAATCGCATCAGAACTGCTGATATACATTCTCTTTTAATCATCGTTTAATTTCAAGCAAAGCGGGGTTGCTTCAACAGAAAGATTTGTAACACTTGTTATCCTGAATTTGTCCTAAATAACGTTAGACAATCTATAAAGCCTCCGAGGAATGTTAAACTTATTCAAAATATTGCAGAATATGAATCATTGGACGCGAACCGTAATTGAAGAGTGTCTAATATATATCAAATTCTGAGTAAAATATTTAAATTTTGTTAATTTATTGTGATTCAATGCTCTAGAGATCGAAATAGAAATAGAAAATTTTCGATGATCATTGATTTCTAGTATTTACTTAAATGAGTATAAAGATTTGACTATATTACAATCTATTTATATAAAATAAAAAGTCTGTTTTGTTTGTATCATATACGAATCCACAGATTTTGACGGACATCTCTATTTTCTTTTTACTTTCCCTGCAATACATGGTAATGTATAGGGAAAGTATTGGAATCATGTCGAAAATCGCAACTCGAGTTTTCGACGGATCTACACGTTTCGAGACCTCTAGTATACGAAAACACTATTTTTAGCGTGACGTCAATGTGTGTGTCTGTGTGTCTGTCTGTCTGTCTGTGCAGATTTTGTATCCACTCTAACTAAAAAACTAATACACCGAATTTCACAAAATTTTGTAGGTGAGTTACTTGTAGGCGGGTCTGGTGATGAATAGTTTTGGGTACGATTCGGGATAAAAAAAACCCGTCTTTTTTTGCGAAATGACCCGCAAAAGCTTGCATCCACTTTATCTAAAAAACTAATGGACCGAATTTCACAAAATTCGGTAGATGAGTCACGTATAGGTCACCCTGGTGCTGATTAGATTTTGGTACGATTCAGAAAAACATAACCTGCCTTTTTTTGCAGAATGGCCCGCAAAAATTGTCAAAATCTAAACTAAAAAGATACGTATGCTCAAATATATCCATTAAATGCTTGTTTAATACGTAATTTTTAACGAAGAAAAGAATAAGACCAACCCCAATACACTAGGACTAGCCGTTCTCGAGATATATTAGTTTTTATTATTTTCTCCACGCCACCTTTGAAAATAAAACCAGTTATCAAATGAGAACGAAAATTGAATGAAAAGTGAATTAAATTTAATTGAAATAAAGAGAACGTGAATATAAGTCTGCAGGGAAAGTCATGTGCTGCCCACATCAGATTTTTACTTTCCCTGCAATACATGGTAATGTATAGGGAAAGTATTGGAATCATACCGAAAATCACAACTCGAGTTTTCGACGGATCTACACGTTTCGAGACCTCTAGAATACGATAAAACTATTTTTAGCGTGACGTCTGTGTGTGTGTCTGTCTGTTTGTCTTGTCTATCTGTGCAATGTATGTATCCACTCTAACTAAAACACTACTGGACCGAATTTCATAAAATTTGGTAGGTAAGTCACTTGGGTGAGACCCTGGTGCTGATTAGTTTGTGGTAGGATTCGTAAAAACTGAACCCGCCTGTTTTAGCGAAATGGCCCGAAAAAATTTCATGTATCCACCCTAGCTACAATACTAATCGACCAAATTTCATAAAATTTGATGGATAAGTTATTTGTGGGATACTCTGGTGCCACGTAGACTTTGGAACGATTCAGAAAAGAACAATCTGTCTTTTTTACGAAATGACCCTCAAAAATCGCCAAATTTTAAAAATAAAAGACTATGCTCAAATGCATCAATTAAATTCGTGTTTTATAGGCAATTTTTGACAAGGAAAAGAATATAACACACTTCATTATACTTTAGGACAAACCGTTCTCAAGATATTTGAGATTGCTTGCATTTTTGTTACGAATTTCGGAAAAATATCAAATTACCAATTAAAAACAAAAATTGAATTAAAAATGCAAATTTAGTGCTATTTGGAGCAAATAAATTCAATGTAATTAATTATTAAAGAAATAAGTAAAATGTGAATTTGAGTCATGTGCTGCCCTCATCAGATTTTTACTTTCCCTGCAATGCATGGTAATGTATAGGGAAAGTATTGTAATCATGCCGAAAATCGCAACTCGAATTTTTGACGGATCTACACGTTTTGAGACCTCTAGAATACGAAAAACTATTTTTGGCGTGACGTCTGTGTGTGTGTCTGTCTGTCTGTGTAATGTATGTATCCACTCTAACTGAAGAACTAATGGACCAATTTTCATAAAATGTGACAGGTAAGTCACTTGGATGTGACCCTGGTGCTGATTAGTTTTTAGTACGATTCGGAAAAACATAATCCGCCTTTTTTTGCGAAATGACCTGTAAAAATTCCATGTATCCACTCTAGCTAAATTAATATTTGACCAAATTTCAGAACATTTGGTAGATAAGTTACTTGTGGGATACTCTGGTGCTGATTAGATTTTGGTACGATTCAGAAAAGAACAACCTGCCTTTTTTGCAAAATAGTCCTCAAAAGTCGATAAAATCTAAAACAAAAATCTACGTATGCTCAAATGTATTGATTAAATTCTTGTTTTATTCGCAATTTTTGACGAGGAATCAAATTTAACCGACCTCATTACTTTAGGACTAACCGTTCTCAAGATATTTGAGATTTCTTGCTTGTTTGCCACGTCGCTTTCGGAAATATGTCCAATTTCCAAATAAGAATAAAAATTAAATTAAAAATACAAATTTAGTGCTATTTTGTGCAATTAAACTCAATTTAATGGATCATTTAAGAAATAAAGAAAAATGAATTTGTGTCTGCAGGGAAAGTCTTGTGCTGCTCACATCAGATTTTTACTTTCCCTGCAATACATGGTAATGTATAGGGAAAGTATTGGAATCATGCCGAATATCACATTTCGAGTTTTCGATGGATCTACACGTTTCGAAACCTCTAGAATACGATAAAACTATTTTTAGCATGACGTATGTGTGTGTGTCTGTCTGTGTGTCTGTCTGTCTGTCAGTCCGTGTGTCTGTGCAATGTATGTATCTATGAGACCAAAAATTGTTCTCACATGAGACATTTTTATTTGATTATTTATGATGTTCTTTAAGGAAAAGAAAGCTTGAGTCTGACTGGCGCCGAACTTTACGAGGACTTGAACTTTTAGATCAAATGCTATAAATTTAGGTGTGCCAGGCCACAGAGGCTGAGAGGGGCTGTGAAGTGATGCCATTGGGTTCAGAAGAACCAATGAGCGCCAAGGGGAAGAAGGGCGGAGCTACCCCCCCCCCCCCCGCCGAAGGAACCACAAGTCTAAAACAGATTTACTAAAGGAGCGAAGTGAATATGACCTAGCAGACATGACTTAAGAGGAGAGAAATCAGAGTTCGGAGACACACACCCCAGAGTTGTGGACGAATTACACGAGTTTCAGTTATAGACAAAATGAGAGTGCAGTAGCATACGAAAAACAACGAGGAGCAGAAATGGAGATCAGACATGAAAAGAAAATAATCACGAATTTTGACTTAAAGTACGAGTAGATCTTGAGTGTCCCGTAAAGGACTCTATGTGCGAGTGCATTAGTAATACGAGGAAGGAGGAGCCACACACCGCAGAGTTATGGCAGTATAAGACTGATGCAAGCGAGATGATGAGCCCAAGACTAAACTTGAAGGTATGTGCTCATAATAATAGGTCCTAGACAAAAACGGTAAAACTAATTTTTCTGGTCGCATATCTCCCCTTGCTAAAATAATTAAATGAAATTTGATAATAATTGAAAATTGATATTGATGAAATTTAGTGTTATTGATAAATTGATGTTGTTAATAAATGACATTGTTTAAGTTTAAAAAAAAAAAAAAAAAATGTGGCATATATATATATATATATAAATTAAAATAAGGTACACTTTAATTATTAAATTCATTATTTTAAATCACATTAACATTGCCGCAAATTCATATATAGTGGAATTAACATTAAAACGTACAATGATCGTTGTTGTGCCGCAATTAACCCTCCAATTATTTTTACCTTTTGTGTAAGTCCTGAAAAGCATTATTATTTAATATAAAAAGATTAGACTATTTAAACTTAAACAATATAATTTATTAACAACATCAATTTATCAATAACACTAAATTTCATCAATATCAATTTTCAATTATTATCAAATTACATTTAATTATTTTAGCAAGGGGAGATATGCGACCAGAAAAATTAGTTTTACCGTTGTTGTCTAGCACCTATTATTATGAGCACATACCTTCCAGTTTAGTCTTGGGCTCATCATCTCGCTTGCATCAGTCTTATACTGCCATAACTCTGCGGTGTGTGGCTCCTCCTCGTATTACTAATGCACTCGCACATAGAGTCCTTTACGGGACACTCAAGATCTACTCGTACTTTAAGTCAAAATTCGTGATTATTTTTTTTTCATGTCTGATCTCAATTTCTGCTCCTCGTTGTCTTTCGTATGCTACTGCACTCTCATTTTGTCTATAACTGAAACTCGTGTATTACGTCCACAACTCTGGGGTGTGTGTCTCCGAACTCTGATTTCTCTCCTCTTAAGTCATGTCTGCTAGGTCATATTCACTTCGCTCCTTTAGTAAATCTGTTTTAGACTTGTGGTTCCTTCGGCAAGGGGGGGGGGGGTAGCTCCGCCCTTCTTCCCCTTGGCGCTCATTGGTTCTTCTGAACCCAATGGCATCACTTCACAGCCCCTCTCAGCCCCTGTGGCCTGGCACACCTAAATTTATAGCATTTGACCTAAAAGTTCAAGTCCTCGTAAAGTTCGGCGCCAGCCAGACTCAAGCTTTCTTTTCCTTAAAGAACACCATAAATAATCAAATAAAAATGTCTCATGTGAGAACAATTTCTGGTCTCTAAGTATCCACTCAAACTCAAAAACTTATGGACCAAATTTCATAAAATTTGGTAGGTAAGTCACTTGGGTATGACCCTGGTGCTGATTAGATCCTGGTACGATTCGTGAAAACAGAACCCGCCTTTTTTTGCGAAATGGCCCATAAAAATTTCATCCATCCACTCTAGCTAAAATACTAATTGACCAAATTTCACAATATTTGGTAGTTGAGTTACTAGTACAATACTCTTGTACTGATTAGATTTTGGTAATAATCGGAAAAGAACAGCTTGCCTTTTTTACGAAATGGCCCTCAAAAATGTCATATTTCCACTCTAGCTAAAATACTAATTGATCAAATTTCACAAAATATGGTAGATAAGTTACTTGTGGGATACTCTGGTGCTGATTAGATTTTGGTATTATTCGGAAAAGAACAACCTGCCTTTTCTTGCGAAATAACTTTCAAAAATCGCCAAAATTTAAAAAAAAGCTACGTATGTTCAAATATATCTATTAAATGCTTGTTTTATACGTAATTTTTGATGAGGAAAAGAATAAGAATAACTCAGAAAGAAACTAAAAGAATAACTAACCGTTCTCGAGATATTTGAGATTTTTCGCATTTAGTTATGCCACTTTTGGAAAAATGTCCAATTACCAAATTAAAAAAAATTGAATTAAAAATGCAAATTTAGTGTTATTTGGTTCAATTAAACTCAATCTAATGAATTATTAAAGAAATAAAGAACATATGAATTTGAGTCTGCAGGAAAAGTCATGTGCTGCCCACATTAGATTTCTTAAATTTGGTATGATTAATCTTCCATATCAATCATGCATAAAGCATTGATTATAAAACACTTTCCAACTGCAATTCAATTTTATTTAAACATCTCTAAAACTCAAAACATTCAGCGGTGATATTTTTTAAATTATCACAATACTACAATAATTTATTATATTTGAAAACTTCATCGAAAACAAATTAATTTTATTCAAATGACGTCATCGAAATATAAATCGTCCTGGCTCTCTATATAAAAGTAGTGAATATTTCATTCATAAACTTTTTTCCATTCCTTTCATTCAGCGGAGATATTTTTAAAATTATCACAATACTACAATAATTTATTTTACTTAAAAACGTAAAACCATGGAGGTAAAAGTTCTTTCTAACTCCATGCTTAAAACTTCATCGAAAGAGACAATACTATAGTATAATCGTCTGCTTCTCTATGTAAAATCAATGAATGTCTCATTCATATCAGCTATTACAGACTCCAGAGCTAAATAATTTTGCGTTAAAGAAATTCAGCAATTCTTATGCAACTCATCTTACAGCTTGAAGTGTTTAGATTTTTCATACGTGAAAATTAGGCTTCGTTGTAGAAATAATCAAAGTTTGATGATCATTTAAACTCAAAAATATTGTAATTACTTTGGCGCAGCATATAGATGCACAGAAGTGAATACAAACTAAAGCGGTTTGAGGACAGATGCAACATTAAATATAAATTAAAAAGATCTTTAAAAATCACGATTTTGACACAAGATGGATGCCATATTTTATTTTGAAGTGGGTCAGGTGATCTCTTCATATAATATGGGTGTAATTATTATTTTAATTTTTATTTTAAAAACTACCGAACATACGTTGCTCATTTTTAACACTTTACAACAAAGTTGAAAAGTGTTTATGACTTTGTTTATTCTGTCTGTCTGTCTGTCTGTCCCTTAGCACGATAACTGCCGTAAAAATGACTTAATCAAAATGAAATTTTAGTATGTTATTCAGACGGTCTGTAGGACCTATTGAAATATAAATTAATAATATCACCCAATTAGTTTTGGATTGAACCCGGGTTGAAAAAATGAAATACATTGAACCCTATGGGACCTAATTTTTCAATCATGTTTTAAGCGGATTTAAAATTCACAAATTGCTTCGAAAATTTTAGATAATATTCAAATTGTTCCATAAAACATATAAAAACAAATTCAGCAAAATATATTCAGTATTTTTTTAAATAAAAATGAAAATAATAATTACACCTCTTATATGAAGCGATCACGTGGCCCACTTCAAAATGATATATGGCATCCATCTTGTCTCAAAATCGTAATTTTTAAAGTTCTTTTTAATTCATATCGAGTGTTGTATCCGTCCTAAAACCACTTTATTTTTGCTTAAATTCTGTGCATCTACATACTGAAACAACGCAATTACAATATATTTGAGTTCAAATGATCATCCATGAGTTGTATTAGAATTGCTGTATTTCTTTAACACAAAATTATTCAGCTCATGAAGTCTGCATAGCTGATATGAATTAAATATTCATTGATGTTACAAAGAGAATGACGATTTTTTTCGCAATTATTTCAAGTTTTAAGTATTGTGATGAATTAAATGAATAGGAAATTGTTTATGAATAAAAGGCTGCTTTTATAGAGAGAACCGGGCGTGTTATTTTTTCTAAGGCTCCTCTATATACGAACTGACTCATCAAGCATATTGAAGCCCACCCTAGCTGGAAGCGCAATCCATTAGCATTGGCTCTATTCGTATTTTCACTTTAGGAAGTATAATTGAAACAAGTATGGGTGGTTGTTCTGCACCGAACTGTTCTAATCATTCTAGAAAGGGTTTTGAGTTATTTCGCTTTCCTATAGAAACGAAGAAAGAAGAAAACAATGGCTAATAAATAATTCGATACCCGGTACTGGAGCATACTTGTGCGAACTAAGTTCTACAAAATTCTAATTAAAACTTCTTTTTTTATATAAAATACTTATTTTAAACACTTATTTTATAATTTCTGTAACTGTAGTATGGAATGTTATGAAGCATTTCCATATTTTTTACTTTCCCTGCAATACATGCTAATGTATAGGGAAAGTATTGGAATCATGCCGAAAATCACAACTCGAGTTTTCGACGGATCTACACGTTTCGAGACCTCTAGAATACGAAAAAACTATTTTTAGCGTGATGTCTGTGTGTGTGTCAGTGTGTCTGTGTGTCTGTCTGTCTGTGCAGATTTTGTATCCACTCTAACTGAAACACTAATGGACCGAATTTCACAAAATTTGGTAGATAAGTTACTTGTGAGCGAGTCTGGTGCTGATTAGTTTTGGGTACGATTCGGGATAAAAGAACCCGCCTTTTTTTGCGAAATAGCCCTCAAAAGCTTGTATCCACTCGACTGAAAAACTAATGGACCGAATTTCATAAAATTCGGTAGATGAGTCACTTGTGGGTTACCCTGGTGCTGATTAGATTTTGGTACGATTCGGAAAAAATGACCTACCTTTTTTGCAAAATGGCTCGCAAAAATCGTCCAAATCTCAACTAAAGAACGGGTATACTCAAATATATCCATTAAATGCTGATTTAATACGTAATTTTTAACGACGAAAAGAATAAGATCAACCCCATTACACTAGGACTAGCCGTTCTCGAGATATTTTAGTTTTTCGTACTTTCCCTACGCCACCTTTGAAAATAAGCCCGGTTACCGAATGAGAACGAAAATTGAATTAAAAGTGAAATAAATTTGATTAAAATAAAGAGAACGTTAATATAAGTCTGCAGGGAAAGTTATGTGCTGCTCACATCAGATTTTTTAATACGTAACCCTGGGAGGAAAAAAGGCAATTGTTATGTACTTGAAATGTATATAATGGTTTTGTATTATGTATATAGCTATGCCTCTGCACAAGACGAAATTGGGATTTTTGGCACCTTTGGTTTGTATGCGCATTTGACATGAATTGTAAATATTCAGAGAATTAATTGCAGCAAAATGTCAAAGTTGAGCTACAAATCTCTGAAAATTTATAGCCCTTTCAGGTGTGGCTCGCGTCGGGATCCGGTCCTTGGACCACCCGGTTTGTAGAAGCCCTCCGGTTCTTGAATTTTAGTGGAGCGCATAGAAAATGAGCGTCTCTTCGCAAACCAATGGTTTAAGGCAAAATTGGACCGCCTTTTTACTTTCCCTGCAATACATGGTAATGTATAGGGAAAGTATTGGAATCATGCCGAAAATCGCAACTCGAGTTTTCGACGGATCTACACGTTTTGAGACCTCTAGAATACGAAAAAACTATTTTTAGCGTGACGTCTGTGTGTGTGTCTGTCTGTCTGTGCAGATTTTGTATCCACTCTAACTAAAAACATAATTGACCGAATTTCATGAAATTTGGTAGGTATATTACTTGTGGGCGAATCTGGTGCTGATTAGTTTTGGGTATGATTAGGGATAAAAGAACCCGCCTTTTTTTGCCCGCAAAAGCTTGTATCTACTCTAGCTGAAAAACTAGAGGACCGAATTAAACAAAATTTGGTAGATAAGTCACTTGAGAAACACTCTGGTGCTGATTAGATTTTGGTACGATTCGGAAAAAATAACCTGCCTTTTTTTGCAAAATTTTCCCGCAAAAATCGACAAAATCTAAAATGAAAAACTACGTATGCTGAAATATATCCATTAAATGCTTGTTTTATACGTAACTTTTAACGAAGAAAGGAATAAGACCAATCTCATTACACTAGGACTAACCGTTCTCGATATATTTTTGTTTTTGTTTTTTTCTCTACGCCACCTTTGAAAATGAGTCCAGTTACCAAATGAGAACGAAAATTGAATTAATAGTGAATTAAATTTAATTAAAATAAGAGAATGTGTATATAAGTCTGCAGGGAAAGTCATGTGCTGCCAACATCAGATTTTTTTTATTAAATTTTCAGAGTTATTGAGTTATCGCCAACTTGGCGACAATTTCTGGAATTCGACACGTTGTCAGCATTGAGCCAAATTTATCGCTGAATTGTCTTCTTTTCGCCAAGTATGTCAGATAAACTGCAATGAGTTATTGAGTTATCGCCAAGTATATCAGACAGACTGCAATGAGTTATTGAATTATCGCCAACTGAGCGACATTTCCTAGAATTCAACACGTCGTCAACATTACGTCAAATTTATCGCTGAATTGTCACCAATTCTTTTTGCCAAGAATGTCAGACAAACCACAATGAATTTTTGAGTTATCGTCAAGTATGTCAGGCTGACTGCAATGAGTGATTGAGTTATCGCCAACTGGGCGACACTTCCTAGAATTTAACATGTGCGTCAACATTGCTTCAAATTTATCTCTAGATTTTAGCCAATTTTTTTTCGCCAAGTATGTCAGACAGACGACAATGGGAAGGCGATCCTCACTCCTTCCACTCAGAACAATTATATCTGTGGTTGCACAAAATGTCTGGACACAAAATAATAAGTAGAAAATACTTTTATAAACGCACGTGGTCATTTTTAATTTCGCCCCAATACATTAAAATATATCGCTGTACTATATCTGCTTAAACCTGTCAACGCCTCTAGGCTCCGGTACACAGTGAAATGCTCTGTAAAGTCACGGTTGCAAATTAAGGCGAAACGCGCCTACCTGCGACAAATCCGATTCTAATGACTAATTTACGAATTCCGAAATCGGCTAAACCTTCCAAGTAGCAGAAGGGTCTCATTTTAACTTGTGAATTCAAATGAATCTCTGGAATTCTATAATTGGGTAAAAGGATTTAATAACATGGCACATAACCGTAACTATCAAAAATAACTCGGTAGTTGATTTTCTGAGGATTATCGCTCCGTAGTCAAATTAACTCTCAAATTAGTGCGTTGCTATGGTAGTCATGGAACTCCAAATGAAGCTACAATATTTTGCAATAATGATCTAGTTTACAACTTAAAATGTAGCGTAAATAGATATAAATGAGCATGCTCACGTTTCGGAAATCAGCTGGATTTCTTTTTCAGTACAACAAGTCTGGGCTTTGAATACACAAATAAGCCCAAAGCTATGTCGGCCAAACACAAAATAGATAAACAATAGATCCCAATGTAGCTGAGCAATAGATCCCAATATAGATGGCTAAACAACAGATATATTTTCAGATTGGCCGACATGATGTTATTTCGACGTTCAGGTTAGGCCGTGTATTGCAGAAGGAAATCCATTTTTTTTTTCAAAATGTACGTCGTATGCTCATTTATCTTTATTTGCGCAGCATATTACGTTGGGAATCAGCTCATTATTAATTGTACGCAGAGTCACGTGTTTTACATGATATTTTGCATTTATTTAATTATTACTTTAATTATGTACATAATGTATAAGGAAAGTATATTGTGACGGGGTCGAAAATTCGAATTCGAGTTTTCGACGGGAGAGCACGTTTCAAGCATCCCTGATCACGAATCGAACATTTTTGAGGTGATGTCTGTGTGTATGTGTGTGTGTGTGTGTGTGTGTGTGTGTGTGTGAAAGTATGTGTGTGTGTGCAGTGAGTCTGTGGAGACGATATCTCACGAACAAATGGAGTGATTCGAATGAAATTTGGTACAAAAATCACAATCTATGAATACTGGAAGCCACACACAATTTTAAAACACAATCGAATATTCAGAACCCTCCTAAATTTTCGAGTGAAATTTTGAAAAAAATCATCAAAAAATCAAAACCTTTAATAAAGTTGCGCAAATAGATATATCTTATGTAATTTTTCCTTAGAAAACGATTGATATAAATTTTAGAACGCTGGCACGAACCGTTCTCGAGATATTGCACATTTTTCAAATAAATTTATCAAAAAGTCCCATAAATTAAAAAAAAGTATTAACTGTTAAGAAACATGTTCAGTTTTCATATGTAATATCATGCGATAAATTGGGTGACATCATCCTCGCGGTTCTAACTCGTTCCATTCACAAGAAAAGATACTTTGAGTAATACTTTTGCATTTGAACACCAATAGTCCGCTGTAAGAATAGCTTATTTTTCCGTCCATAACACTTGGCGAGATTTTGGCGAAAAATTTAGCGGAATATCGCCAACTTGACGTCATTTTTAAATATTGCCAAATTAACGAAAATCTCGCCAAATGGATAAAAATGACGCTAAATCAATGAAAATGACGACTAATTCAAGAAAATTCAATATCTTCGAAAGAATATAAGTATCTACTATAAGAATAACATTTTTTTTAACTGTAAAAGTAGTAAATTCATTGCATTATATAAGGAAAATCGTGTGTTGCCCACATCAGATTTTTTTTATTTATGTTTCAATATTTTACTAGCAGAAATATCCGACGTTTCCCGGGATAATAATAAAATTAAATTAACGTGATATGAAATCTGAAATATTTTATCCAAAATTATGCTCTCAATTTTACTTGACAAACCAGATGAAAAAAGTATGTAAATCAGATGAGGTGTTTTCGAAACATGAGCTGCAATTATATACAAATAAAACAGGTTTTTCCTTCCTGTTGTTCTGAGTATATGGGTATAGGAGGATAAAACCTACATTTACCAAATTTCATAAAGTTTTATAGGTAAGTCTCTTGGTGATCCTGGTGCTGATTAGATTTTGATACGATTCGGGATAAAAGGACCTGCCTTTTTTTAGAAATGGTTCGCAAAAATCACATTTATCCACGCTAGCCAAAACCTTATTGGAAAATTTTCACAAAATATGGTAGAAAAGTTACCCTGGTGCTGATTAAATTTTTGTAAGTTTGGATCAAAAAGAACCTGGCTTTTTTACAAAATGACCCGCAAAAATAGTCAAAATCTAAAATAAAAGACTACGTATGCTCAAATGTATCAATTAAATGATTGTTTCATAATTTTTGACGATAAAAGAAATAAGACCAACCCCATTATTCTAAGACTAATCGTTCTCGAGATACTTTAGTTTTTTTCGTAGTTTGGCTATGCCGCCTTTGAAAATATATCCAGTTACCAGATGAAAACAGAAATTGAATTAAAAGTGTAAATTCAGTGTTATTTTATGCAATTAAACTTAATTTAATAAATTATTACAGAAATAAAAAAAAAATTTAATTTGAGTCTGTAGGAAAAGTTATGTGCTGCTTACATCAAGTTTCATTTAATTAGTAACCCTCATAATTTTTATAGCCATCCCATAATATAGAAATATATTCATTTACAAAAAGTGTTGCATTCAAACCATCAGTTAGTTCTTTTAGAATATAAAATGCAAAATTATATGAAAAATCGTCTTACACAACATTAAAAAACAAATTCAAATGTAATGCATAACCTTCGCCAATTTAGTTTAGTGTTATGGAAAAATGTTTAATCTTCAAAAAAAGATCTGAAATCACATAATGAAACAAAATTACTCATTTTAGACTTTTCATCTTTTCATTAACATTTACATTTCAAAATTGTGCTTCAAATCGTTGAAATCATTTGAGCAGACAGTTTTTTGTTGTTTTACTTAAAAGGCAGACATTTCTTGATTATAAATGCAGCTATAAATTCTGACGAAAGAATAATTAGATAGATTTGAAATTCATATTCAAGCTAAACCGTTTATTCTTTCGATTTTAGGGGATAATTTTTCTCGATGTTAAATTAGCACTCGTTAGAAAAATTCTAATTTATCCTGACATTTAGAATTTAGAATTTTTGTTATTTTCAAACATATTTATATGAAAGCTATAACTTCTGAATTCATATCTCATTAGAATACTATTTATCAGGTCTAAAAAACGTTTAAATAAGACAAAAATTTATGAATATTAATTTGAGCGTTATTCGTAAGAATTTGAAAATTGGATAAAAATATAAACAAATCAATACAAGAACCCCATTGAGATCGTGATAATCTCTCTCGTTTTTCTCTCTTTCTTATTCCTTCTTTCTGTCCTTAGTCTCTCTATCTTTCTTTCTCTCTTACCTTCTCTTTCCCACACGCTCTATCATTGTTTTTTCTCCTCTCTTCCTTTCTTTCACTCATTTTCTTTATCAACCTCTATTTTTTATCTTTCTCGCTTACGCTTTCTTATTCTCATTCTCGCTTTTTATATAACTTTCTCTTTCTCCTTCTCCATCTTTCTCTTCCTAACTAATTCTCTGTCTTTCTCTTCCTGTCTAATTATATCCCTTTCTTTCTTTTCTTGCTTTCTTTTCTCTCTCCTTATATTACTCTCTCTCTCTCTTTCTCTCTCTCTCTCTCTCTCCTTATCTTTCTTTTCTTGCTCTTTCTTTTCCTGTCTAAGTTCCTCTCTTTCTTTTTCTGTCTAATTATCTCTTTCTTTCATTTTCTTGCTTTATTCTCTCTCTCTTTCTCTTATCTTTCTTTCTCTCTCTTATCTTTCTTTCTCTCTCTTTCTCTTTCATTCTCATACTTTCTCTTTCACTCTCTTTCTCTTTCACTCTCTTTCTTTCTCTTCACTCTCTTTCACTTCCACTCTCTTTCTCTCTTTTTCTCTTTCACTCTCTTTCTCTTTCACTCTCTTTCTCTTTCACTCTTTTTCTCTACCTTTATAAATCTATCTCTCTCTATCTATCTATCTATTTATCTATCTATCTCTTTTGCTGCCATTCTTTTCTCTCACACTTCATCTCGCTCTTCATCGCGTTCTCTCTCACTTATATTTTTATGTGTTCTATCTATATTTTTATGCATGTTTTCTCTTTCTATCTATATTTTTATGTGTACCGTTCACCTCTTATATTCTGGCATAATAATAAACCTAATTGGAAGAATATTTTGATTGAAATAGGTAGAAAAAGGAGAAGGCAATTTCACCATTTATATATTTCATATATTACTAAATTTAGCAATTTATTAAAGATATTTCCCTTTCAGCTCTAAACTTTATACGGAAAGTTGTGATTGTTCAATATTACATATTAATGAAACAGGAACAAATTCTGTCTTAAAATTACTAAAACTCTATTGATAAGCATAATTGAATTTAAAATGTAACTGTAATAAAAGTATTAGACAGAAATAGCTATTTAAAATAACCATCTGCATCACAAATTTCTTTTCAACCGCATTTTTATCTCTCAATTTGGAGTATTTTAAAATGATACCACCAAAATGCCAAATAGAATAATTTCCCTGCAGACTCATAGTCTCGTTCTCTTTATTTCTTCAATAATTCATTACATTGATTTTAATTGCACAAAATGACACCCATAATTATTTTGAATCACACCGAATTTGCCCTTTTAATCCAATTTTCTTTTTCATTTGGTAACAGCACTTATTACTTTCCTTATATACAATAATGTATAAGGAAAGTATTGTGACGGGGGCGAAAATTCGAATTCGAATTTTGACGGGAGAGCACGTTTCAAGCATCCCTGATCACGAATCGAACATTTTTGAAGTGATGTCTGTGTATATGTGTGTGTATGTGAAAGTGTGTGTGTGTGTGTGTGTGTGTGTGTGTGTGTGTGTGTGTGTGTGTGCGTGTGTGTGTGCGTCAGTGAGTCTGTGGAGACGTTAACAGACGAACGAATGGACCGATTCGAACGAAATTTAGTACAAAAATTACAATCCGTAAACACTGGAAGCCTATTGTTTTTGTACGCAATCGAATGTTCAGAACCCCCCCCCCCCCTAAATTTTCGAGTGAAATTTCGAAAAAATCGTCAAAAAATTAAAACCGCTAATAAAGTTACGCAAATAGACATTTCTTATGTAATTTTTGATTAGAAAACGATTGACATAAATTTTAGAACGCTAACATGAACCGTTCTTGAGATATTGCACATTTTTAAAAAAATATATCAAAAAGTCATATAAAATAAAAAAAAATATTTCCTATTGAGAAACATATTCACTTTTCATATGTAATACCATGCGATAAATTGGGTGACACCATTCTCGTGGATCTAGCTTGTTCAATTCATGAAAAAAGATACTTTGAGTAATACTTTTATATTTGAACGCCAATAGTCATTTATCTGCTGTAAGAATAACTTATTTCTCCGTCCATAACGCTTGGCGAGATTTTGGCGACGAATTTGGTGGAATGTTGCCAACTTGGCGACTTTTTTAAATGTTGCTAAATTAACGTAAAACTCGCCAAATGGATAAGAATGACGCTAAATCAATGAAAATGACGACTCATTGACGAAAATTCAATATCTTGGAAAGAATATAAATATCTACTATAAAAATAATCTATTTTTTTTAACTGTAAAAGTAGTAAATTCATTGCCTTATATAAGGAAAGTCATGTGTTGCCCACATCAGATTTTTTTCAAAGGTGGCGCAGCGAAAATGCGAAACAACTAGAATATCTCGTTAATGGCTAGTCCTAGAGTAATGGGATTGATCTCATTCCTTTCGTCGTTAAAAAATACATATAAAACAAGCATTTAATTGATACATTTGAACATACGTAGTCCTTTATTTTATATTTTGGCGACTTTTGATGGCTATTTCGTAAAAAAGGGCAGGTTCTTCTTTTCCGAATCATACCAAAATCTAATCAGCACCAGGGTATCCTACAAATCACTTATCAACCAAATTTTGTAAAATTTGTTCTGTTAGTTTTTTAGCTAAGTGGATACAGGCTATTTGTGCGGACCATTTTGCAAAAGAAAGCGGGTTCTTTTATCCTCGAATTGTAACAAAAGATAATCAGCACTAGGGTCCACAAGGGTCTTGTCTACCAACTTTTATGAAATTCGGTCCATTAGTTTTTCGATTAGAGTGGATACATACATTGCACAGACAGACAGACAGACAGACGTCATGTTAAAAACAGTTGTTTCGTGTTCTAATAGTCCCAAAACGTGTCAATCCGTCAAAAACTCGAGTTTCCAATGCGTTCCCTATGCATTACCATGTATTGCAGGGAAAGTGAAAACTCTACCCAGTATATAATGTAAAACAAATACACAGCACAATTTCAGAAACACCGGAACCGTTTTTACCATGGGCAGCCACGCCAATTGCACAATACGATTTAACAGCGACTCTATAAATATGTCACTGTTCCGCATAGAAACGGACAAACCCCCAGCTGTAACGTCATACAGACGTGGAACATTAAATCCTTACTGTGTGACCAAGGAAATACCAATGTTGCTTGCCTTGTCATACGAAAAATGAGGTGCTATTTACAGCGAAAATTGAGAAGATCAACTTATACACTCTTTTTTAATTCAAAGGAAATCCAGCAATAGAGTAATTAAATTAATTAATTTTCTTTTATTAGATTACAAAGATGTTGCTGAATATTCTTGCCAAAGGTTAAAATCGTGCAAATCTTCCTTTCTCCGATACGACGAATTAAAAATGAAATAGCCTAAAATACGCTTATTCCGATGTATTTAAAAAAATCTATATAAATAAAATTGAAAATATGTCTGTTTGTCCGGTCATCGAGAACGGCTGAACCGAATTTGATGAAATTTGGTGGGTAGCCTGGAAATAGTCCCACTTAAAATTTACTCATGTTTGGAGTTTCTATGATCAGTTATTCTCGAGATATTAGCAAAAAACAAAATTTTCGTTTGTCTCATCATCACGAGAGAACGGCTAAACCGAATTTGATGAAATTTTGTAGATGGCCTTGAAATAGCCCCCCATAAATTTAGCCTAAGTTTCGAGTATCTAAGACCAGAGGTTGTCGAGATATTAATGAAAAACGAAACTTTTTTCTAGGAGTTCTACTCTCTAACTCCATGGTTTATCCAAATGAAAAGCTTGAAAATCGTTTGAAAATGAATTAAAACTTTATCGCTGAGTTTGATGGGAGATTTTTTACGCTAATTAGTCACTTTCTGAAAACATGAATTGTTTGAAACATGATTTAAATGGGAAATCTATCTCCATGGTTTATTCTACATAAGCTTTTACTGAACAATGAAGAGTATAAGGAAATCAAAATGGTTATTTAATTTCGCAATTTATGAGGAAGATTCTATCTTATATCATGTTGCTCAGAAACGCAATTAAATTAAATCTGTCTGTTAATTTTAATTATTATTTTTTCGATTTGAATAATAAATAAATGGATATAAAAATATATTTTAGAAAAGACCTATTTGATTTTTCTTATAACATTTTTGACTGTATAATATCAATTACGGTCTTCAGGTTTAAACGTTATTATTATTGATATTTTCGAGGATTCTTGATTCTGGGATTATTGATATTTTCAATTTATTATGTAATTGTTTTATTATGACAAAAATTGTTGAAACTCATATATTGTACGAGTAATCTTCTACAAATATAAGGGTATATCTTCTAATCTACGAGAATATAAGTAGTACAGGTATATTGGCATATATTGGAATCAATTACGACCTTCTGGTATAAAGAGTACGAGAATTATTGATATTTTCAATTTATTACGTCATCTCTATTATTTTGGCAAAGATTTTTGAAACTCATATTGTAATACGGGTAATCTTCTACTAACACACTGGCATATTTTCTAATCTGCGACAATATAAGTAGTACGGTGTTGCATATATTGATTCAATTCCTTTTTCTTTTTTTTTTTTTTTTGTAAAATTGCTTAGAAAAGGGGCCAGGATGTTTTATTCTTCAGATCTGCCCGTGAAGATAATTTTGCATAGTGAGAACAGGTATTCTTAAGCTTCTCTTTAGGAGCAATAAATTTTATATTTCAACAGAATTTGAACATGATTGCGAATTATAAGTTTTTTTATTTTATATACTCCGTACGAAAAACGGGTAGTCTGCTAGTAAATAAATAAGAAGGAATTATCCTACGAATTCGATTCAAAGCTCATTTGAAACAATATTCATATATATTTCCGATGGTGTCAAGTTTAAATGGTGTCAAGTTACTAATTCGAATTTTTAAAAAAATTCCCCGAGACATATCGTCCCAGTAGTTCAGCTACTCCTGTACCGAATTTCTCAACTATTCAAGGATTAGATTTTCCACTACAAACAACACACACACAGGCATCTTCTTTTATTATGTAAAATTATAAGTTTTATTAAACCTCGTTCTTACTGCTTCTGTATTTAATTTAGAGATTGATCTAAGATTTTAGCACATAGTACAATTAATATCAACGTATACTCTGTTAATACAACTTTAATTCTTTAATTAAAATTATATGAAAAAATCCTTCACCATATCAAAAATACAGAAATTTGGATATAATGCATATCACCAAATTGATTTGATAATAACAAAACTTAACAAAAAAGAAAAGTAACTTCAAATTACATAATGTTCCACGAAACAAATTGAGGAATTTAAATTGTCTGGTCTTTCCATTAATATTTATTTACGAAAATTATATTTGATATCTTTTATCTCGTATACGCAGACGACTTTTTGTTTGCTTAATATCCATGCTTCCTAGTTACAAATGTGGTTATAAATTTTGATAGAAGAAAATTTAGAACACTGATTTGAGATTCTTATCTAACCCAAAATATTATTCATTATTTTGATCTAAAATTTTAATTTTTCTCTAGCAGTAAATTCGAAATACCATCTTTAAATTCAAATGCTATTTTTTTTATATTTTAAATTAAATTTATATTCATGTTATTATTTTCCCTATATACATATTCACAAAAATTATATTTGATATCTTTTATCTCGTATACGCAGACGATATTTTTATTTACTTGATATCCATGCTTCTTAGTTACAAATGTGGTTATATATTTTCATAGAAGAAAATTTAAAACACTGATTTAAGATTCTTATCTAAACCAAAATATTATTCATTATTTTGATCTAAGAATTTAACTTTTCTCTAGCAGTAAGTTCGGACTACCATCTTTAAGTGCAACTGCTAATTATTTTCTATATTTAAAATTACATTTATATTCATGTTATTACTTTCCCTATGTACATATTTACAAAAATTACATTTGATATTTTTACTTTCCTTATATACATAATGTATAAGGAAAGTATTGTGACGGGGTCGAAAATTCGAATTCGAGTTTTCGACGGGAGAGCACGTTTCAAGCATCCCTGATCACGAATCAAACATTTTTGAAGTGATGTCTGTGTGTGTGTGTGTGTGTGTGTGTGTGTGTGCGTCAATGAGTCTGTGGAGACGATAACTGACGAACGAATGGACCGATTCGAACCAAATTTGGTACAGAAATCACAATCCGTAAACACTGGAAGCCTATTGTTTTTATACGCAATCGAATGTTCAGAACCCCCCTAAATTTTCGAATGAAATTTTGAAAAAATCGTCAAAAAATCAAAACCACTAATAACGTTACGCAAATAGACATTTCTTATGTAATTTTTCATTAGAAAACGATTGACATAAATTTTAGAACGCTAACATGAACCGTTCTCGAGATATTGTACATTTTTTTAAAAAATTATCAAAATGTCATAAAATAAAAAAAAATATTTCCTATTGAGAAACATGTTCACTTTTCATATGTAATACCATACGATAAATTGGGTGACATCATTCTCGTGGATCTAACTCGTTCCATTCATGAAAAAAGATACTTTGAGTAATACGTTTGTATTTGAACGCCAATAGTCATTTGTCTGTTGTAAGAATAACTTATTTCTTCGTCCATAATTCTTGGCGATATTTTGGCGACGAATTTGGCGGAATGTCGCCAACTTGGCGACTTTTTGAAATGTTGCCAAATTAACGGAAATCTCTCCAAATGAATGAAAATGACGCTAAATCAATGGAAATGACGACTAATACTCGAAAATTCAATATCTTGAAAAGAATATAAATAACTACTATAAGAAAAACCTATTTTTTTTACTGTGAAAGTAGTAAATTCAGTACATTATATAAGGAAAGTCATGTGTTGCCCACATCAGATTTTTTATCTCGTATACGCAGACGATTTTTTGTGTTTGCTGAAATCCATGCTTTTTAGTTAGAAATATAGTTATAAATTTTCAAAGGAGAAATTTTAGAACACTGATTTAAGATTCTTATCTAAACCGAAATATTCATTATTTTGATATAAGAATTTAAATTTTCTCTGGTAGTAAGTTCGGGAAACGACATTAATGTTCAAATGCTAATTTTATTAGATATTTAAAATTACATTTATAATCATGTTACTACTTTCCCTATATACATAGTACATATAATGTATTATGAAGGGTCAAAATTTCAAATTTGAGTTTTTGACTGAAGAGCTCGTTTCAAGCATCCATGAACTCGAATCGAATTGTTTTTAATATAGTATATGTATGGGGCGACGGGAGGCGTGGAGGGTCCATGGATGCAATATCTCACTAACGAATGAGGCGTTTCGAACGAAATTTTGTACAAATACTACAATCGATGGATACTGGAACCCTATTGATTTTAAGCCCAATTGGATGTTCGAAAGCCCCCAAATTTTTGAATGAAATTTTGACAAAATCAAAATCTTCATAATAAAAGAAGATATATGCCTGTTTGTCTCGATTTTCACATAAATGAGTTCCTTCCCGACCGAAAATATTATCTCCAAATTTCCATCTTAACACCTTCGAAAAGATCAAAACATTTTCTTTTGAATAAACTTAAAGCGGATACGATTAATAGTCGCATTTTTTAAAATACACTCTGTATCTAAAAAATATATGCACCCATAAGAAATTAAGCTACAGCCGCGAAACTGGACATGTATGCATCGTTTGAGGAAATATGCAAATGACAAGAATTTGAGAACTAAAACAGTTAAGAAACAAGAGTTTTATTAAGGCAACAAGAAAATGACATTTTAGTAGCTGTAAATTTTCCCTTGGCAGCTATGCAAGCTGATATTCGGTGCAGCATAGAGTCAATTAAGTTGTTTAACGTCAACAACTAATCCCATCTTCTGTCAGTCGTCCCCGAATAATATCCCTTGATACAGGATGCAGAGAGGATGTAAAATGCCTTCGAATGGCTGGTAGCAACGCCATTGGTGTGGACGTGGCTCTTTTGCTGTTTGCGCGATCCTCTTGAGGGCGTCCTGAGCCTCTACGAAGGTTACATGTGCTTTCTCTGGTCCACTGTTGTCAACACCGAGCAACTACCATATCGCTTCGAACAAAATGGCGACTTATACGTCTGTTTGACCAACAAGATTCTCTTAGGCCTCTGATGCAACCTCTCTCTTAATCCGACAATTGTTCTTAGCTCCGTCGAGTACTTCTCAAACGCATTTTTGTGCACAACTTGCAGTATCAAAGCAGAAAATCCAGTTTTAATTGCCCATGAGTGATAAAACCGGTCATTTTAAATGTTGCAATGATGCGTGATGCATCGTTCTCATGCGCGTTGCATGAGCCCTATAACATCACTGGCACTGACAGTTCGATAATTTGCATAACTCTTAAAATGACATTTGCAAGCAGAGTTTCACGGCTGTTACTCAATTTTCTATATGTGCATATATTTTTTGCAACAGTGTGTATGTATACTTTTCGTGTATAATTTCCCTAGATATCAGGCAACCGGGATATTCAAGCAAAGTTACCACCTTAACCATGGGCGCAGTGTTTTTTTTTCCGCCACCACACATACGCACAAACACTTGGATACAATTAAAGCACTACACCAGCGGAATCTAAAATGTCAATTTTTATGCGTTTGTTTAAAAATTCACAAAAAACTAAATAATATATTAATTGTTGTTAGAATGCGAAAATGCATACTCATGTTTTAAAAAGTATAGAATTGTATTAATCTTCTATTTTCGGATGTAAAGGAATGGGAATCAAGCAACTGCAAAAATGCATATTTCGATGTATTTAAAAATAAATAAATACGAAAGAATTATCCTGCGTATTCGATTCAAAGAAGGTTAGAAGGAAAGTTATTCAAAGATAGTTATTCAAAAGATAGCTTTCAAAAGATTTATAAATTTGAAAGATAGTTATTTAAAGATCGATCTCCGATCTTTCTGATGATGTCAGGAAGAAAACTTCCTGATAATATTTTCGATCACCAAGGAACCGATTTGCGTGAATATCGCTCAAAATCGGATTTCAATATAAAATAACTAAAAAACTATTTCGAATTAAAAAAAAAAGAACTCGCCGGGGTATGTCGTACCGGCAGCTCAGCTAACTCATTATCGAATTTCTCAGCTGTCCGAAGATAAAAGATTTTCCGCTACAGACGACACACACACACACACACAGACAGACAAACAAACAAACATTTTCTTTTATTATTCAAAATTACGAATCCAAATTTCGCACCCCCAAATGACACGCCGAAATGCAGTCCCTAATGAATTATATTCATAGCAGAATCTATGGAATTTCATGTGTTGCGTGGATCAAATATTTTCACATGGTTCTATTTATGAAACACTTTGTAAAGAACTTGCCATTCCTTCTTTATCTCAATTTCCAAGACAAATTATTCTGCGCTACTTCCATACTCAAAAGAAACCAAATACATTAATCACTGTTGCCACACTTTCCGTTTCTATATTTTGCATATTTAGAATATCAAATTCAGAACATATCCAATCCTACTAATGCAAATAGAAACATCAAACCTATTGACTAATTCAATACAAAAACAGAAATGGAATTGGTAATTTCTTCAATTCAATTCAGATGTTCAATAACAAATTCAGTAATACATAACCCAACTTTTTGAATGGCTGCATCTTTATCATCTCCAGTCCGAGATAAAGTATCTTTCTGAAGCAATGATGATGAGAATAAACTCGCATATTCCTAATGAAAAAAAAGCAACTTTATATGCCCATCATCTATTTATTTCACTTACGCGTAGAATATTTCTTATCCTCTGATACATTATTTGAGATTTCATAAGAAATATGATTCAAGATTAAAATATATCCTGGGAAGTGGATCAAAAATGAGTTCTTAAATTCTAAACGCTACCGTTTCCAAGAGATACTAATTCGGAATCCATTTTCTGACATTCTATAGTCAAGTCTCGTTTGCCATTACTTATGTTTCATTCTTTACTCTGCTTTAAATAGCAAATATAAATATATACTGTAAGTATTTTGTAAATTTAATTTGAATTCAATGCAGCAATTTTAAGAGTTGAAATTTTTTGTGGATGTGATAGTTTAGTGGATATGATTAGTTATATAAATAGGGTTTCGTAAAAAGAAAATGGAACCTTAAGAGCTGTTTGTACATGTCTGTACTCCTCCCTCTTTTAAAGCTGGCCCATTCATCGGGCAATCTTGAAACTCGGCTTGCAGATAATAATATAATTAAACTTCGTCAAAATACTACACATACAAATATTTTAGTATTGAACCAGTTCCCTGTTAACTGGACCCCATTCCTGTCTTTTCTCTTCACGTAAAAACTCGAATAAATGTGAGTCAGATAGTGTGTCTCTGCGACTCCGACACGTTATTTGGGCGTCCAGAGGTATTCCTTCTACTCCAGCTGAAATGACTCTGCATCATTCTTCGAAAGTAAACATGAGTGTTCGTATCCAGGGATGTGCTGAAATAAAATTCCTGAATTCAAGAAAGACTCTCAGAGAATTTTATGCTTAGGCTATGCGAATGCCTTATTCATTGTAGTGTCGCAATCTACTAAAGTGCATATTTTATATTTTAAATGTTCTTTTTCGAGCCATGTAAAGTGTAAAAATTCTTGCTCGAATTCGTGACTGATTTGAAACCGCAGCATGTACGTGTTTTCGCTTTTTCGTTTGACGGAGAGGCCGTTGGGCTCTGTTAATTACTTTCCTTATATAGATAATGTATAAGGAAAGTATTGTGACGGGGTCGAAAATTCGAATTCGAGTTTTCGACGGGAGAGCACGTTTCAAGCATCGCTGATCACGAATCAAACATTTTTGAAGTGATGTCTATGTGTGTGTGTGTGTGTGTGTGTGTGTGTGTGAGTGAGCCTGTGGAGACGATATCTCACGAACGAATGGATCGATTCGAATGAAATTTGGTACAAAAATCACAATCCGTGAATACTGGAAGATTATTGTTTTTAAACTCAATCGAATGTTCAGAACCCCCCTAAATTGTCACGTGAAATTTTGAAAAAATCGTCAAAAAATCAAAAACGCTAATAAAGTTACGCAAATAGACATTTCTTATGTAATTTTTCATTAGAAAACGATTGACATAAATTTTAGAACGCGAACGTGAACCGTTCTCGAGATATTGCACATTTTTCAAAAAAATTATCAAAAAGTCATATAAAATAAAAAAAATATTTCCTACTGAGAAACATGTTCACTTTTCATATATAATACCATGCGATAAATTGGGTGACATCATCCTCGTGGATCTAGCTCGTTCCATTCATGAAAAAAGATACTTTGAGTAATACTTTTGTATTTTAGCGCCAATAGTCATTTATCTGATGTAAGAATAACTTATTTCTCCGTTCATAACGCTTGGCGAGATTTTGGCGACGAATTTGGCGGTATGTCGCCAACTTGGCGACTTTTTGAAATGTTGCCAAATTAACGAAAATCTCGCCAAATGAATAAAAATGGCGCTAAATCAATGAAAATGACGACTAATTGTCGAAAATTCAATATCTTGGAAAGAATATAAGTATCTACTATAAGAAAAACCTATTTTGTTTATTGTAAAAGTAGTAAATTTATTACATTATATAAGGAAAGTCATGTGTTGCTCACATCAGATTTTTTTGTCTTGTTTTTGAATTGCTCATTTTTTCTGCGCACTTGTATATGCGAATGCTTGATGTATGTGTTTGTGACGTCAGATGCTGTAAATGTAGAGTGACGCGCTTGACTTTGTTCAGCAGATTGGAAATGGATAAGGGGTGGGAGCAAGCAGTCTGATGAAATTTGACTTCGTAACTTTTAAAAATGGCTAAGAATCTTAATCGCCTCTTAATCTCATATATATATATATATATATATTTGAAATATGTAATATTAAGAATTATGTAAAAATAAAAAAATAAAAATACAATTCAAGTAATATTAACATCACCATAGAAGCAAATTCACGGCCATAATGCCAATAAGAGAAAAGAACAGCACCGTCCCAAATTCGATGATTAATCAGAATTAAATTCATCTTCAGGTCTGAGTATTTAATTCTAATTAACCCAAACAAAAGCCTGTTTCAGATTAAGCAATAGTACATTACTATAAATGCTTAAACTCAGACTACAGGCAACAAAAAATGAAAAAATGAAAATAGGATACATTAAGAAATTTGTATTACCATGCGGCATGAACCCTTCTTCTTCCACCACGTGTATACACGATCAACCTCAACAGCTTAATCTAGAAGCACCGAAATGAACAAGTCGAAATTCTACCAGGGAGGCAGTACGAACGTTCACGGTAATACTCCCTGACCCGTCCAGTGAGTCTAAGCTGGAGACTGGACAAGCAATTCAGAATATAACTTCCCAAATATGCAATCCTGAATATGAATATGAATCAAAGATGAAAATTCTTACTAAACAAGTAATTCATAGGAAAACTGGATAAACGAGAATGCCACTATACACCATTATAAGGGCGCTCAAATTGTAGTTTCAATACTGACAAAAGTTACATTTTTTTGCGAAAATAAAATTCAAAACATTCATGTTAATGCATCTTATTTTCCGATTTTTTGATTTTTCTAATGTTTTTGACTTAATTTATTACATTTTTATTTATTTATATAATTAATAAATAATTATATATAATTTTTTTTTTTTTTTTTTTTTTTTTATACTGTATGTTAGTCACTATTATTGGGAATGTTTTCTAGGGTGTTATCGAGTGAAATTTGATACATTGAGTTGATAATTTTAATAACAAACTTGGGGGGATATGCATTATTAGTCGCTGTACTCAATAATTCTATAAAGTGCGCTAATTTATAATATTCATCACAAATTTTATTAATTCTAAGAGCCTGGTTTATTATAATATTTCTAAATACAGATATATGCAAACAAGAGTCAAAATGTTGAATTTTTGATGTATTAAATTTAAAATCCTGTCTTTTATCATACAAGTTTATAACCATATTACAATTTTGTAAATTTAAATTTAAATCTAAAAAGTTTGCAACATTTGTGTCATTATTACTTGCATTTAATTGTAAATTTTTTGGATAAAAGTTTAATACTATAGGGATATTATTATTTGGGGATGCACATAAAATGTCATCTAAATATCTAAACATGTGCATATTATGCAAGCTTGGATTAATGTTTTTTTCATAGAAGAATAAATACAGATTAGCTAACAATGATGAGGCACACACCCCTTGTGGGATACCAACCTGTTGTTTAAAAAAAGTACCACCATGTTGAATATAATTCTCATAAAGAGTGAAGTTAAGTAATTCTTTAAAAAGAAAATTTGAATATTTTAGGTTGATATTATATTTTTCAAAAATTCCTAAAATAATTCTATACAGATCATTTATATTAATATTATTAAACAAATCCTTGAAATCAAAGGTATAAATACTAAGAATATTAGTAAGAGTTTTCAATTTCTTAACTAATTCAAAACTGTTTTTTACAATATGAGAATTATTTGAGATTTCATCTGACAAGGATACTTCATGTAATATCTTTAATAATAATTTTCCAGCATTAGTAATGTAAGAATTATGCCCGCTGGTAATGGTTCGAAAAGCAACAGGGGATTTATGAAACTTGGGTACTAAAACAATATATGGAATGTTATTACAACTATTTTTTAGATGGATTTGCTTATATTTGGCTGATATTCTATTGTATAAGATTTTAAGGTTAGTTTTATGTAAATTATAGATTTGATTATTAAGTAAGTGTGACTGAAGGGTATTTTTATAATAATATTTACATATAATTGAGTAGTTACCACTAGCCTTATCGACATATGTAATGACAAAATCATTTTGTATTTCTTTAATATCACTTTTAATTGAATTAAGTTTATATGAATTATTAATTTTCTGATTACATATATAATGATTTAAGTATTGCTCTATTAAGACTCTCCAGGGTTTAAAGGCTTCTACAGGGATTTGATATTTATAACTGATTTTATAGATAAATTTATTTAAGTCAAGAAATAAACCTTTACATATTAATTTATGTTTAAGTTTAGTAGGTAAACGGTACTTAGTACCCAGTAACATCAGTGATCTTAGTGCATCATAATTAATAATATTTAGATTTCCCGTTATAACATGCCCATGGTGTTTATCTACGAAGTCTTTGTATTTTTCTAAATGACAGTGGCAATATGACTCTTTATCCAATTCATAATTTTGATTAATATCTATTGATTTGGCAATTTGATTATAATTGAAAATATAACGTCCTAGCGGTTTATCATATTTATAAGCAATTTTAAGATTTACATGTTTGACTGGAAAGTAATTGGAAACCGATTTTAAAAAACTATTTATCTTCAGATTATTTAAGACAGAATTAGTGAAATTCAAGGTACAATATTCGTTTATTTTAGTATTTTGTTTTGATTCGTCATTAAGGTTTAAGTCTGTGACATATAAATAACCATTAAGATTTTTACTTCTGGTAATGAGCAAATCATAGAATAAATGTTTAAAATGAATGTTATCAAATGCAGTACATAGAAAAATGTTATATACCATATTTAATTGCTGTTTTTTAATTGCGAAAATCCAGTTTTTACATTGTTTCCAATCAAAAGTAATTTTAAAATTTGCATGTTGCTGAATGATGGCATTTTTTAGTTCAGATAATGAGGGCAATTTTTTATTATATTTACTTGCTCTTTTAGTTCTTTTCGATTTACTTTTATGATTGTTGAAGCAATTATAAATATTATGGTCTTCATTAGGATAATTAAAGGACTTTTTAACTATATTATGATGATTAAATATTTGATTGAGTCCATATGGAAAAATAGTTTTGTGTGCACAAATGAATTCATTTTCAAGAAACAATCTGTCATAGTAATTTTTTTGAATACACAGAATACTAATTTCAATGTTGTCGAACCCATGTTTAGAAAAATGTTCGTATTCAAATTTTGATTCATTAAGGGTAGTTGCATTATTTGAAAAAAATTTTATGTGATTCCTGTGTACGTTAATTCGGAGGTGCAGAGGATTGCTGGTTTGACCTATATATGACATATTACATTTTTTACATTCAATTTGGTAGATACAATTATATGTTTTACAGAAGACAAAATTATTGCTACAATTGATCTGATTACTATTAGCAAACGGACAAGTTTTACATCTATTAGAATTACAAGATTTAAATTTAAGTGTGTTATTTAGTGATGCATGGCTGTACGATTGAAAGTTATATGAAGTGAACAAAGAATACTGGATGGATGTACCGAATGAAGATGGAATAGTCATAGATGAAAAAGGATATTGTTGGTAGCTGGATATCGATCTAGGAGAACCCAACAAGTTCTCGAATACCGAGCTTGGATGTCAGAGAGCATCCAGTTGCCAGTCGCTAAATTTTGATAATATGACATCATGTAATAGGGAAAGATAGTAACCTTTATTTCCCCAAAATAAAGGCACTTGCATTAAAAAAGAGACTCTTTAGCCAAGAATGCACCTTAATTCAAATACAAAGGTGGAGACACAATTACGACATATGAAAGGTACCATTATTTTTCAAACTAATGGATCATCTAAAACACTTTGAAAATAAATCAACTAATGTGTAGACACATTAAAACCTGGATTAAATAAATGCTTAGGAATAAGCAAAACTAGGATAGATAGTGGAAAAATATACATTGACTATTCCATACATAACACATTGACTATTCCAGAATAAATTGATTCAAATTAACATCCATCAATACAACATGAAACACAATATTTTACCTCAGAACTAATATAATCTAAGAATAATACAACCATTGCTGTAAATACAGGATTCAAATTCTTCCAATAAATATACATTTATTTAATGGTTCAACAATTAAGAGATTCAACGTATGAAAGGCTACGTACGATCACAAAATCAATAAGATATTCAATATATGAAAAACTAAGATCGATCACAAAAACAATGGCTAAGAATAGAATTATTACCTAGGAATTACAATTACCAGACATTTTAAAATGATAAGATTAGGGATAATGAGATAAAAATGAAGTTACCCATTGATGTGAAAAATTTTAAAGCGCGGGTTCAGAGTAGATCAAGAAAGAAACGTGACAGGTATGAAACTGAAGTATGGAACGTATGTGATATCGTTTTGTATCGTATACGTAACAGAAAACTATTGTTATTATTTGAGTGTCCTGGCGACAAATTTGACACATTATCCTCAAATTTATGACGTTTAGAGAGTCTTCGAGAAACTTTTCGAATTTTATAGATTGGTTGAAAACTTCATGAGTTACGCGCTTTTATTTTAAACTTCCCACACCGGGTATAAGTTCGTCATTGCTCTGTTGCGTTATTGATGTGATAAAAAAAGAAATGAAAATAAAATAAATTCAAAAACAATGAAATATCGTATCTTTTCATTAGCTGTCCTGTACCATTCACACACGCAGCAAACATCAACCTTTTTCCATTTGAAATAAGCGAAAGGAGTATAATTCACATCAATCTATAACGAGTAAATGATGTGCTCCCTTTTTACTTTCCTTATATACATAATGTATAAGGAAAGTATTGTGACGGGGTCGAAAATTCGAATTCGAGTTTTCGACGGGAGAACACGTTTCAAGCATTCCTGATCACGAGTCAAACATTTTTGAAGTGATGTCTCTGTGTGTGTGTGTGTGTGAAAGTATGTGTGTGTGTGTGTCAGTGGGTCTGTGAAGACGATAACTGACGAACGAATGGACCGATTCGAACCAAATTTGGTACAAAAATCACAATCTGTAAACACTGGAAGCCTATTGTTTTTATACGCAATCGAATGTTCAGAACCCCCCTAAATTTTCGAATGAAATTTTGAAAAAATCGTCAAAAAATCAAAACCACTAATAACGTTACACAAATAGACATTTCTTATGTAATTTTTCATTAGAAAACGATTGACATAAATTTTAGAACGCTAACATGAACCGTTCTCGAGATATTGCACATTTTTCAAAAAAATTATCAAAAAGTCATATAAAATAGAAAAAAAAATATTTCCTCTTGAGAAACATGTTCACTTTTCATATATAATATCATGCGATAAATTGGGTGACATCATTCTCGTGGATCTAGCTCGTTCCATTCGTGAAAAAAGATACTTTGAGTAATATTTTTGCATTTGAATGCCAATTTATCTGCTGTAAGAACAACTAATTTCTTCGTCCATAACGCTTGGCGAGATTTTGGCAACGAAATTGGCGGAATGTCGCCAACTTGGCGACTTTTTGAAATATTGCCAAATTAACGAAAATCTCGCCAAATGGATAAAAATGACGCTAAATCAATGAAAATGACGACTATTTGTCGAAAATTCAATATCTTGGAAAGGATATTAGTATCTACTAGAAGAAAAACCTATTTATTTTACACTAAAAGTAGTAAATTCATTTCATTATATAAGGAAAGTCATGTGTTGCCCACATCAGATTTTCTTTTAAAGAGTCATGAGGAATAATCATCTAGATATTCTGTTCTAAAATGGTCGTTCTAATAATTTCGCTTTTATAGCTTGTGCCGACCACACACTCAACCGGTGGAGGGATGTCAAATGTTACAGCCAATCAATACAACCATTGTCAATAATTTTGTCGTTTGTGATCCAATTAGGATGAAATAAACTGCATTTTGTCTAATATATCGAAACTTTATAATTAAAAAAATCAAAAATTATCGAAACTTTATAATTAAACAAGAAAGGTCAACCATGCATAAAGCATTGATTATGAAACACTTTCCAACTTCAATACAATTTTATTTGAACATATCTAAAATGCGATACATTTCTCGGTAATATTTTTTAAATTATACACAATACTACATTAATTTATTATATTTGAAAACTTAAAACTTCATCGAAAAAAATGAACTTCATTCAAATGACGGCATTGAAATATAAATTGCCTGGTTTAAACATCTCTAAAATGCGATACATTTATCTGAAATATTTTTAAAATTATCGTAATACTACAATAATTTATTATATTTGAAAACTTCATCGAAAACAAATGAAATTTATTCAAATGACGTCATCGAAATATAACACGCCTGGCCCCCTCTATAAAAACAGCATTTCATTCACAAACATTTTTCCATTCATTTCATTCATCTCAATACTATAATAATTAATTTTATTTAAAAACTTAAGACCATGGAGGTACAAGTAATTAAACTCTATGCTTAAAACTTCATCGAAAAAATCGTCCTTCTCTGTGTAAAATCAATGAATATTTCATTCATATCAGCTATATTGCAGACTCCATGAGCTAAATAATTTTGTGTTAAAAAAATGCAGCAATTCTTATACAACTCATTCTACATATTTTGCTGTTTACATTTTCCATAAGTGAAAAGTAGGCTTCGTTGTAGAAATAATCAAATTTGGATGATCATTTAAACTCAAATATATTTTAATTGCGTTGTTTCAGTATGTAGATGCACAGAATTTAAGCAAACATAAAGCGGTTTTAGGACGGATAAAACACAAAATATGAATTAAAAAGAACTTTAAAAATCACGATTTTGATACAAGATGGATGCTATATTTTATTTTAAAGTGGGTCACGTGATCGCTTCATATAAAAGGTATAATTATTTTAATTTTTATTTTAAAAACTACTGAATATATTTTGCTGAAATTTTTTTTATATATTTTAAGGGATAATTTGAATATGTTCTACAATTTTCGAAGCAATTTGTGAATTTTAAATCCGCTTAAAAAATTTTTAAAAAATTAGGTCCCATAGGGCTCAATGTATTTCATATTTTTAACCCGTGTTCAATCCAAAACTAATTGGGTGACATTATTAATTTATATTCCCATAGGTCCCACAGACCGTCTGAATAACATAGTAAAATTTCATTTTGATAAAGTCATTTTTACGGCAGTTATCGTGCTGACAGACAGACAGATAGACAGACAGAATGAACAAAGTCATAAACACTTTTCAACTTTATTATAAAGTGTTAAAAATCAAAAATTATCGAAATCATCTATTAGTTACCCTGTACCATCGTCATTCACAACACACATCAACCTTTTTCCATTAGAAATATACGAAAGGGATGAAGTTTCATATCGATATCTACCTATAGAGTTACTCACTATGTATTTTAACTATTTTTTATAAACAACTATTTTTAAAATCAGTTACCAGATGCAAAATATTTTAGGTAATGAAAATTTAATAAATGAAGCAAAATGTTACTACCAGAAACTTTTCTGAAATATGTATAAAAGACTATTTAAGCGAAGAATGCTAAATAACTTTGAAGTAAGTATGTATTACGAAGTAATTGCCTGACCTGATTATAAGACTCCTTATGTATTACGTTTCTTCAAAAGCTAACTTAACTGAAATGTGTGGTGTTAACATAGTATCATAATGATTTACCTCATATTAATAATATATCACATAATATAGCATATAAATCTGTGTACGGGGTTTTATAGCTAGAAACTATTGTTAAATGAGATAATGTTTGTGCGTGTGTGACTGATGCGAAGACTTCAAGCGGAGTAGACTTCCATATCCGGAGCGGCTATGATGCAATTTTAACGCATCAGTGATACACGTAAAGACTGTTGTTTCTATCGGCTTGGATGAAGGCTAGCGCTCCCTGTGTCTCACGATCTTTGACGTATTAATTTAGGGGAAAACATATAATGTGAAAAATTGTAACGATTGACGGCATATTAATAGATCATGTAAAATAGCATATGAATCTGTGTACGGAGCTTCATAGCTGGAAACCATTGTTGAATGAGATAATGTTGTTGCATGTGTGACTGATGCGAAGACTTCAAGCGAAGTAGACTGTCTCTTCCATATTCGGAGCGGCTATGATGCTATTTCAACACACCAGTGTTACATGTAGTAACTGTTGCCTCTATCGACTTGGGTGATAGCTAACGCTCCCTGTGTCTCACTATCTTTGACATGTTAATTTAGCGGAAACATGTAATTTGAAAAATTGTAACGATTTACCGCATATTAATAGATCATGTAATATAGCATATAAATCTGTGAACGGGTCTATGTAGCTAGAAACCTTTGTTGAACGAGATAATGTAAACCAGAAGAGGTATGGAAAATAAAACACTATTTAAATATTTTTGAACATGGCAATCGGTGTAAGGAACCAGAGACCACCCAGGTGGTATGTTCCAAGTAAGTTCGGTGCAATAAAATTTAATTGCCTCAGACAATTAGTCAGACTCAATGTTACCAAAAATAGGCAGATATATCTTACTCAAATTCATAATACTGCAATAAATGAACAGTGCTCTGCAGAAATCACATGCCACTAGGGAAAACTTCAATAACAAGTTTTCACTTGACGGACAAGTACGGCCCCGACAACTTCTTCTAACCCAATCCAGGAACAAAGGCAATAGTGAGAAGCATTAGTATGAAGCAATAGTGCTAATCAACAAATGCAATATTGCGAATATCTTGAGAATGATATGCCGTATTGATGGGCAAGCTTAATCAGTGTATCCGATGGGGTATCGATATTGCATCAATATAGCTCCTCATCATATCGATACTGCACCTTATCAATGCCATTTCTATTTTTCCTAGAATATAGGATTTACAAAATTTTGAGTTTTAAACTTTTAAAGTTAGAACTTTAAATACAAAGATGTAACTTTTTTTAAATTTTTGCCATTCCATTTCATAATTTTCATTTTACTGTAACTATTTATAGCACAATGGGGTAGTATAATGCTCATATTATGAATAAATTGATTAGATTGATTGAGAAAATGACATTAATCACTTTTTTCGGGTAGAAAGAAAAATTAATAATTTCGCTCAAAATTCCCTGCAACGCAGGATACAACTGATTTAAGGATACACTAAATCTCTTTAGTTAGAGTTTTTCCTTCGTTTTTAACACTTTACAACAAAGTTGAAAAGTGTTTATGACTTTGTTCAGTCTGTCTGTCTGTCTGTCTGTCTGTCTGTCTGTCCGTTAGCACGATAACTGCCGTAAAAATGACTTAATCAAAATGAAATTTTAGTATGTTGTTCAGACGGTCTGTAGGACCTATGGGAATATAAATGAATAATATCACACAATTAGTTTTGGATTGAACCCGGGTTGAAAAAATGAAATACATTGAGCCCTATGGGACCTAATTTTTCTAACATTTTTTAAACGGATTTAAAATTCGCAAATTGCTTCGAAAATTTTAGGTAATAGTCAAATTGTTCCATAAAATATATAAAAAAAAATTCAGCTAAATATATTCAGTAGTTTTTTAAATAAAAATTAAAATAATAATTACACATCTTATATGAAAAGATCACATGACCATGATATGAAACGATCACATGACCCACTTCAAAATGAGATATGGCATCCATCTTGTTTCAAATTCGTGATTTTTTAAAGTTCTTTTTAATTCATATTGAGTGTTGTATCCATCCTAAAACTACTTTATTTCTGCTTAAATTCTGTGCATCTACATACTAAAACAACACAATGACAATATATTTGAGTTTAAATTCTCATTCAAATTTGATTATTTCTACAATTAAGCCTATTTTTCACCTATGTAAAATGTAAACAGCAAAATATGTAGAATGAGTTGTATTAAAATTACTGTATTTCTTTAACACAAAATAATACAGTCCATGGAGTCTGCATGGCTGATATGAATGAAATATTAATTGATTTTATAAACAGAAGGACGATATTTTTCGATGAAGTTTTAAGCATAAAGTTTATGAATTGTAGCTCCATGGTCTTAATTTTTAAATAAAATAAATTATTATAGTATTGTGATGAATGAAATGGAGAAAGTTATGAATGAAATCCTGCTTTTATAGAGAGATCCAGGCGTGTTATTTTTTCTATGACGTCATTTGAATTAATTTCAGTTGTTTTCGATGAAGTTTTCAAATATAATAAATTATCGTAGTATTATGATAGATTTAAAAATATTACCGTGGAATGTATTGCATTTTAGAGATATTTAAACCACGCAATTTATATTTCAATGCCGTCTTTTGAATGAAGTTCATTTTTTTCAATGAAGGTTTAAGTTTTCAAATATAATAAATCAATGTAGTATCGTGATAAGTTTTAAAATATTACCGAGGAATGTATTGCATTTTCGACTTTTTTAAATAAAATTGCATTGAAGTTGGAAAGTGTTTCATAATCAATGCTTTAAGCATGATTGATCTTTCTTGTTTTTACTTCGAATTTGCTGGTTTGTTAGTAGTGACGAAAGAGATATAAAGCATCCCCGTAACAACTATTAATTTTTGCGTAATTATATTGATTAATCTTTCCTGTATTAGCTACTAGCAGCGATTATCTGGCATTTCCCGAGATTTACGATGCAAAATTCTTTCGGTTTAGCCGTTATCCCGTGATGTTGGATCATACATACATACATACTTTCCTTCTTCATATATTAGATTCAACTTAATAAAATTTGTTGAGTAAGCCCCTGTGCAAAATAAACCATAGTGATAGAGTTTTCATTTAAATTCATATTTCAAACCTGCGATTTTCAAAAGTGACTAATACGTTCAATAAACTCCTACAAAACTCAGAGATTTAATTGACTTTCACGTTTGAAACAAATGATTTCCAAACTTTTTCGTTGGTAATCATGGAGTTAAAGAGTAGAACTCCTAGGAAAAAGTTTCGTTTTTCATTAATATCGCCGCAACCCCTGGTGGTAAAAACTCGAAACATGGACTAAATTTTAAGTGGAGCTATTTCAAGACTACCCACCAAATTGCATCAAATTCTGTTCAGCCGCTCTCCCGTGATGTTGGATCATACATACATACATACCTACGTTTTTTCTTTATATATATATATATAGATAGATAGATAGATAGATAGTCCAGTTTTAATTTAGTTCAGTAGAATATCTTCTAGTCAGATGAAACGTAACTGGGCATGATTCTTCTCCTTCTTGACTAGACAGAGCAGTGTAATCCCTGACTTTCTCGGTCGTTTTGTATCATCTGACTTATTATCAGAGACAATTCTCCAGTTCTTAATCTTGCTAATGCCAAAATACTTGTCTACACAGTCAATCCATCTGAATTTTGCCCTTTCTCTAGGCCTAACTCCAATTGACTTGGCCAGAAACATTTACTTAGTTTCCATTTTGTCGTCCATTCGAATGACATGTTCATCCCATTTCATTTTTTGTATCTTTATGTATTTAACAGCGCCTGTGATTCTTTATATAGATGATATAGTTCGAAATTGAATTTTCTTCGCCACACTGCATTTGACTGTATACCACCAAATTTGCTTCTTAAAAACTTTCCTTTAAAGGTCTGCAGTGCATTTTCGACTCTCCAGATCATGATTAGATTAAAGAAAAATCTGATATGGGCAGCACGTGACAAATATATTTTTTCTTTCATGATTCATTAAATTGAGTTTAATTATCCAAAATAATACGGATGCTTATTTGATATTATATCCCATTTGCAGTTTCAATACGTCTTCTTTTCCATTTCACGATTTAATGTATTTTAAAACGCTGCCAACTTCTCAAAGATCTGTTTTGCCAATCCATTGCCAATCCATGGCAAAATCCATTTTGCCAATAAAAAGGCAGGTTTTGTGCTTACGAATCGTACCAAAATCTAATCAGCACCAGAGCAAACCACAAGTGCTTCACTTTACAAATTTTGTGATATTTCGTCCATTAGTTTTGAGCTAGAGAGAATAGATTCATTCCACAGACAGATACGTACACACACACACAGACGCCACGTTAAAAAGAGTTTTTTCGTGTTCTGGAATAAGCGCCTGCTGCTTTAATAATCAACGAATGGGTTTATGATTTTTTTTTTCAGGAGTGGTCTGCGATATTTAAGGCAACTGTTGAAAAATAATTAACGTTGGATGGCTCAGCAATTTAATATATCGTAATATAAACCCATGAAACGTAATATAAACTCATATAAAACGTATGAAAAGTACATATTTTTTTAATTGATAGAAATTTATCTATTCATCGTATGAACTCTGTTCAAAGTTTGTTTGAAAGAAAATTTTACGATACGTCTGATGGTGTTAAGATAGAAACTGTTTATAATATTTTAGGATACCAAAGAACGCATTTGTGTTAAAATCACCCAAAATCGTTGTAAATCGGACTAAAACAGGGATAACTAAAAGCTAATTCGAAGTTAAAGATAACGTCGATGTGCACCTGCTCAGGTCCTGAAATACCAAATTTTGTGGCAGTACGACACTTTAATTTCCCGCTACACCTGCACACACACACACACACAAAGAGCGAGAGATCTTCTTTTATTAAGTAAGAAGATAAATTTTTTTGCGGTTTTTGATTCCATACGTCACCATAGTAGCAAAGCTGCGCTTTAAATACATAAACCGTCTGTTGTCAATTAATCTGATTATACTTTTGAAAATACTTTTTATTTCTAACTGATTCATAGATTACAAGAAAGATCAATCATGCATAAAGCAATGATTATGAATCACTTCTCAACAGAAATGCAATTTTATTTAAACATCTCTGTAATGCGATACATTCAGTAGTGATATTTTTTTTAATTTATCACAGTACTACAATAATTTATTTTACTTAAAAACTTAAATCCATGGTGGTAAAAATACTTTTTAACTCTGCTTAAAACTTCGTCGAAACAGGCAATGCCATAAAATCACCTGCTTCTCTATGTAAAATCAATGAATATTTCATTCAAATCACCCATATTCCAGACTCCAGAACTAAATAATTTTGCGTTAAAAAATTCAGCAATTCTTATACAACTCATCTTTCAGCTTGATGTATATTCTGCATCCTTTAAAATTAGGCTTCGTTGTAGAAATAATCAAAGTTTGATGATCATTTAAACTAAAAAATATTGTAACTGCGTTAACGCAGAATATAAATGCACAGAAAATACACAAAAATAAAGCAGTTTTGAGACGGATGCAACACTAAATATAAATTTAAAAGAACTTTAAAAATTACGATTTTTACACTGGATAAAAAAGATGGATACCATATTTTAGTTTGAAGTGTGTCACGTGATCTCTTCATGTAATATGAGTGTAATTATTATTTTTATTTTCATTTCAAAAACTACCGAACATATTTTGTTCAAATTTTTACTTTCGATGTCAGAGGTTTTTAAAGATGTCGGAGGTTTGAAACCTAGACTGACCCTAGTACGACTAGTCCGGATTCAGTGGGCTCTGGAAGATTGAGCGCCGATTTCAAATTGAGAGGCTAACGACCACGAAGGATACTAACCTGGGTAAAAATAGTAGTAGCAGGAGACTAACCTGCGGTAAAAATAACAGAAGGTGGTCAGTAATATTGTCAGTTACCCGTCAATCTGCTGACATTAGAGATTGGAGAATGCATAGTCTATTTCGACAATAAGAGTTTGCAATTTCGTCCCAGTAGCTCAACGGTAGAGCGTCGACTAGCCAGTGCGGAGATCTAGGATTCGATTACCGATTGTTGCAGCAAGACTCATTACAATTTCTTGCTACCAATACACTTAGCGGTTACTTTTTATTGAAAAACGCTAAAACATGCGAAACCGGTTCATAGATGCTGAATGCTGCTGATAAGCGCGATTTACAGGTTCGATATCGCTTCCTGTGGACGGGTTCTTTGGCTTTGAACTGTTAGTGACTAAATTTACTGAAGTAATTCAACAGGGAAAACTTAAGATTAATTCGTAATAAAGCTAAAAGCTGGTGCGCCTGTCTGGTAGCATGGATTGCCCTAAATGTAATTACAATGGTGTTGGTACAAATGATGAATGATTCCACCACTGATTCCTTTAGGACTCAATCCCCTTTAGAGAGATAATGTAGCAGCGAAACATTTATTCCATTTTAAGTCTGAGAATAATGACACACATCCGTGATAAGATTGGAAGTACCCGCGTAAGCCGATGAATTAGGAATAATTTGGAGTGTAGGATTAAAGTTTAAATGGTATAAATATTTCCGTTGTCAAACAAATTTGAAGAAATCTGAAGGAGTTGCATTTAATTAGCTGTTGATACAAATTTCTACTACTTTTACAGTAGTTCATTACAATATAGCTTTTAACACTTTCCAACACAGTTGAAAAGTGTTTATGACTTTGGTCATTCTGTTTGTCTGTCTGTCTGTCTCTATCCGTTCGCACGATAACTGCCGTAAAAATGATTTTATCAAAATGAAATTTTAGTATGTTGTTGAGACTTTATCAAAAAAGGCAATGCTATAAATCGTCTGCTTCTCTATGTAAAAATCGATGAATATTTCATTCATATCACTTATATTCCAGATTCCAAAGCTAAATAACCTTGCAGGAAAAAAATTCATCAATTCTTATACAACTCATCTTGCAATTGCTTGATTTGTTTAAATTATGCATGCTATAGAAATGCGGCTTTGTTGTAGCAATAATCAAAGTTTAGTGATCGTTTAAAATAAAAAATATTGAAATAGTGTTGGCACACAACTTAGATACACAGATAATACGAACAAATAAAGCGGTTTTAGGACGGATGCAACACTAAATATAAATTTCAACGATCTTTAAAAATCACGAGCTTTACACAGCGAAAAAAATGGATGCCATATATCATGGGTGTAATTATTATTCGTTTATCCTGATTTTCACAAAAGACATACTTGTATTTTAACATCTGATAATCCAACACCGCTGAAACGTGATCTAGCTAAAATATATGTTCAGTGAAAAATATTATGTGATAAGAAAAATGCTCTAAATTGTGAATACTTCAATGATTTAAGAACACGAGTTTCTCGCTTATAAATTCTTTGACAATTTAATTACGTTCTTATTGCAGACTTATTTGTGGCTTTGTTAGATTACTAAAAATTTATTAACTGCATCTTTTTCCTGTTTACGCTTATTGTAACAACAAGCGTAAACAGGCAAAAGATATATTGAATATAGTTTAAATTATCGAGATTTTCGACTCATTCTTGTATCCTGAGAATACACCAAATGATAAGTCGAATATTATATTGTGGAGGGTTATACCTTTGTTTTACAAAGGGTTATTACTTCTCTTCATATCGAAAAATTGCAAGCAAATTAATCTTTTGAAAAGTCATGAAATACTTTTTAAAGCGGAATATTTTATAAAATGCAATAACTAGTATTAAACTAGTTTTCATAAGAAAAAAACCTTTGTAAAACAAAGGTATAAGTAAATGTAATATTCTGTGGTTTAAAGTATTCAATTTTACGCAAGTAGAGATAAATCATTCTATGCATAAAACGATTGTAGTAAAGTGCGTCGAGATATTTAAACCACGCAATTTATATTTCAATGCCGTCTTTTGAATGAAGTTCATTTTATTCAATGAAGGTTTAAGTTTTCAAATATAAATAAATTAATGTAGTATTGTGAGAAGTTTTAAAATATTACCGAGGAATGTATTGCATTTTAGACATGTTTAAATAAAATTGCATTGAAGTTGGAAAGTGTTTCATAATCAATGCTTTAAGCATGATTGATCTTTCTTGTTTTTACTTCGAATTTGCTGGTTTGTTAGTAGTGACGAAAGAGATATAAAGCATCCCCGTAACAACTATTAATTTTTGCGTAATTATATTGATTAATCTTTCCTGTATTAGCTACTAGCAGCGATTATCTGGCATTTCCCGAGATTTACGATGCAAAATTCTTTCGGTTTAGCCGTTATCCCGTGATGTTGGATCATACATACATACATACTTTCCTTCTTCATATATTAGATTCAACTTAATAAAATTTGTTGAGTAAGCCCCTGTGCAAAATAAACCATAGTGATAGAGTTTTCATTTAAATTCATATTTCAAACCTGCGATTTTCAAAAGTGACTAATACGTTCAATAAACTCCTGCAAAACTCAGAGATTTAATTGACTTTCACGTTTGAAACAAATGATTTCCAAACTTTTTCGTTGGTAATCATGGAGTTAAAGAGTAGAACTCCTAGGAAAAAGTTTCGTTTTTCATTAATATCGCCGCAACCCCTGGTGGTAAAAACTCGAAACATGGACTAAATTTTAAGTGGAGCTATTTCAAGACTACCCACCAAATTGCATCAAATTCTGTTCAGCCGCTCTCCCATGATGTTGGATCATACATACATACATACCTACGTTTTTTCTTTATATATATATATATAGATAGATAGATAGATAGATAGTCCAGTTTTAATTTAGTTCAGTAGAATATCTTCTAGTCAGATGAAACGTAACTGGGCATGATTCTTCTCCTTCTTGACTAGACAGAGCAGTGTAATCCCTGACTTTCTCGGTCGTTTTGTATCATCTGACTTATTATCAGAGACAATTCTCCAGTTCTTAATCTTGCTAATGCCAAAATACTTGTCTACACAGTCAATCCATCTGAATTTTGCCCTTTCTCTAGGCCTAACTCCAATTGACTTGGCCAGAAACATTTACTTAGTTTCCATTTTGTCGTCCATTCGAATGACATGTTCATCCCATTTCATTTTTTGTATCTTTATGTATTTAACAGCGCCTGTGATTCTTTATATAGATGATATAGTTCGAAATTGAATTTTCTTCGCCACACTGCATTTGACTGTATACCACCAAATTTGCTTCTTAAAAACTTTCCTTTAAAGGTCTGCAGTGCATTTTCGACTCTCCAGATCATGATTAGATTAAAGAAAAATCTGATATGGGCAGCACGTGACAAATATATTTTTTCTTTCATGATTCATTAAATTGAGTTTAATTATCCAAAATAATACGGATGCTTATTTGATATTATATCCCATTTGCAGTTTCAATACGTCTTCTTTTCCATTTCACGATTTAATGTATTTTAAAACGCTGCCAACTTCTCAAAGATCTGTTTTGCCAATCCATTGCCAATCCATGGCAAAATCCATTTTGCCAATAAAAAGGCAGGTTTTGTGCTTACGAATCGTACCAAAATCTAATCAGCACCAGAGCAAACCACAAGTGCTTCACTTTACAAATTTTGTGATATTTCGTCCATTAGTTTTGAGCTAGAGAGAATAGATTCATTCCACAGACAGATACGTACACACACACACAGACGCCACGTTAAAAAGAGTTTTTTCGTGTTCTGGAATAAGCGCCTGCTGCTTTAATAATCAACGAATGGGTTTATGATTTTTTTTTTTTCAGGAGTGGTCTGCGATATTTAAGGCAACTGTTGAAAAATAATGAACGTTGGATGGCTCAGCAATTTAATATATCGTAATATAAACCCATGAAACGTAATATAAACTCATATAAAACGTATGAAAAGTACATATTTTTTTAATTGATAGAAATTTATCTATTCATCGTATGAACTCTGTTCAAAGTTTGTTTGAAAGAAAATTTTACGATACGTCTGATGGTGTTAAGATAGAAACTGTTTATAATATTTTAGGATACCAAAGAACGCATTTGTGTTAAAATCACCCAAAATCGTTGTAAATCGGACTAAAACAGGGATAACTAAAAGCTAATTCGAAGTTAAAGATAACGTCGATGTGCACCTGCTCAGGTCCTGAAATACCAAATTTTGTGGCAGTACGACACTTTAATTTCCCGCTACACCTGCACACACACACACACACAAAGAGCGAGAGATCTTCTTTTATTAAGTACTAGCCGCCTTTGGCGACCAGCCTGTTCGCTACCCTTGAAAATTCTGACCGTGGCAAATTCTAACCGTGGCACACTCGCTGGCGCGACCTACCAGAAGGAACGACCTACCAGGAAGTGCCACCCAATTTAGACAGGAACTCAGTGGGGGAGGCATCCACAGGGACCGTACCCTCCTTCCCCTACCACCAACCTCTCGGAAGGACTTACGGTCCCGCATGTTTAACGTGATCGTACTCCGCCTGAACACGGCGGCAGTTTTGGCAGTGGCGGGAATCGAACCCGGACCTACCTAGTGCAAATCCCGCGCGCTAACCACTGGGCTACCGCGCCATCCGCGACAATCTCCATAACCTTCTTTTTATTCACCCAATTTAGACCGGAACCCAGTAGGGGAGGCATCCACAGGGTCCGTACCCTCCTTCCTCTACCAACAACCTCTCGGAAGGACTTACGGATCCACATGTTTAACGTGATCGTACTCCGCGTGAAAATGGCAGCAGTTTTGGCAGTGGCGGCAATCGAACCCTAGCCTACCGAGTGCAATTCCCGCGCGCCAACCACTGGGCTACCGCGCCCTCCGCGACAATCTCCATAACCTTCTTTTTATTCACCCAATTTAGACCGGAACCCAGTGGGAAAGTCATCCACAGGGTGCGTACCCTCCTTCCTCTACCACCAACCTCTCGGAAGGACTTACGGACCCACATGTTTAACGTGATCGTACTCCGCGTGAACACGGCAGCAGTTTTGTCAGTGGAGGGAATCGAACCCGGGCCTACCGAGTGAAATTCCCGCACGCTAACCACTGGGCTACCGCGCCCTCCGCGACAATCTCCATAACTTTCTTTTTATTCACCCAATTTGGACCAGGACCCAGTGGGGGAGGCATCCACAGAGACCGTACCCTCCTTTCCCTGCCACCAACCTCTCGGAAGGAATTATCGACCCATATGTTTAAGGTGATCGTACTCCGCATCAGTGGCGGGAATCGAACCCAGGCCTACCGAGTGCAATTCTCGCGCGCTAACTTCCCGCGCGCTAATTTAAATTTATAACGACCATATGCTAGGCTCTTAATTCCACCATCCTCGTTCCATCGTTCCATCATTTAAAATAGCCATAAAATTAAAATATCCATTTAAAATATCTATAAATTAAAATATCCATAAATTAAAATATCCATTTAAAATAAAAAAATCAACCATATCGTTCCACCAATCCATAAATATAATAATTTCAAATACATCACCACAATTCAAACCACCATAATTCAATCATTTAAATTATTTAAAATATCCATTTAAAAATATCCATTTAAAATATCATATAAATATAATAATTTCGCCCGATGTATACAACACTTATGCTCGTAATTCAGTTAAAACCGAAAGCGCGGTCTCCATGGAGACGGGGAAGAAACTAATGCGGATGGGGGGAAAATGCCTTTGAGGAACTGAGCCGGTAGCCGACAAATTTAAAATCATGGCGTCTTTAAAATTGCCATCCTGAAGGCAATTTTCATTATTTCTGGACCAGATTGGACTTGTAAGAATGCCAGATGTTTGACCTTTCTGAAAATGTAAATTATTAGTCGAAATTATGAGTACTTTTCACGATGCGAGAATTTAAAAACCAAAAATCGTTTTCTTGAGCAAAAAGTGACTTTTGTTTTAAAATCTTTAAAAAATATTAGAAATCGAAATTCAGATTTGAAATTGATATATTTTTACTCGAAATTCTCTGCTCTTTCCGATGGTGTAATTTGTTTTTTTCTACGATGTCTGGATCGTGGAGAAAAAAGGGCAAAAAGGGCAAAAAACGGTCGAAATCGCATAAAACATTAAATAAATAAAAAAATAATTAAAATTTTAAAAATCGGTTTTCACGTGTCCCCTTCCCTCCCCCCCGGGTCTCCGATTGCCAAATTTCGTAGCTCTCCGACGCGCGGTCGCGAAACGTATAGTGTATAAGACAGACACACAGACATTGCCTTTTATTATATAGAAGAAGATAAATTTTTTTGCGGTTTTTGATTCCATACGTCACCATAGTAGCAAAGCTGCGCTTTAAATACATAAACCGTCTGTTGTCAATTAATCTGATTATACTTTTGAAAATACTTTTTATTTCTAACTGATTCATAGATTACAAGAAAGATCAATCATGCATAAAGCAATGATTATGAATCACTTCTCAACAGAAATGCAATTTTATTTAAACATCTCTGTAATGCGATACATTCAGTAGTGATATTTTTTTTAATTTATCACAGTACTACAATAATTTATTTTACTTAAAAACTTAAATCCATGGTGGTAAAAATACTTTTTAACTCTGCTTAAAACTTCGTCGAAACAGGCAATGCCATAAAATCACCTGCTTCTCTATGTAAAATCAATGAATATTTCATTCAAATCACCCATATTCCAGACTCCAGAACTAAATAATTTTGCGTTAAAAAATTCAGCAATTCTTATACAACTCATCTTTCAGCTTGATGTATATTCTGCATCCTTTAAAATTAGGCTTCGTTGTAGAAATAATCAAAGTTTGATGATCATTTAAACTAAAAAATATTGTAACTGCGTTAACACAGAATATAAATGCACAGAAAATACACAAAAATAAAGCAGTTTTGAGACGGATGCAACACTAAATATAAATTTAAAAGAACTTTAAAAATTACGATTTTTACACTGGATAAAAAAGATGGATACCATATTTTAGTTTGAAGTGTGTCACGTGATCTCTTCATGTAATATGAGTGTAATTATTATTTTTATTTTCATTTCAAAAACTACCGAACATATTTTGTTCAAATTTTTACTTTCGATGTCAGAGGTTTTTAAAGATGTCGGAGGTTTGAAACCTAGACTGACCCTAGTACGACTAGTCCGGATTCAGTGGGCTCTGGAAGATTGAGCGCCGATTTCAAATTGAGAGGCTAACGACCACGAAGGATACTAACCTGGGTAAAAATAGTAGTAGCAGGAGACTAACCTGCGGTAAAAATAACAGAAGGTGGTCAGTAATATTGTCAGTTACCCGTCAATCTGCTGACATTAGAGATTGGAGAATGCATAGTCTATTTCGACAATAAGAGTTTGCAATTTCGTCCCAGTAGCTCAACGGTAGAGCGTCGACTAGCCAGTGCGGAGATCTAGGATTCGATTACCGATTGTTGCAGCAAGACTCATTACAATTTCTTGCTACCAATACACTTAGCGGTTACTTTTTATTGAAAAACGCTAAAACATGCGAAACCGGTTCATAGATGCTGAATGCTGCTGATAAGCGCGATTTATAGGTTCGATATCGCTTCCTGTGGACGGGTTCTTTGGCTTTGAACTGTTAGTGACTAAATTTACTGAAGTAATTCAACAGGGAAAACTTAAGATTAATTCGTAATAAAGCTAAAAGCTGGTGCGCCTGTCTGGTAGCATGGATTGCCCTAAATGTAATTACAATGGTGTTGGTACAAATGATGAATGATTCCACCACTGATTCCTTTAGGACTCAATCCCCTTTAGAGAGATAATGTAGCAGCGAAACATTTATTCCATTTTAAGTCTGAGAATAATGACACACATCCGTGATAAGATTGGAAGTACCCGCGTAAGCCGATGAATTAGGAATAATTTGGAGTGTAGGATTAAAGTTTAAATGGTATAAATATTTCCGTTGTCAAACAAATTTGAAGAAATCTGAAGGAGTTGCATTTAATTAGCTGTTGATACAAATTTCTACTACTTTTACAGTAGTTCATTACAATATAGCTTTTAACACTTTCCAACACAGTTGAAAAGTGTTTATGACTTTGGTCATTCTGTTTGTTTGTCTGTCTGTCTGTCTCTATCCGTTCGCACGATAACTGCCGTAAAAATGATTTTATCAAAATGAAATTTTAGTATGTTGTTGAGACTTTATCAAAAAAGGCAATGCTATAAATCGTCTGCTTCTCTATGTAAAAATCGATGAATATTTCATTCATATCACTTATATTCCAGATTCCAAAGCTAAATAACCTTGCTGGAAAAAAATTCATCAATTCTTATACAACTCATCTTGCAATTGCTTGATTTGTTTACATTATGCATGCTATAGAAATGCGGCTTTTTTGTAGCAATAATCAAAGTTTAGTGATCGTTTGAAATAAAAAAATATTGAAATAGTGTTGGCACACAACTTAGATACACAGATAATACGAACAAATAAAGCGGTTTTAGGACGGATGCAACACTAAATATAAATTTCAACGATCTTTAAAAATCACGAGCTTTACACAGCGAAAAAAAAATGGATGCCATATATCATGGGTGTAATTATTATTCGTTTTTCCTGATTTTCACAGAAGACATACTTGTATTTTAACATCTGGTAATCCAACACCGCTGAAACGTGATCTAGCTAAAATATATGTTCAGTGAAAAATATTATGTGATAAGAAAAATGCTCTAAATTGTGAATACTTCAATGATTTAAGAACACGAGTTTCTCGTTTAAAAATTCTTTGACAATTTAATTACGTTCTCATTGCAGACTTATTTGTGGCTTTGTTAGATTGCTAAAAATTTATTAACTGCATCTTTTTCCTGTTTACGCTTATTGTAACAACAAGCGTAAACAGGAAAAAGATATATTGAATATAGTTTAAATTATCGAGATTTTCAACTCATTCTTGTATCCTGAGAATACACCAAATGATAAGTCGAATATTATATTGTGGAGGGTTATTACTTCTCGTCATATGGAAAAATTGCAAGCAAATTAATCTTTTGAAAAGTCATGAAATACTTTTTAAAGCGGAATATTTTATAAAGTGCAATAACTAGTATTAAACTAGTTTTCATAAGAAAAAAACCTTTGTAAAACAAAGGTATAAGCAAATGTAATATTCTGTGGTTTAAAGTATTCAATTTTACGCAAGTAGAGATAAATCATTCTATGCATAAAACGATTGTAGTAAAGTGTGTCGAATAAATCAAAAGTTTTATGATAGGTCCATAATAGCATGTCAGAAAAACGTGTGCAAAATTTCAAATTTTAGACTGATACGATAAGATTATAGATCGCTGCAAAGGCTATACAGACTTCTAGAGTTTAAAAAGTTGATAATACCGCAACTAGCCCCTTTTTTCCATATAATTATCTTTTTTAACACTTTACAACAAAGTTGAAAAGTGTTTATGACTTTCTTCATTCTGTCTGTCTGTCTGTCTGTCCGTTAACACAATAACTGCCGTAAAAATGACTTAATCAAAATGAAATTTTAGTATGTTGTTCAGACGATCTGTGGGACCTATGGGAATATAAATGAATAATATCACCCAATTAGTTTTGGATTGAACCCGGGTTGAAAAAATGAAATACATTGGACCCTATGGGACCTAATTTTTCAAGCATTTTTTAAGAGGATTGAAAATTCACAAATTGCTTCGAAAGTTTTAGGTAATATTCAAATTATCCCATAAAATATATAAAAAAAATTCAGCGAATTATATTCAGTAGTTTTTTAAATAATAATTAAAATAATAATTACACATCTTATATGAAGCGATCACGTGACCCACTTCAAAATGAAATATGGCATCCATCTTGTCTCAAAATTGTAATTTTTAAAGTTCTTTTTAATTCATATTGAGTGTTGTATCCCTCCTGAAACAGCTTTATTTTTGCCTAAATTCTGTGCATCTACATACTGAAACAACGCAATTACAATATATTTGAGTTTAAATAATCATCCAAATTTGATTATTTCTACAACGAAGTCTATTTTTCACTTATGTAAAATGTAAACAGCAAAATATGTAAAATGAGTTATATAAGAATTACTGTATTTCTTTAACGCAAAATTATTTAGCTCATGGAGTCTGCATAGCTGATATGAATAAAATATTCATTGATTTTACAGAGAAAAGGACGATGATTTTTTCGATGAAGTTTTAAGCATAGAGCTTAATTACTTGTACCTCCATGGTCTTTTAAATAAAATAAAGTTTTTAAGTAAAATAAATTATTATAGTATTCTGATGAATGAAATGAATGGGAAAATGTTTATGAATGAAATGCTGCTCTTATAGAAAGCCAGGCGTTTTATATTTCAATGGCATCATTTGAATAAATTTCAGTTGTTTCTGACGAAGTTTTCAAATATAATAAATTATTGTAGTATTATGATAATGTTAAAAACATTACCGAGGAGCCAGGCGATTTATATTTAATTGACGTCATTTGAACGAAGTTCATTTTTTTCGATGAACTTAGTTTTCAAATATAATAAATTAATGTACTATTGTGATAATTTTTTAAATTTTACCGAGGAATGTATAAAATTTTAGAGATGTTTAAATGAAATTGCATTGAAGTTGGAAAGTGTTTCATAATCTCTGCTTTATGCATGATTGATCTTTCTTGTTACTTATATTTCAGAAATTTTCATAAAAGTTTTAAAAAACTATTAAACTACCAATTTGTTACACAGTTTAATTTTGTCGGCGTTTTCGTATTTATCATATTAAGAAGAAAATTAACAATAACTCCTGTTCGATGAAGATGAAATGGTTTTGTGTATGTAACAGCTTTCTTATATAAGCATTATAAACTTAAAAAATAAAATTTTTCAATATTCTTAAACTTAATAAGACAATTCTTAGAAAACTATAAGAGCTTTGTAAAAACAAATTATTAAACGGAAAATTGCTGTCGCTTGTTGTTTATATCTATCTTTTATAGTTTAGAAAAGGGGTGTCAAACTCAATCTTGTAAAGTGCCAATTTTTTTTTAAAGTATATCAGCTGGCAGGGGTTCAGTTAAACACTAATTTTCTATAAAACAAAATATATTTTATTTAAATTTAAAGTATACATCAAAATTAAAATGACATTAAGTCAAAATGGTTAAAAAGGAGCGTATTATTTCCAAAATCCAGATAATTGATATCTTTTCAGTTATGTCATCGATGTTTGGCGTCAAATCAGTTGTACTGATTTTGAGAATTGTCTGAAGATACTCATCTAAGTCACGAACGATATTGAGATTTATTAATATTTAGATTTATTAAAAGATATTTTATAGTGGTTTTAGTGCTCTGCTGAAGTATGGCCGAGTGTACTACATAGAAAAAAAAATCTGACGTGGACAGCACATGGCTTTCCTTACATAATGCAATGAATTTACTCCTTTTACAATCAAAAAATAATGTATAAGATCCACGGTACTTTGTTTTTAACGTTGAATTGTACATTTGGCGCTTTTCTGGATGACAACATGTAAACCCATTTCAAAGTACCCAATTCACTTATATTTCGCGCAACTCTATAAATAAACAATTATCAATATTGATAGGATCCTCAATAAGCGACATAGTTTATATATTAAGATATTTTAATAATTAATTCATCAATTAAGGGTCATTTTCATTAATTTAGCGTCATTTCTGTAACTTTGACGATATTTTCATCAATCTGGGGTGAAATATCGCCTCGCTAGATTATTCGCCAAGTCCTCCAAATGCATCAGCAAATGTTACAGACAAACGGAGAGAAAAGCATTTCTTATATACTAGACGGTATGCCCTTTATATGACGGAAATCAGAATTTGCGAAACATTATTTCCCATTTGACGTCATTTTTATCAATTTGGCGACATTTTTTCCACTTTGGCAACATTTAAAATAGTCGCCAAGTTGGTAAAATCGAGCTAAATTTCTTACCAAGCATTACGGACGAACGGATGGACGGACAGAGAAATGGTTTACTCTTATAGTCTACGCATATGTTCTTTCCAAGATATTCAACTCAATTAACCATCATTTCATTGGTGCAGCATCGGTTTCATCCATTTGGCGAATTTTTATCAATTGGGTGACATTTTCGTCAATTTGGCAACATTTAATAAGTCAGCAAATTGGAGATGATCAGACAAATTCGTCACCAAATTTTGCCAAACGTTACGAACAGAAAAATAGTTTATTCTTATAGTAGATACTTATATTCTTTCCAAAATATTGAATTTTCGTCAATTAGTCGTAATTTTCATTGATTTAGCGTCATTTTTATCAATTTGGCGACATTTTCGTTAATTTAGCAATATTTAGAAAAGTCACCGAGTTGACGACATTTCGCTAAATTCGTCGCCAAAATCTCGTCCAGCGTTATGGACCAAGAAATAAGTTATTCATATAGCAGATAAATGGCTATTGGCGTTCAAATACAAAAGTATTGCCCAAAGTATTTTTTCTTATGAATGGAAAGAGCCAGATCCACGAAAATGATGTCACCAAATTTATCGCATGGTATTACATATGAAAAGTGAACATATTTCACAATAGTTAATATTTTTGTTTTAATTTATGGGATATTTTGATAAATTCATTTGAAAAATGTGCAATATCTGGAGAACGGTTCCTGCTAGCGTTCTAAAGTTTGTCAATCGTTTTCTAAAGAAAAATTACATAAGAAATGACTATTTGCGTAACTTTATTAAAGGTTTTTATTTTTTGATGAGTTTTCAAAATTTCACTCGAAAATTTACGAGAGTTCTGAACATTCGATTGCGTTTAAAAACACTAGGCTTCCAGTATTCACGGATGATAATTTTTGTGCCAAATTTCGTTTAAATCGCTCCAGTCATTCGTGAGATATCGTCTCCACAGACTCACTGACACACACATGCACACACACATACTTTCACACATACTTTCACACACACGCACACATACTTTCACACACACAAACGCACATACAGACATCACCTCGAAAACGTTTGATTCGCTTTCAGGGGTGCTTGAAACGTGATTTCCCGTCGAAAATTTGAATTTTCCACCCCGTCACAATACTTACCTTATACATTATACTATGTATATAAGGAAAGTAACAAACGCAGGGCGAGATTCTTACGTCAAACTATCAAAGCAGACATGCTGCATTATAATATTATTGTGGGATTACTCAATTTAAAAAGAATTTGTACTTGTGACAAAGATAAGTAGGTGTTCAATAGGTACCTATAAACTGTACCTATGTGTTCAATGTATAGAAAAATTATTTATGAAATTAGAGTATTATTAATTGAGGTTGCGGACAGCTCATAACCTGCGGGCATGTCTGGTTTAGAAGATATATCGAATAAAAATAAGCAAAGTGAGGCAAGGAAGGCGACAGTCCAGTGGTTAGCGGGTCGGGGATTGACGGAAGAAGTCACACGAGGAATAATTTTTTCCCGCGAGACTTCTATTTTTCTCTTTATAAGAATGTAAGTGTTAACTCCCTCGCTTTTTTAACACTTTACAACAAAGTTGAAAAGTGTTTATGACTTTGTTCATTCTGTCTGTCTGTCTGTCCGTTAGCACGATAACTGCCGTAAAATTGACTTAATCAAAATGAAATTTTAGTATGTTGTTCAGACGGTCTGTAGGACCTATGGGAATATAAATTAATAATATCACCCAATTAGTTTTGGATTGAACCCGGGTTGAAAAAATGAAATACATTGAGCCCTATGGGACCTAATACTTCAAACATTTTTTAAGCGGATTTAAAATTCACAAATTGCTCCGAAAATTTTAGGTAATATTCAAATAGTTCCATAAAATATATAAAAAAAAATTTAGTGAAATATATTCAGTAGTTTTTTAAATAAAAATTAAAATAATAATAACACCTCTTATATGAAGCGATCACATGACCATGATATGAAAAGATCACGTGACCCATTTCAAAATGATATATGGCATCTATCTTGTCTCAAAATCGTGATTTTTAAAGTTTTTTTTAATTCATATTGAGAGTTGTATTCCTCTTAAAACTACTTTATTTTTGCATAAATTCTGTGTATCTACATATTGAAACAACGCAATTACAATATATTTGAGTTTAAATGCTCATCCAAATTTGATTATTTCTACAACGAAGCCTATTTTTCACCTATGTAAAATTTAAACAGCAAAATATGTAGAATGAGTTGTATTACATTTTTGCTGTACTTCTTTAACACAAAATCATTTAGATCATGGAGTCTGCATAGCTGATATGAATAAAATATTCATTGATTTTATAAAGATAAGGACGATTTTTTTTCGATGAAGTTTTACGCATAGAGTTTAATTACGTGTAGCTCCATGGTCTTAATTTTTAAATAAAATAAATTATTATAGTATTCTGATGAATGACATGAATGGAAAATTATTTATGAATGAAATGCTGCTTTTATAAAGAGAGCCAGGCGTGTTATTTTTTCTATGACGTCATTTGAATGAATTTCAGTTGTTTTCGATAAAGTTTTCAAATATAATAAATTATCGTAGTATTATGATAATTCTAAAATTATTTCCGAGGAATGTATCACATTTTATAGATGTTTAAACCAGGCAATTTATATGTCAATGCCATCATTTGAATGAAACTCATTTTTTTCGATGAGGGTTTAAGTTTTCAAATATAATAAATTAATGTAGTATTGTGATAAGTTTTAAAATATCACCGAGGAATGTATTGCATTTTAGACATGTTTAAATAAAATTGCATTGTAGTTGGAAAGTGTTTCATCATCAATGCTTTAAGCATGATTGATCTTTCTTGTTTAAATAAAAAATTTGGATTTTTAGAAAAAATATTAGAAAACAAACTACAATATTTATGTAATTGTAATTTCTTTTATTAATTTTATTAACCTAGTTCTTTCAGTTTTGAGTCATGGCGAAATAAATTAGCATTAGATTTAGGAAACAAAAATCCAAAAAATATTCAATACGTGGACTTTTTCTTTTACACAAGTGAGTTGAATGAATGTATTTACACTACTAAATATAAGTATGGCGGCAAACAACTTTTTAAAAAATCTTATGTGGACTTTCCTTATATAATGCAATGAATTTACTACTTTTACAGTAAAAAAAATACGTTGTTCTTATAGTAGATACTAATATTCTTTCCGAGATATTGAATTTTCGTCAATTAATCGTCACTTTTTTTTATTTAGCGTCATTTTTATCCATTTGGCGAGATTTTTCGTTAATTTGTCAACATTTAAAAAATCACCAAGTTGGCGACATTCCGCCAAATTCATTGCCAAAATCTCGCCAAGCGTTATGGATAGAGAAATAAGTTATTCTTATAGCAGACAAATGACTATTGGAGTTTAAATGCAAAAGTATTACTCAAAGTATATTTTCTCATGGACCGAGTTAGATCCACGAGAATGATGTCACCAAATTTGACATATGTGAACATATTTTTCAACAATTAATATTTTTTTTTAATTTATGCGATTTTTTGATAAATTTATTTTTAAAATGTGCAATATCTCGAGAACGATTCATGCTAGCGTTTTATAGTTTATGTCAATCGTTTTCTAAGGGAAAATTACATAAGAAATGTCTATTTGTGTAACTTCATTAAAGGTTTTGATTTTTTGATGATTTTTTCAAGATTCCACTCGAAAATTTAAGGGGTTCTGAACATTCGATTGCGTTTTAAAGCCATAGGCTTCCAGTATTCACGAATTTGTAATATTTGTACTAAATTTCACTCGCGAATCACTCCATTCGTTCGTGAGATATCGTCTCCACAGACACACTGACACACACACACACACACACACACTTTCACACACACACGCACACACACACACACGCACACGCACACGCACACGCACACACGCACACACACACACACACAGACATCACCTCAAAAATGTTTGATTCGTGATCAGGGATGCTTGAAACGTGCTCTACCGTCGAAAACTCGAATTCGAATTTTCGACTCCGTCACAATACTTTCCTTATACATTATTGTATATAAGGAAAGTAAAAATGTTGAACAAAGAAATATATTTTAGATCCCTACTTATCTAAAATAGCTTCATATTTCATAATTTTTGTATCACTTAGAAATTATATTAAAATTTTGGACTTAAATAAAATTGTAAAATATATTAATTAAATATGATAGAGAGATGAAGATTTTACTGGGCACGAGCCAGAGATCGCCATACTGCAAAAGAGGGTTGCCTTTCACGTAAAATATTCTAAAGGAAATTGCTCTATATTTATTGGCATGCTAGAACAATCACGAATACCCAGCAAATACAGGGTCGAGTCACATTATTGTGACCAACTCCTACTTTTGACGTCAACAGCGCGTAGCCAATGAAAGAAGGCACGTGTCGTGAACTGGCTTGGTGGGTATATAAGGTGTGGTGTACGCATTCTCAAAACATTGTTGTGTGGACGTACTTTAGAATTGCTCCTGCTTTTACCAGTTGGTGATCTTCTTGCTTCCGCTTGGGCGTGTTATATCTAGTTACGATAGAGCACGTCGAGCAAAGCAATTCTACAGCTTGCTGTGTACGGGCGATTCGCCATTTTGGATTTTGTGCTTTTCATTTTGGAGTGCCACGTGTGTTGTTACCACGTGGTAGTGCTATTTTTTGGAACTTCTCTACCCTGACGATATGGATTTGGAACGAGGCGGCGTGGCAGCTACTCGCGAACTTGCTGGTGAGCTGGACGAGGAGGAATTCGGGCCTCTCAAGGGTGCCTTGATGAATTACTGCGAAACTCTACCTGATGATGGACTGATGACTGGACTGAAGGAAGAAGTCAAGACCGCCGTCAACTTCTGCACCCTGGCAGTCTACGTGATGACTCTTCACATCAAGGAACTGCTGATGAACGGACTACTGGGACAGGAAGAGGACCAAGTCTCCAAGATTCTAGGTTCGTTACTTTCTGTGAACTCTTTTTTGTTTGCCCAGAAATTGGATAGGTTTATTGATTGTGATATTTATGAGATTTCTAAATGTGAGGGATGTAATTCTAGTGGTCAAATCAAAAGTAAAATGATAGAGCTAGGCTTAATTAAGGAAATTAAAGATGAAGATAAACTTAAAACGGTTGAAAATCCAAATAAAAAAAGAAAGATGGAGGGGCAATCCACTAAGGATGCTCCTACTAAAAGCCAGATTGTAGAAGAAAACTTAAATGTCCATGATAACATGGACTGTAATGAAATAGCTGATAACGTTGTAAATGCAACTGACAATGATTATGTTAAAACTAAGACTTACGCTGAGATTGCCGCGCAACCAGTTGTGTTTAAAAGTACACCTAAACCTAAAACGGTCGAAAATAGTGACAGGCTAACAACAGTTGAAGTTGAGAAAAAAGACCCAAAAGCTGAATGTTTTTTCATAAAGTTCAATGATAATTACAAGGTTCTCCTTAAAAAACTAAATGATATCTCAGGAAATAAAGTATCTGGCACGCTCACAGGAGACATGCTAAAATTGATTCCAAATGACGCTGACACCTACAGGGTTGTACAGCGCCATTTAAGTAGTGAGAAAATCCCCTTCCACAGCTTAAACCTAAAGACGGAAAGGCCAAAAAAGGTAGTTCTGAAGGGGCTACCAACAAATTATAACATGGAGGAAATAAAAATCACTTTAACATCCGAAGGATTAGATGTAGTCCGGGTTTCTCAACTGAGAAACACTAAAACGAGATTACCCCTGCCGATCTTCTTAGTCAGCCTTAGGCCTACGGCAGACTGGCAGAGGGTCTACAGACTAACAAGATTAGGTTACTTGTCTGTGAAGGTAGAGGCCTTCAGAGCACGGGGCTTCAAAATCTGCTACCGGTGCCAACAGTTCAATCACTCCTCGGAGAACTGCAGTATGCCACCTAAGTGCCTTAAGTGTGCTGAAGAACACTTCACACGGGACTGCCAGAGACCTAGGTCTGAGAAGGCTACGTGTGCAAATTGCAATGGAGACCACCCAGCGAACTTCAGGCAATGCCCGAAGAACCCCTGGAACAGAGGAAAGGCACCGGGGTATGCCCCCCCTCCCCAAAATCAGATACCCCCTTGGAGGCAAAAGGCCCTCGGATTAAACTCCCAGGCACCCCCTCAGGGCTCCTCGCACACTGTGCCACAGCAAAATAGATACCAATCTTCAGCACCCACCAGATCGGTGCAAGAACAGGCCCCCAAACCTTCGTCTTCCAGAGAATTGACTCCGGAAGAAGTAAAACTGGCTACTATAGCCATTATAAAGAGAAAGGAAGCCGAAAAAGCCAGACAGACAAGACAGGCGGAACTAGAAGCTAAAATTGTAAATCAATATGCTAAATCAAAAGAAGAAATCAAAACACGTGAAGCCAAAACTAAACGAGTCAGAGAGGAAGAGCTCGCGCAAACCCAGCTGTTAGAAAAAACGGTTGAAAAAAGGCAAAAAACTACTGAGGTCCAAAAGGATACTCACAAAAATGACCAAACCGCGGTTGAGGCTGAGGATATGGAAGCTGAGACTGAACCTGCTGGTAAAATCAATGATGAAAAGATGGATGAAATCCTCAACCTCATCAGAGGGTTTATCACCATGTTCGACCTATATGCAATGAAACACCTGTTGATGCAGTTCGCAGAGCTAATACAAAAAAGAGTGATCCAATGCAAATGGTCTTTGAGGCTTTTAAATTAATCGCGGACTTTAAAAACAACAGTGAGAATCAAACCCGCCATGGCTAGGTCCCAAAAAGAAAGCTTTAAAATAATATTTTGGAATGCGAACGGCATATCTCCAAGAATAAATGAACTTAGGAGCTACGTAAATGAAAATGATGTAGATGCCCTGTTAATTCAGGAAACTAAAGTTAGAGAAAATAAAAAACTAAATATAGCAAACTATATTGGCTATCACAACCTAAGCTCAAATACAACTGCTAGAAACCCCCATGGAGGAACAGCAATATATATCAAAAGAAATATTCCCCACGAGGAAATAAACAACATAAATCTTCAAGGAGTAGAAAATACTAGCATAAAAATTAAAATAAATAATGTAAACCCATTTATCCTAACTTCAATATATGTCAAAAACATGAGTGGTATAAATGTAGCTGCGCAGCTGGAACTGCTTTTCTCGCGATATCCAAACACAATACTCGCGGGCGACTTCAATGCACACCACCGAGCGTGGGGCAGCAGGAGAGCCAACATACGCGGTACACAGATTACTGAACACAACAAACACCAACATCATTGCACCGTCGAGACCAACCTGCTTCTCAGGTGCCAACGGCTCATTCATAGACTTTGTCCTAACGAGAAACATAGAATACGCTCACACTATCGATACCCTAGATGAATTCGACTCGGATCATTTACCGGTATTGGTGACATTCGATCTGAACACTCCCCTTCCAGCCTCTCTGGGACAAGAGAGGGTGAACTGGAACGTTTTCAAAAGAGCACTTGGCAGTACCCAACATTATGAGCACGGCGGATATTGACTCTGCCACACACACACTCACAACAGAAATCAAGAGAGCTATTGCCTCTGCCACAACACATCGTGAGTCACCAAAAATGCCCACACTTTCCCACCAAGTCAAACAATTAGTTAGGCAAAGGAACAGAATGCGTAAGACATGGCAGGCTAATAGAGACCCTACCCTCAAAAGGGAGCTTAACAGACTCACGTGGAAAGTCAGGGATAAAATTGTCGCAGAAAAGCAGCAACAGTATAAAGAGTTAATTGAATCCCTCATCCCAGAAGACGTATCGCTCTGGCAATTCGCTAAAAGACTCAGAAAACCTCAAATTAATCTCCCGCCACTAATAGATGGCGTTAAAATCGCGTACTCAGACGAGGAAAAAGCCGAGGCGCTCGCAAGCCATTATGAAAAACAATTCCAACCAAACCACGATCTAATGTGTCAGGACACCCTAAGAATGGTTAGTCAAACTTTAAATAACTTCAGGAATTCCCCGGTAACGGCTGAGATTGACCCAGCCACCCCGCAGGAGATAGTAGAAATTATTAAAAATCTCAAAAACCGTAAAAGCCCAGGGCACGACAAAATCAGAAATATTGCGGTTAAAAACCTACCCTTAAACGTAATATGTTACTTGACTATCTTAATAAATAAAATATTAAAACTAAACTATTTCCCCAAGGAATGGAAGGAAGCGATAATTATAACAATCCATAAGCCTGGTGAGGATGCCACAATTCCAGCCAACTACAGACCAATTAGCTTGCTACCGACACTTAGTAAAATTACTGAGAAAATTATTCTTAAGAGACTGAACACGCACCTTAGTGAGAATGACATTATCATTCCGGAGCAGTTTGGATTTCGGCCAAAACACTCCACCACTCATCAATTGCTGAGAGTGGTAGAGTACATATCTTCTGGACTTAATAGTAAGACACCCACAGCTGCGATTTTTCTTGACATACAAAAAGCATTTGATAAAGTGTGGCACTGTGGATTAGCATACAAATTGATCACTCTAAAAGTCCCTGACGCACTTGTCAAACTTTTAATCTCATACCTAAATAACAGACACTTCCAGGTTAGAGTAAAAGATAACTCGTCTACACCCAAGCTCATTAAAAGTAGTGTACCGCAAGGATCCATCCTGGGCCCGACACTCTTTACATATATCTAAATGACATCCCCAGGACCCTAGACACGGAGCTGGCACTCTATGCAGACGACAGTGCGATACTTTCAAAACATCCTTACGTCTCAGTAATGCACAGACAGCTACAACAACACTTAGACATACTCCAAACATGGCTGGAAAAATGGCGAATAAAATTAAACCCCAATAAATGTCATTGGATTTATTTCTCTAGAAAACGTAAACCTCCGCCGCCTCTGTACATAAACAACCATGCCCTAAAAGCGGAAAAATCTACTAAATACCTAGGTGTAACGATAGATTCCCACCTAACCTGGAAACAGCACGTAACGAACTTAATCAAAAAAGCGGATATTGCCACAGGAGCCTTATACCCAATGATAGGAAACGGAAATCTAAGTTATCAAAATAAACTCCTAATTTATAAATCGGTCATCCGCCCGGGAATGCTGTATGCAGCACCCGTATGGGGATATGCCTGTAAAACTACTATAGACTTACTAGAGACAAAACAAAACAAAACCCTAAGGATTATAAGGAAAGCTCCTAGATACTTAAGAAACTCGGTAATTAGGAAAGACTTCAAAATAAAAACTGTTAGAGCCCAAATTAAAAAGCTAGCGCTTAAATTCTATAAAAATCTGCCATCTGTTCCAAATGAACTACTATTCAATCTGCATGACTATGATCATCGCAAAGCCAAATCACGTAAGAGACCCCGCGCGGTACTTAATATTGAAAATCGGAATTAGGTAAGTCCCAACTTAAATAGTTGATATTAAATTAAAACTCGATCAATGTTTTCTAAAAAATGTTCTTAAACCTTAAACTGCCAAATTGATAGGAAATCCTTAGAACTGCATCAACTCCCCAAAATTACTCAAACTCTAAATGTGCAACAAACTGCCACACTAGGAGCTAAGTCAAATAATAAAAACAGTAAATCAAAAACCTCCAACCTCCAACTATGGGCAAATGAAATAATGTCACAGTATGAAGATAAGAACCACACCTAGAGATTGGAGATTAAAGGCGCTTCGCGCCTGGTGCTCTTTTCTGGACGAAACCCATTCCTATTTCCTCTCAAAACATTCGGAGCTCAGACTTCGAAGTGTGAGGTTGTGATTTTGCGAAGCTGTTGCTTTTACCTTGTGGTGACTTTTCTTGCTTACGCTTGGGCGTGTTATATCAAGTTACGATAGAGCACGTCGGGCTAAGTAATCTTCAACTTTATTGTGTGCGACTTTTCGCCATTTTGTGCTTTACCACGTGTGTTTTTACCACGTGCTTTTCGTGCCTTGGATTGACCCTGCTGGACTATGGAGCTGGACAGAGAAGTTTTGGAAGTGACGAGGGATGTTGCAAAGAAACTGGATGGAGATGATGCTAGGCCTCTCAGGGATGCCATGAATTCTTATTGTGACTCCCTGCCGCACGATGGACTTTCTCGTACGTGGACCCAGGAAGTGATGGAAACAGTGAACTTTTGTGGATTACTGATCTACACGCTGACTCTGCATATCGGGGATATGCTCAAGAATGGACTCATCACCCAGGACAAGGACCAAGTCTCCCGGATTTTGGGTATGTTCAATTTTGTGAATTCTTTTATGTTAGGCTGTGACATGACTAAATTTAGAAGTAGTGATATGTATTTAATTTTTAATTCATTTGAGGATAGTAATTTAAGATTAAACAACACTGAAATTAAATCTAAACTGTTAGAGATAGGACTAATTAAAGAGATCAAACTTGTTGATAAAACTGAAACGGTTGAAAATTCAAGTAAAAGGGCTAGGACAGAGGAGTTTCCCACTAAGGGAACTCCTACTAAAATCCAGACTGGAGAATCTAACTTAAAACCTAGTGACCATGATAACATGGATTGTAAAATGATGTAACTGTTAAGGATGTAAATTACAAAAGTGTAAATGCAAATTCTAATGAAGTAAATAAGCCTAAGACTTATGCTGAAATTATCGCGCAACCTGTAGTGTTAAAAAGTGCACCAAAATCAAAAACGGTTGCAAATAGTGGTAGTGATATAAGTATGGAAGTAGAGAAAACCCAGTTAGTTTCAGCGCCATTTGACTAGTGAGAAAATCCCCTTCCACAGCTTAAACTTGAAAACAGAAAGGCCCAAAAAGGTAGTTTTGAAGGGGCTACCAGCAAACTATAACATTGAGGAAATAAAACTTACTCTAACATCCATGGGATTAGATGTAGTCCGGGTTTCTCAACTGAGAAACACTAAAACGAGATTACCCCTACCGATCTTCTCAGCCTTAGGCCCACGGAAGACTGGCAGAGGATTTACAGACTGACAAGGTTAGGATACTTGGCTGTGAAGGTAGAGGCCTTCAGAGCACGGGGCTTCAAAATTTGCTACCGGTGCCAGCAGTTCAACCACTCCTCTGAGAACTGCAGTATGCCACCAAAGTGCCTGAAGTGTGCTGAAGAACACTTCACACGGGACTGCCAGAGACCCAGGACAGAGAAGGCAACGTGTGCAAATTGTAATGGAGACCACCCGGCGAACTTCAGGCAATGCCCGAAGAACCCCTGGAACAGAGGAAAGGCACCGGGGTATGCCCCCCCTCCCCCAAAAAATCAGATACCCCCTTGGAGGCAAAAGGCCCTCGGACTAAACCCCCAGGCACCCCCTCAGGACTCCTCGCACATAGTGCCACAGGAAAAAAGACACCAACCTTCAGCACCTACCAGATCGGTGCAAGAGCAGGCCCCCAAATCATCGACCTCCAGAGAATTGACCCTGGAGGAAGTAAGAGCAGCTACAGCTGCCATTAAAAAGAGATCGGAAATAGAAAAAGCCAGACATGCAAAGGATAGGCTTGACAGGAAGGTTGAGGATTGGAAACAAAATAAACGAGTCAGGGGTGAAGAGATCGCGGAAACCCAGCTGTTAGTTAAAACGGGTGAAAAAAAGCAAAAAACTATCGAGTTCCAAAAGGACACTCACAAAAAAGTGCAAACCGCGGTTGAGGCTGAGGAAATGGAAGCTGAGACTGAACCGACTGATAAATCTGATGCTAAAAAGATGGAGGATATCCCCAACCTCATCAGAGGATTTATTAGCATGTTCAATCTAGACGACATAAAACATCTGTTGATGCAGTTCGCAGAGTTAGTACAAAAAAAGAGCGATCCTATGGTAATGGTCTTTGAGGCCCTTAAAATAATCGCGGACTTTAAAAGTAACAGTGAGAATCAAACCCGTCATGCCTAGGTCCCAAAAAGAATCCTTAAAAATAATATTTTGGAATGCGAACGGCTTATCTCCAAGAATAAATGAACTTAGGAACTATGTAAATGAAAATGACGTAGACGCCTTATTAATTCAGGAAACTAAATTTAGAGAAAGTAAAAAACTAAACATAGCCAACTACATATTCTATCATAATCTTAGCTCAAATACTAATGCTAGAACGCCCCATGGAGGAACAGCAGTATACATTAAAAGAAATATTCCCCACGAGGAACTAAACAACATAAATCTTCAAGGTATAGAAAATACTATTATAAAAATTAAAATTAATAATACTAGCCCGTTTATCCTAACCTCAACATATGTCAAAAATATGAGTAGAGTAGATGTAGCTGCGTAACTGGAACTGCTTTTCGCGCGATATCCAAACACGATACTCGCAGGCGACTTCAACGCGCACCACCGAGCGTGGGGCTGTAGGAGAGCCAATTCACGCGGTACACAGATACACAGACTGCTGAACACGACAAACACTAACATTATTGTACCGTCGACACCAACCTTCTTCTCAGGCGCCAACGGCTCATTTATAGACTTTGTCCTAACGCGAAACATAGATTACGCTCACACTATTAGTACCCTGGATGAATTCGACTCGGATCATCTGCCGGTACTGGTGACATTCGACCTGAAAACACCTCTTCCTGCCTCTTTGGGACAAGAGAGGGTCAACTGGGAAGTATTCAAAAGAGCACTCTTCGAGCCGCACTTAGCAGTACCTAACATAATGAGCACGGCGGATATTGACTCTGCCACGCACACACTCACAACAGAAATCAAGAGAGCAATTGCCTCTGCCACAACACATCGTGAGTCTCCAAAAATGCCAACACTTTCGCACCATGTCAAACAATTAGTCAGGCAAAGAAATAGAATACGTAAGACATGGCAGGCTAACAGAGACCCCGCCCTTAAAAGGGAGCTTAACAGACTCACGTGCAAAGTCAGGGAAAAAATTGTCGCAGAAAAGCAGCAACAGTATAAAGAACTAATCGAATCCCTTAGCCCAGAAGACGTATCGCTCTGGCAATTCGCAAAAAGACTCAGAAAACCTCAAATTAAGCTCCCGCCACTAATAGATGGTGCTAAAATCGCGTACTCAGACGAGGAAAAAGCCGAGGCGCTCGCAAGCCATTATGAAAAACAATTCCAACCAAACCACGATCTAATGTGTCAGGACACCCTAAGAATGGTTAGTCAAACTTTAAATAACCTCAGGAATTCCCCGGTAACGGCTGAGATTGACCCAGCCACCCCGCAGGAGATAGTAGAAATTATTAAAAATCTCAAAAACCGTAAAAGCCCAGGGCACGACAAAATCAGAAATATTGCGGTTAAAAACCTACCCTTAAACGTAATATGTTACTTGACTATCTTAATAAATAAAATATTAAAACTAAACTATTTCCCCAAGGAATGGAAGGAAGCGATAATTATAACAATCCATAAGCCTGGTGAGGATGCCACAATTCCAGCCAACTACAGACCAATTAGCTTGCTACCGACACTTAGTAAAATTACTGAGAAAATTATTCTTAAGAGACTGAACACGCACCTTAGTGAGAATGACATTATCATTCCGGAGCAGTTTGGATTTCGGCCAAAGCACTCCACCACTCATCAATTGCTGAGAGTGGTAGAGTACATATCTTCTGGTCTCAATAACAAGACACCCACAGCTGCGATTTTTCTGGACATACAAAAAGCCTTTGATAAAGTATGGTACTGTGGATTAGCGTACAAATTGATCACTTTTAAAGTGATCAATTTGTACGCTAATCCACAGTACCATACTTTATCAGTCCCTGACGCACTTGTCAAACTTTTAATCTCATACTTAAATAACAGACACTTTCAAGTCAGAGTAGGAGGTAACTTATCTACACCCAAGCTCATTAAAAGTAGTGTACCGCAAGGTTCTATCCTGGGCCCGACACTCTTTAACATATACCTGAACGACATCCCTAGGACTCCAAACACAGAGCTGGCACTCTATGCAGACGACAGTGCGATACTTGCAAAACACCCCTATGTCTCAGTAATGCACAGACAGCTACAACAACACTTAGACATACTCCAAACTTGGCTGGAAAAATGGCGAATAAAATTAAACCCCAATAAATGTCATTGGATTTATTTCTCTAGAAAACGTAAACCTCCGCCGCCTCTGTACATAAACAACCATGCCCTAAAAGAGGAAAAATCTACTAAATACCTAGGTGTAACGATAGATTCCCACCTAACCTGGAAACAGCACGTAACGAACTTAATCAAAAAAGCGTATATGGCCACAGGAGCCTTATACCCAATGATAGGAAACGGAAATCTAAGTTATCAAAATAAACTCCTAATTTATAAATCGGTCATCCGCCCGGGAATGCTGTATGCAGCACCCGTATGGGGATATGCCTGTAAAACTACAATAGACCTCCTAGAGACAAAACAAAACAAAATCCTACGGATTATCAGGAAAGCTCCCAGGTACTTAAGAAACTCGGTAATTAGGAATGACTTCAAAATAAAAACTGTTAGAGCCCAAAAAGCTAGCGCTTAAATTTTACAGAAATTTGCCATCCGTTCCAAACGAACTGTTATTCAATCTGCATGACTTTGATCATCGCAAGGCCAAATCTCGTAAGAGACCCCGCGCTGTTCTAAACATCGATAATCGGAATTAAAAGATCCCACCTCAAACATCTGATTTTTAAATAAAACTCTCGACTATTATTTTATAAAAAAAAAAAAAAAAATTCTAAACTCTTAACTGCCAAAACGCTAGGTAACCCTCAGATCTGCATCAACCCCCCAAACTGCTTAAACTCTAAATGTGCAACAAACTGCCACACTAGGAGCTAGGACAAATAATAAAAATTAGTAAATAAAAACCTCGAACCTCCAATTAGGGTCACTGAGTTAATGTCACAGTTTGATGATAAGAACCACATATTGAAACTGGAGATTAAAGGCGCTTCGTGCCTGGTGCTCTGTCTTGTACGACACTACGATTTTTTCTCAAAACATATGACTGGTTGCTGCCATGGCTAAAAGGAGCGATTTATCAAATTTAGAATAAGGGATGACTATCGGGTTTCGAGCCAAGCGTGGCAGTATTTCCGAAACAACGAAGTTTGTGAACTGTTTGCGTGCTACTGTGGTTAAAATGTATCGACATTGAAGAAATTACACAATTGCGGATGATCGATGGGGAAACTGCGGAGCACCAGGAGCCATTGATCTGAGGCCACGTCGGCTCCGAAGGTTCGTAAGAGCCGATCGCCGCTCTACAGTGGAGAACGACAGTTCACAACGACATTTCACAAACGACAGTTCAGCGGACCCTGCTGCGTAACAATCTCCTAATCAGACGAACGGTCACTGCACCTATGCTGCTAACGAAGATGCATCGACAGAAAATACTTTACATTTGCACTTCAGTATCGGAATTGGACCTCCGCTGATAACAAAAGATTGCCTTCTCCGATGAGTCACATTTCCTGCTTCATCGAAAGGATGGACGTTGGCAGAGAACAAACACTCATCAACCATTGCTGGAAGAGCACGAGGCGGTGAGAGCAGCGTTAGAGTCTGGGGAATGTTTTCGCGGTATTCTCAGGGTCCACTCATACCTGTGAAAGGTATTATGAACCGAATTCAATATGAATCCTTCCTTGCAGATCACGTAGACCCATACATGCTGATTGTCTTTCCTGTGGCGGATGGGGTCTACCAGCACGATAATGCAACGTGTCACACAGCGAGAACAATCCGAGAGTGGTTGAAGGAGCAGGATAAAAACTTAAAAGTACTTCCCTGGCCCAATTTCGCCATTTCGTTCTTCTAAATATTCAACGACGAAATGAACTCATCCCATGCTCTCGTATAGGCAAAGTATAATTTATAAACATCAGAAAGCATCAAAAAAACATAAATCATATACTTTTAAATATATTCATTATTGTTATTTCACATGTCTGAATAGAGGTATTTAATATCATCTATTGAACTTAAAAGTACAACAAATTAATAATTCTTGTATGATTTCTATATATTTTTCAAAGTTTTCTTCTGGGAGTTCGATATTTCCTTACAATGATGCTCCACCTCTTGAAGAAGTCACTATCGTTGTTCTTCGTCTTTTGTTGTTTTTTTTCACCCAGTAATCTTAGATGAGCTTAAGTGCAGATGAACTTACGTTCAGCAAAAACATCGACGATTTGACTAACACCACAATTGACGATTTAAAATCTATAATAAACAAAGTGTGGCATATTAACAAAGCTTAAGATTTAAACCAGGGAATCAGATCTAAGTCAAAACCTAAATACGTTACTCCATTCAATAAAAAGTCAAAATTAACGGAATTATAAACGCCTTGGAGAAGTCAGCGTAAGCAGTCTCATCACTTAAATCAGCTCTCAAAAGTATTGATATATCCACACTACTAAACTAAGTTAAACTAGTAACAATAGAACGCTGCGGTATAAATCCGTATGAATCAGTAAAGTTTTTTTACTTGAGAGAAAATCTTATTATGGATGACAGCCTCAAAAACCTTAGCAAATGGTGACAAAACAGCAATTTGTCTATAGGTTTTTTTATGTCACTCTTATCAACCTTCTTATGAACATGAAGGATCTTGGAATGCTTCCAAATATCTAGGGAAACATTAGTATTAAGTGACAAATTGAATAAAATGGGAAACGGATAAGTAAGACTTTCTTGGCTGCATCTTTTAACAGCAGAAAACTGAATCAAATCAATATCCAGTTATTGGATTTTGACTTATTGATCTAAATCAATATATCATTGTCACTAATTATGCCAATATTTATCAAGTCAATTATATTAGAACACAATAAACGAAACTGCTGCTTATGGGAATAGAACTTTCTAGTATTTCCTTGCAGCAGGCACAAGAAAATTAGGTAACTACAATTTTTCTTGGGAGTTATGTGGCATCTTCCTCAGTTCAGGAACAATGCTATCTTAACAAAAGGTAAGATATAACCAAGATACACCTGCAATAGTAAGACTGTTCTGCAATGAATTTTTCTAAATCTTATCGCTAAATCCAATGAAGGGGATCCCACTTATAACGAACTCGAATGTAGTGAAGTATAGGTTATTTCATTTTTTTTTCTATCACTTTGCATCTGCAATGCTTTCATAATATTAAACATATTGCTTATAGCAAACAATTAGATACCCGTACATCAGATATTGCGAAGTTTTTAGTGTGGCAGAAAAATATTGTCTTCTTGGAACTTCTTGCGGTAAAATAAAATCCCAAGAACAACAATTAGTTTAGTAACTGTGGTGCGCATTTAGAAAAAGGAACTTAAAGTTCAACCTTAGCTTAATTACTATTAACATATAATCTATCTTTTAACATGGCCATCAAATCGTACATAGTGGAACTCATTATTATTGTAGTACATTCCGATGTGTGCCTGTTAATAACCCTCCAATTATTTATCTTTCGCGCGAGTTCTGTAAAAGAATTATTAATTAATATAGTACTAAATTGACTGCACCGTTTTAACTTTAACAATAAAACATTTATTAACAACATAAAATACTTAATTATTTAATTACAACAATTATTCTTCCCATTAATTATTGCGGCCGAGACATGTGAGACCAGTATGAAAATGCCTAAAATGTGGTTAGGACCAGATATCATATTTGAGGAACATATACCTTCAAGTCTGTCTTGGACTTTGTTAGCAACACGTACTTGATGTCGTCCTTATTACTAGCATTAACTCGTAGTGTAATGCATGGACACGTAAATTCGTCGATCATATTGTACTGCTGACTCAAACACTCGCACTTATGTCATTCTCGTAGTCATATCTGCATTCGCCAAGTCATACGTATATATCTTTAACTGAGTATCATCACCGTTATATCATCATGTCACACAAGTATTGTCGTTCTTATTTACCAAGTCATCGTGCTTCTATATCCCATCGAACTCTTATTCCACAAGTGTCGTTATGAAGTCACGCCATCGCATATCCAAGTTATTTTTATCTATTTTTGTGCTGTCTTAGGTTGTGACTCTTTTGCCTCAGGACTGACACTCCCCCTTTTGCACTTCCCGGCCGTCCAAACAGTTACCTTACACCTTTCTGGTAGGTCGGACGGTTTGGGTCTCAACAACAACAACTCCCCCTTTTGCTTCTATTGGCTGCATTCATGGTCATGCCACAAGCATGTCCTCAATTGGTCAGCATCCTTATCGAATGTCGTTAATTCACATTTTCTCAAGAGTTCGACCCCTCTGTCTCGATGCCCCTAAATTTATGGTTTTCTGACCTCTGGATTCACGTTTCGTAAACCGTGGCGTCATTCAGACTGGAGGTTTCAGATCAATAAATAATTGGCATAAAACTGTCTCACTAAAACACGTGTGAGATTTATTTCTGGTCTCACAGTAACAAAGATTCATCCCCAACCACTTTCCTAAATACATCTCCCAATACGTAGAGATGGCCTATATACAAGAAGATTGCCTGAAAATTTTCAGATGATACTTGGCATGATGTTCATCCGCAAACAACGAAAAACTGCTCTGTTGGAAATATGCTGGATTTTAGGAGAAATCCAACAATTCATCATTTCCAATCCTGTTTATGAAAATAGTTCAATGTGTAATAACGTACGAGAAGGGAAATATTACTTTTGACGATTTGATTTTCCAGACGATATTACTTTTGACAATTATACTGCAAGTGATTATTGTCTTGAAACAGAAGTAAAAGAGACCAAGAATTACTAACGTTGCTGATATAATACGTCTGATTAATTCCGAATCTTAAGAAACCGAAACTGGTTGAAAAAATCTGATGTGGGCAGCACATGACTTTCCCTGCAGACTTATATCCACGTTCTCTTTATTTTAATTAAATTCATTTCACTTTTAATTCAATTTCCGTTCTCATTCGGTAACCGGACTTGTTTTCAAAGGTGGTGTAGAGAAAATACGAAAAACTAAAATATCTCGAGAACGGCTAGTCCTACTGTAATGGGGTTGGTCTTATTCTTTTCTTCGCTAAAAATTACGTATTAAACGAGCATTTAATGGATATATTTGAGTTTACCTAGTTCTTTAGTTTAGATTTTGACGATTTTTGCGGGCCATTTTGCAAAAAAAGGCAGGTTATTTTTTTCCGAATCGTACCAAAATCTAATCAGCACCAGAGTGACCTATACGTGACTCATCTACCGAATTTTGTGAAATTCGGTTCATTAGTTTTTCAGCTAGAGTGGATACAAGCTTTTGAGGGCCATTTCGCAAAAAAAGGCGGGTTCTTTTATTCCGAATCGTACCCAAAACTAATCAGCACTAGCCCCGCCCACAAGTGACTTACCTACCAAATTTTGTGAAATTCGGTCCATTAGTTTTTTAGTTACAGTGGATACAAAATCTGCACAGACTTAATGGATATATTTGAGTATACCCAGTTTTTTATTTTAGATTTTGGCAATTTTTGCGGGTCATTTTGCAAAAAAAGGCAGGTTGTTTTTTTCTGAATCGTACCAAAATCTAATCAGCACCAGGGTGACCTATACGTGACTCATCTACCGAATTTTGTGTAATTCACTTTTAATTCAATTTTTTGTAATTCACTTTTAATTCAATTTTCGTTCTCATTCGGTAACCGGGCTTATTTTCAAAGGTGGCGTAGGGAAAGTACGAAAAACTAAAATATCTCGAGAACGGCTAGTCCTAGTGTAATGGGGTTGGTCTTATTCTTTTCGTCGTTAAACATTACGTATTAAACGGGCATTTAATGGATATATCTTAGTATACCTAGTTCTTTAGTTTAGATTTTGAAGATTTTTGCGGGCCGTTTTGCAAAAAAAGGCAGGTTATTTTTTTCCGAATCGTACCAAAATCTAATCAGCACCAGAGTGACCTATACGTGACTCATCTACCGAATTTTGTGAAATTCGGTCCATTAGTTTTTCAGCTAGAGTGGATACAAGCTTTTGCGGGCCATTTCGCAAAAAAAGGCGGGTTCTTTTATTCCGAATCGTACCCAAAACTAATCAGCACTAGCCCCGCCCACAAGTGACTTACCTACCAAATTTTGTGAAATTCGGTCGATTAGTTTTTTAGTTACAGTGGATACAAAATCTGCACAGACAGACAGACAGACACACAGACAGACACACAGACAGACAGACAGACAGACAGACAGACAGACAGACACACAGACACACGCACAGACGTCACGCTAAAAATGGTTTTTTCGTATTCTAGGGGTCTCGAAACGTGTAGATCCGTCGAAAACTCGAGTTGTGATTTTCGGCATGATTCCAATACTTTCCCTATACATTACCATGTATTTCCGAAATAACGAAGTTTGTGAACTGTTTGCGTGCTACTGTGGTTAAAATGTATCGACATTGAAGAAATTACACAATTGCGGATGATCGATGGGGAAACTGCGGAGCACCAGGAGCCATTGATCTGAGGCCACGTCGGCTCCGAAGGTTCGTAAGAGCCGATCGCCGCTCTACAGTGGAGAACGACAGTTCACAACGACATTTCACAAACGACAGTTCAGCGGACCCTGCTGCGTAACAATCTCCTAATCAGACGAACGGTCACTGCACCTATGCTGCTAACGAAGATGCATCGACAGAAAATACTTTACATTTGCACTTCAGTATCGGAATTGGACCTCCGCTGATAACAAAAGATTGCCTTCTCCGATGAGTCACATTTCCTGCTTCATCGAAAGGATGGACGTTGGCAGAGAACAAACACTCATCAACCATTGCTGGAAGAGCACGAGGCGGTGAGAGCAGCGTTAGAGTCTGGGGAATGTTTTCGCGGTATTCTCAGGGTCCACTCATACCTGTGAAAGGTATTATGAACCGAATTCAATATGAATCCTTCCTTGCAGATCACGTAGACCCATACATGCTGATTGTCTTTCCTGTGGCGGATGGGGTCTACCAGCACGATAATGCAACGTGTCACACAGCGAGAACAATCCGAGAGTGGTTGAAGGAGCAGGATAAAAACTTAAAAGTACTTCCCTGGCCCAATTTCGCCATTTCGTTCTTCTAAATATTCAACGACGAAATGAACTCATCCCATGCTCTCGTATAGGCAAAGTATAATTTATAAACATCAGAAAGCATCAAAAAAACATAAATCATATACTTTTAAATATATTCATTATTGTTATTTCACATGTCTGAATAGAGGTATTTAATATCATCTATTGAACTTAAAAGTACAACAAATTAATAATTCTTGTATGATTTCTATATATTTTTCAAAGTTTTCTTCTGGGAGTTCGATATTTCCTTACAATGATGCTCCACCTCTTGAAGAAGTCACTATCGTTGTTCTTCGTCTTTTGTTGTTTTTTTTCACCCAGTAATCTTAGATGAGCTTAAGTGCAGATGAACTTACGTTCAGCAAAAACATCGACGATTTGACTAACACCACAATTGACGATTTAAAATCTATAATAAACAAAGTGTGGCATATTAACAAAGCTTAAGATTTAAACCAGGGAATCAGATCTAAGTCAAAACCTAAATACGTTACTCCATTCAATAAAAAGTCAAAATTAACGGAATTATAAACGCCTTGGAGAAGTCAGCGTAAGCAGTCTCATCACTTAAATCAGCTCTCAAAAGTATTGATATATCCACACTACTAAACTAAGTTAAACTAGTAACAATAGAACGCTGCGGTATAAATCCGTATGAATCAGTAAAGTTTTTTTACTTGAGAGAAAATCTTATTATGGATGACAGCCTCAAAAACCTTAGCAAATGGTGACAAAACAGCAATTTGTCTATAGGTTTTTTTATGTCACTCTTATCAACCTTCTTATGAACATGAAGGATCTTGGAATGCTTCCAAATATCTAGGGAAACATTAGTATTAAGTGACAAATTGAATAAAATGGGAAACGGATAAGTAAGACTTTCTTGGCTGCATCTTTTAACAGCAGAAAACTGAATCAAATCAATATCCAGTTATTGGATTTTGACTTATTGATCTAAATCAATATATCATTGTCACTAATTATGCCAATATTTATCAAGTCAATTATATTAGAACACAATAAACGAAACTGCTGCTTATGGGAATAGAACTTTCTAGTATTTCCTTGCAGCAGGCACAAGAAAATTAGGTAACTACAATTTTTCTTGGGAGTTATGTGGCATCTTCCTCAGTTCAGGAACAATGCTATCTTAACAAAAGGTAAGATATAACCAAGATACACCTGCAATAGTAAGACTGTTCTGCAATGAATTTTTCTAAATCTTATCGCTAAATCCAATGAAGGGGATCCCACTTATAACGAACTCGAATGTAGTGAAGTATAGGTTATTTCATTTTTTTTTCTATCACTTTGCATCTGCAATGCTTTCATAATATTAAACATATTGCTTATAGCAAACAATTAGATACCCGTACATCAGATATTGCGAAGTTTTTAGTGTGGCAGAAAAATATTGTCTTCTTGGAACTTCTTGCGGTAAAATAAAATCCCAAGAACAACAATTAGTTTAGTAACTGTGGTGCGCATTTAGAAAAAGGAACTTAAAGTTCAACCTTAGCTTAATTACTATTAACATATAATCTATCTTTTAACATGGCCATCAAATCGTACATAGTGGAACTCATTATTATTGTAGTACATTCCGATGTGTGCCTGTTAATAACCCTCCAATTATTTATCTTTCGCGCGAGTTCTGTAAAAGAATTATTAATTAATATAGTACTAAATTGACTGCACCGTTTTAACTTTAACAATAAAACATTTATTAACAACATAAAATACTTAATTATTTAATTACAACAATTATTCTTCCCATTAATTATTGCGGCCGAGACATGTGAGACCAGTATGAAAATGCCTAAAATGTGGTTAGGACCAGATATCATATTTGAGGAACATATACCTTCAAGTCTGTCTTGGACTTTGTTAGCAACACGTACTTGATGTCGTCCTTATTACTAGCATTAACTCGTAGTGTAATGCATGGACACGTAAATTCGTCGATCATATTGTACTGCTGACTCAAACACTCGCACTTATGTCATTCTCGTAGTCATATCTGCATTCGCCAAGTCATACGTATATATCTTTAACTGAGTATCATCACCGTTATATCATCATGTCACACAAGTATTGTCGTTCTTATTTACCAAGTCATCGTGCTTCTATATCCCATCGAACTCTTATTCCACAAGTGTCGTTATGAAGTCACGCCATCGCATATCCAAGTTATTTTTATCTATTTTTGTGCTGTCTTAGGTTGTGACTCTTTTGCCTCAGGACTGACACTCCCCCTTTTGCACTTCCCGGCCGTCCAAACAGTTACCTTACACCTTTCTGGTAGGTCGGACGGTTTGGGTCTCAACAACAACAACTCCCCCTTTTGCTTCTATTGGCTGCATTCATGGTCATGCCACAAGCATGTCCTCAATTGGTCAGCATCCTTATCGAATGTCGTTAATTCACATTTTCTCAAGAGTTCGACCCCTCTGTCTCGATGCCCCTAAATTTATGGTTTTCTGACCTCTGGATTCACGTTTCGTAAACCGTGGCGTCATTCAGACTGGAGGTTTCAGATCAATAAATAATTGGCATAAAACTGTCTCACTAAAACACGTGTGAGATTTATTTCTGGTCTCACAGTAACAAAGATTCATCCCCAACCACTTTCCTAAATACATCTCCCAATACGTAGAGATGGCCTATATACAAGAAGATTGCCTGAAAATTTTCAGATGATACTTGGCATGATGTTCATCCGCAAACAACGAAAAACTGCTCTGTTGGAAATATGCTGGATTTTAGGAGAAATCCAACAATTCATCATTTCCAATCCTGTTTATGAAAATAGTTCAATGTGTAATAACGTACGAGAAGGGAAATATTACTTTTGACGATTTGATTTTCCAGACGATATTACTTTTGACAATTATACTGCAAGTGATTATTGTCTTGAAACAGAAGTAAAAGAGACCAAGAATTACTAACGTTGCTGATATAATACGTCTGATTAATTCCGAATCTTAAGAAACCGAAACTGGTTGAAAAAATCTGATGTGGGCAGCACATGACTTTCCCTGCAGACTTATATCCACGTTCTCTTTATTTTAATTAAATTCATTTCACTTTTAATTCAATTTCCGTTCTCATTCGGTAACCGGACTTGTTTTCAAAGGTGGTGTAGAGAAAATACGAAAAACTAAAATATCTCGAGAACGGCTAGTCCTACTGTAATGGGGTTGGTCTTATTCTTTTCTTCGCTAAAAATTACGTATTAAACGAGCATTTAATGGATATATTTGAGTTTACCTAGTTCTTTAGTTTAGATTTTGACGATTTTTGCGGGCCATTTTGCAAAAAAAGGCAGGTTATTTTTTTCCGAATCGTACCAAAATCTAATCAGCACCAGAGTGACCTATACGTGACTCATCTACCGAATTTTGTGAAATTCGGTTCATTAGTTTTTCAGCTAGAGTGGATACAAGCTTTTGAGGGCCATTTCGCAAAAAAAGGCGGGTTCTTTTATTCCGAATCGTACCCAAAACTAATCAGCACTAGCCCCGCCCACAAGTGACTTACCTACCAAATTTTGTGAAATTCGGTCCATTAGTTTTTTAGTTACAGTGGATACAAAATCTGCACAGACTTAATGGATATATTTGAGTATACCCAGTTTTTTATTTTAGATTTTGGCAATTTTTGCGGGTCATTTTGCAAAAAAAGGCAGGTTGTTTTTTTCTGAATCGTACCAAAATCTAATCAGCACCAGGGTGACCTATACGTGACTCATCTACCGAATTTTGTGTAATTCACTTTTAATTCAATTTTTTGTAATTCACTTTTAATTCAATTTTCGTTCTCATTCGGTAACCGGGCTTATTTTCAAAGGTGGCGTAGGGAAAGTACGAAAAACTAAAATATCTCGAGAACGGCTAGTCCTAGTGTAATGGGGTTGGTCTTATTCTTTTCGTCGTTAAACATTACGTATTAAACGGGCATTTAATGGATATATCTTAGTATACCTAGTTCTTTAGTTTAGATTTTGAAGATTTTTGCGGGCCGTTTTGCAAAAAAAGGCAGGTTATTTTTTTCCGAATCGTACCAAAATCTAATCAGCACCAGAGTGACCTATACGTGACTCATCTACCGAATTTTGTGAAATTCGGTCCATTAGTTTTTCAGCTAGAGTGGATACAAGCTTTTGCGGGCCATTTCGCAAAAAAAGGCGGGTTCTTTTATTCCGAATCGTACCCAAAACTAATCAGCACTAGCCCCGCCCACAAGTGACTTACCTACCAAATTTTGTGAAATTCGGTCGATTAGTTTTTTAGTTACAGTGGATACAAAATCTGCACAGACAGACAGACAGACACACAGACAGACACACAGACAGACAGACAGACAGACAGACAGACAGACACACAGACACACGCACAGACGTCACGCTAAAAATGGTTTTTTCGTATTCTAGGGGTCTCGAAACGTGTAGATCCGTCGAAAACTCGAGTTGTGATTTTCGGCATGATTCCAATACTTTCCCTATACATTACCATGTATTGCAGGGAAAGTAAAAAGGGAGGAGCATAGCATTAAAAATTGTTGTGGAAAGCCTTTAAAATTTACGCGACTATTTCGAAGCCTTCAACAATAGCTACAGTAACAATTTAGATGCAATAGGAAATATGCTATACAAATGTGTTGTAAATTTAATTATTTAAAAGATAGTCACATATTTTTTCAACGTAAATGAAAAGGCGATACATTTTTACCTTATTACATTGGATTTTGTTTCACAATATTCGGACAGATAAGTCATTTTTACTTTCCCTGCAATACATGGTAATGTATAGGGAAAGTATTGGAATCATGCCGAAAATCGCAACTCGAGTTTTCGACGGATCTACACGTTTCAAGACCTCTAGAATACGAAAAAACCTTTTTTAGCGTGACGTCTGTGTGTGTGTCTGTGTGTCTGTCTGTCTGTGTGTCTGTCTGTCTGTGTGTCTGTCTGTCTGTCTGTCTGTCTGTCTGTGCTTGATTTTGTATCCACTCTAACTAAAAAACTAATTGACCGAATTTCATAAAATTTGGTAGGTAAGTCACCTGTGCACGAATCTGGTGCTGATTAGTTTTGGGTATGACTCGGGTTAAAAGAACACGCCTTTTTTTGCGAAATGGCCCGCAAAAGCTTGTATCCACTCTAACTGAAAAACTAATGGACCGAATTTCACAAAATTTGGTAGATAAGTCGTTTGTAAGCCACCCTGGTGCTGATTAGATTTTGGTATAATTCGAAAAAAAAATAACCTGCCTTTTTTTGCAAAATGTCCCGCAAAAATCATCAAAATCTAAACTTAAGAACTACGTATGCTCAAATATAGCCATTAAATGCTTGTTTAATACGTAATTTTTAGCGAAGAAAAGAATAAGACCAACCCCACTACACTAGGACTAGCCGTTCTCGAGATATTTTAGTTTTTCGTATTTTTCCTACGCGATTTTTGAAAATAAGTCCAGTTTTCAAATGAGAACGGAAATTGAATTAAATATGAATTAAATTTAATTTAAATAAATAGAACGTGAATATAAGTCGACAGGGAAAGTCATGTGCTGCCCACATCAGATTTTTAATTGTTAAACTCATACCTAAACTTTTATTGGTAATTGCGAATATCGGTTATATCAAATAATTTTCCCTGTCCCTTGTGACTTCGCTATATGAGGGTTCCAATGTATATTGCAAAAAGGACACAGTGAAAAGTTTAATTATTCAAGTTATTCAAGAAGCATCTCGGACTGAAGGACGACATCAAACAATTACATGCGATGAAAAAGAAATGAAAAATGAATTAATTGATCTTGTGCGGAAAGTCCTTGCATTTGCATCAGATTTCTACTTTCTATTGGTTAGATTGGTTTAGATTCGATTGGTCACAGACCCATAGTTCCGATTTAAGAAATACTTCAAACAATATAGACTTTCAGACTACGATAGTTTGGGTCGCGTGACGCGTATTTTAGTAAATAAATACAGACTTTAATTTTTATACGGCTGATCTACAAAAGAAGTTCCATTGAGTAAATTGGTCCTTATTCATTTGCAGATCTTGTGAGGGAGGAGGGGATTCTTTAATACACAAAATGGTTCGTGAAACAATTGTTAAAATTGCAGAAATTCAACCACTTTATCCGAATCAAAAGAAACGGCGTAAACATAGATGCAACAAAAGATGCATAGATTTAGTACAGTCAGTGTGTCAAATAATTTATACTAAAACGCATGACATTTCACAGTAATGCCTCCAATGCAGCAAAATGATTTCGAAATATTATTACTGCAAAGGATAGGTCTAATTCTGGTATGAATACCTTCAGGGCTCTGGTATACAGTGAAATTCACAAAAGGCTCCATATACTCGCTGTTGCAAATTAAAGCGAAATGCGTCCGTTTACTTAACGACAAATCCGATTCTAATTACTAGTTTACGAATTTAGAACTGTTTAAAATGCCCAGTTAATAGAAGGCATTTCATTTGAACTTGTAATTATAAATATTTGAACTCTATGATTGGGTGAATAACATGAAACACCTCCTATAGGAATGACTCCTAGGGAATTTTCAGTAAATGATTTTACACTGATTGGATATTGGATAAATAACGTGACACACCTCCTAGGAATGACTCCTAGGGAATTGTCAGTAAATGATTTTACACTGATTGGGTAAATAACGTGACACACCCCCTAGGAATGAATCCTAGAGAATTTTCAGTAAATGATTTTACACTGATTGGATAAATAACATAGCACATCTCCTAGAAATTACTCTTAGAAAATTTTCAATAAATGGTTTTACACTGATTGGATAAATAACATAACACACCTCCTAGAAATGATTCCTAGGAAATTTTCAATAAATGATTTCACACTGATTGGATAAATAACGTGACACACCTCCTAGGAATGACTCCTAGGGAATTGTCAGTAAATGATTTTACACTGATTGGGTAAATAACATAGCACATCTCCTAGAAATAACTCCTAGGGAATTCTCAGTAAATTATTTTACACCCCTTGGAATAAATGACTGCTCTATGTCTTCGGATGAGTCGGACGGTCTAGGTCTTCAAAACCCCTTGGAATCTCGAGCCAGTCGAGTGGTCTGGGTTTTTGACACCCCTTGGAATTGACTTCTAGAAGTAGATAGTATATGATTTTCGACTGATTCCAAAAAATGGTAAGTGAATGACTTTGACTTCTAGGTTCTAGGAATAGTCATTTTAAAGAGGTAGAGATTTTCAGTAGATTATTACTTAATGAACAAATTAATTTTAATTTGGATTGTGATGGACACTCTAATATAGTATACAGCACTACTAGAAAAGTAATCCAATAACTTTGTAAGGAAATGTTTATGGATATATATATTAAGTTATTGTAAAAAGGTCATGTGCGATCGATTAAGAGTAATTACAGCGCTCTCTGTAGTAGAGGAGTCAAAGGGGCTCCACATGTACCCTCCCCAAACCTGGGAGGCCATTTTCTTATACCATAGGGGTGATAAAATTTCCTCGGTGAAAAAACTATTTATGCTACAAAAATGGAGGCCGTTTTTAAATTTTTTAATTTAAATTTCAAAATATTAGAAGTTCTTATTTAACTTAAGCGAATAGTCCTTTTTGTATGTATTTTTCACGAGGACGCCAATGAAATAATTTTCAAGCTACTAAAATGAACCGTTTATGAATTACTGTTTTTTAAATATTTTTAAATGAACCGTTTTTAGATTTTAATTATTTTTAAAAATTCTTTTAAAACAAAGTAAATATTTAAGCTTTTCAGAGTAATTTTACATTAAAAATCAAGGGTTTCTTTCTTTTTCTCGTTCAGGATGCCAAGATCATTTTTACGCCTAATTCAATTTTTTAATTATATTTCCTTCAAAGGTGATTTATTATTTCTCAATCAAACTCTCTTGTTAACGATCATTATCCCTTCTTTATAAATTTCTATTCTGGTCTCTTCCTTTATATTACATCGATTATTTGTCTTCTTATTTTTCTGATTTTAATGATTTTCTGCAATATACTTTGACGAAGTTAGGTCATATAGTCTCAGAAATCACTTGGTTCCTTCATATTTGTTTTTCACCTTTTCCTCCTATTTTTTCTAATTCTTTCGCGATAATTTTCTGCTTTTTAACACCTTCCAACGTAGCTGAAAAATGACTTTGTTCATTCTATCTGTCTGTCCATTTGAACGATAACTGCCTTGAAAATGACTTTATGAAAATGAAATTTTAGTATGTTGTTGGGACGGTCTGTGGGACATATGGGAATGTAAATGAATAATATCACCCAATTACTTTTGGATTGAATCCGGATTGAAAAACTGAAATACATTGAACCTGTGAGACCAGATATAGATCTCACATTTGATGAGACACTTTTATGTGAAATCTATGGTGGCCAAAACGGCAGACAAAGCTTGTAGTCTGGCTGTCACCGAAGTTTATGTTCTGGTGCCTTCAAAACATCTCCTATTCAAAGCATATACGTTGACTGTAATGAGACATCACTCGAACTCAGACGAGAACAGCTCTCACTGAATTATCATTTTAGAGTCATGTCCATGAACTACCATCCTTTGCAACGGATCATCCTGGATGTGCAGTACGATCCGCTGTATTCAGCCCGACCCTCCTGTATTCCTTCCTTTGGCATGCGAATGCGCAATAGTGTATCATCAACTCCACTAGAAAATCTCAATGTTAGAAAGAGAAAGGCTTGTGAAATACCTCCATGGCAAGTCCCAAATTTCATTTTTCTCAATCCTTTCGATCATTTTTTAAATAATAGTACACCTGATTCCATTTATGTTTAACTTTTTGCAGAACATTGAGATTTATTTAAGGAGTTCACTCCTATTTTTACAGATGGCTCCAAAACAGCAGCACAGGTCGGATTTGCATATGTATGTAATGATATAGTTAAGTCTTTTAAACTTCATACCTCATGCTCCATTTTTACTGCAGAAATCACAGCAATTCACCAGTCATTAATTTTCATCACCCATCAAAGGGTGAAAAAATACATCATATATACAGATTCATTAAGTTCTTTGCAATTACTTTCATCCAGAATGGCCATGCTTCATCCCATTGCCTCAGATATCCTTCAACTTGTGCATCGTCTGAAGGGACGAGGACACCATATTCAATTTTGTTGGGTTCCGGGACATGTTGGTATAAAGGGAAATGAATTGGCTGACACCGCTGCAAAAACAGCTAATCGTATTCTGAATCATCCCATTCCTTTGACAGATATTAAAAAAACTATTAGTAAAATATTATATGATAAGTGGCAACTGTCATGGAATCAGCAAACTCAAAATAAATTGTATGAGATAAAGCATTTAATACAAAAGTGGACTAGTTTTCAATGTAGGAAACTTGATGTTATATTAACTCGTTTGCGCATTGGTCATACTCGTTTTACCCATAGACACTTACTTTTAGGAGAAATTGAATCCTTTTGTAATAGTTGTCAGACCTCAGCAAGTATCAAACATATTTTAATTGAGTGCTCGAAATATAAACAGTTCCGTTTTAAGCATTCCGAGACTTATACTTTACATTTGGCAGAACTGATGGGAGAAAATCCTCATTTGGAGCTTTTCCCATTCCTACTGGACATTGGTTTTTTCCATCATTTTTAACTTCACCCTTTATAACCTTTTAGTCATTTTTCATCTCGTTTGCATTGTTGTACATGTTCCATAGTCATGCTTTTTTCACACATTATCACTCTTTTAAATTATACACGTGCTTTAATCCATACTAATTTATGTATCTTGGTACCATCGGTCTGGCGCAGCATATCCTCTTTGGATCTTGTGCCATTAAACCATAATCAACCAACCAACCAACCAACCGAAGTTTATAACTCCGTGAACCTAAAGGTCAGAAGACCATAAATTTAGGGGTGCCATAACAGAGGGGCTGAGCTGGGCCTTACGAAATGTGGAATGTAGCCATTGGGTAAAGGAGTCGAAAGCCCAGACCATTCGGCTCGTCCAAGGACTTAGAGCAGCAATTTGAATGGCCGGGAGAATTTTTTTTGGGTAAAGGAGTAACCAATAAGCGCCAAATGGAAGAAAAGGAGGACATAACCCCCCCCCCCACCACCACCACCACCACCACCATCCCCACCGAGGGAACCACAGCCTGTGACCCGAGAACGAGAGTAGAGAAACGATGGAGATTTTGACTTAAGAGCATACCAGTAGACAACTATTGAACTTTGATTAGGAGCATACCAACAGACAACGATTGAGATTTGACTTAAGAGCATACCAGTAGAAATTTTGGATTTTTTGACTTAAGAGCAGACTGGAGAAGAATGGGATACTAACATGACTTGGAACAGATAACTTCGACATTATGACTTATGCAGATACTACAGCGATGAATTGATATACTAAGAGAATAAAATAAGTGCGAGTGCAGAGTTACAGCAGACAATATGTTCAACAAATTTACGTGTGGGAGCATTACACTAAGAGTTAATGCTGTAAATGAACGACATTAAATACAGATGCTGACAAAGTCCAAGACAGACTTGAAGGTAAGTGCCCATTGAAATGATATCTGGTCATAACCAATATTTGGATTTTCCGTTTTGGTCACACACATGTCCCCTCCGCTGAAATAATATAATTAAGTCGTGTAATTGAATATAATTCAGATTTATGTTGTTAATAAATGTTTTATTGTTTAAGTTTAAATGGTGTGATCAATTTAACATTTTATTAATTAATTATTCCTTTACATGACTCACACGAAAGGTAAAATAATTGGAGGGTTTATAGCGGCACAACTAGCAATGTACGATTAAATAACTAAATCCACTATATGAGAAATAACGGCCATGCCATCATCTAAATGAATTTAATATTTAAAAGTATAACATTAGATTTCTTTCCCACAGAACCCTATGGGACCTATGTGTTCAAACATTTTTTAAGCAAAGTTAAAATTCACAAACTGATTCGAAAATTTTAAGAAATATTCAAATTATCCCATAAAATATATACAATAAATTTCAGCAAAATATGTTAGGTACTTTTTTAAATAAAAATTAAAGTAGTAATTACACCTATGATATATGAAGAGATCACATGACTAATTTCAAAATAAAATATGGCATCCATTTTTAACACTTTACAACAAAGTTGAAATGTGTTCATGACTTTGTTCATTCTGTCTGTCTGTCCGTTAGCAAGATAATTGCCGTAAAAATGCCCGGGTTGAAAAAATGAAATACATTGAACTCTACAGGACCTAATTTTTCAAACATTTTTTAAGCGGATTTAAAATTCACAAATTGCTTCGAAGGTTGTAGGGAATATTCAAATTATCCCATAAAATATATAAAAAAATTTCAGCAAAATATATTCAGTAGTTTATTAAATAAAAATTAAAATAATAATTACGCCTTTTATATGAAGCGATCACGTGACCATTATATGAAGAGATCACGTGACTCACTTCAAAATAAAATATGGCATCCATCTTGTGTCAAAATCGTGATTTGTAAAGTTCTTTTTAATTCATATTTAGTGTTGTATCCGTCCTAAAACCGCCTTATTTTTGCTTAAATTCTATGCATCTACATACTGAAACAACGCAATTACAATATATTTGAGTTTAAATGATCATCCAACTTTGATTATTTCTACAATGAAGCCTAATTTTCACTTATGGAGAATGTAAATACCAAAAGATGTAGAATGAGTTGTAAAATAATTGCTGCATTTCTTTAACGCAAAATTATTTAGCTCATGGTGTCTGTAATATAGCTGATATGAATGAAATATTCATTGATTTTACACAGAGAAGGACGCTTTTTTCGATGAAGTTTTAAGCATAGAGTTCAATTACTTGTACTTTCATGGCCTTAAGTTTTTTAATAAAAAAATTATTATAGTATTGTGATGAATGAAATGAATGAAATGAATGAAAAAATGTTTATGAATGAAATGCTGCTTTTATAGAGAGAGCCAGGCGTGTTATATTTCGATGACTTCATTTAAATGAATTTCATTTGCTTTCGATGAATTTTTCAAATATAATAAATTATTGTAGTATTATGATAATTTTAAAAATATTACCGAAGAATGTATCGCATTTTAGAGGTGCTTAAACCGGGCAATTTATATTTCAATGCCGTCATTTGAATGAAGTTTATTTTGTTCGATGAAGTCGTAAGTTTTCAAATGTAATAAATTAATGTAGTATTATGATAATTTTAAAAATATTACCGAGGAATGTATCGCATTTTAAAGACGTTTAAATAAAATTGCATTGAAGTTGGAAAGTGTTTTATAATCAATGCTCTATGCATGATTGATCTTTCTTGTTTTTTCCTGATGTGTCAAGATCGTGATTTTTAAGGATCTTTTAAATTTATATTTAGTGTTGCATCCGTCCTAAAAACGTTTTACTTTTGCGTATTTTCTGTGCATCTGTATTCTGTGCCAACACAGTTACAATATTTTTTAGTTTAAATGATCATCAAACTTTGATTATTTCTACAACGAAGCCTAATTTTAATGGATGCAGAATGAAAACAAATCAAATGATTGTAAGATGAGTTGTATAAGAAATGCCGATTTTTTTTCACGCCAAATTATTAAGCTTTGGAGTCTGGAATATAAGTGATATGAATGAAGTATTTATTGATTTTACATAGAGAAACAGACGATTTTAAAGCATTGCCTTTTTTGGTGAAGTTTTAAGTTTCGAAGTAAAATAAATTATTGTAGTATTGTGATAATTTAAAAAATGTCACCGCTGAATGTTTCGCATTTTATAAATGTTTAAGTAAAATTGCATTTCAGTTGGAAAGTACTTCATAATCAATGCTTTATTCATGATTGGTCTTTCTTGGTTTTCTCATGTTTTTTCATTTTTCATGTTTTTGTTTTTTACAGCTGGTCTCATGTTCTTCCGTTACCGTTTTAATACGTTTTCTCATTAATCAATTGTTTCTGTTCGCTCTGCTATCCGCCTTCTTACCTCCTTGGTTTATATCCTTCCATTTTTTTTTTACTAGTCTTTCTTTCCTCCTTATTTTTATCATTCATTCTTAGTATTCTTTCACTCTTTCCCTGCCTTATTGGTTATACTTCTTTTTATTTCTCCTCGAAGCGATAGCAACTTTTCTCCTATCTTCAGCCACGTATGCTATTCTAACACATATGCCAAATTTGCTTGCATGCATGCAACCATGTGAGGTTGCTCTTCTTGCTTGTCCTGAAAAAAAGTCTGCCTTTTACCCTCAAAACTAGTTGACGCCCAGATTTTTATTGTATTCTGTACGAACACTATATATAAATTTCAGTTTTTGCAGCAGGTTTTACCCGTAATTTGATTGACCATTCTCATAGATCAGTGACGCGCAATTTTTATTAGTGCGATCCCAATGAAGTTTTATTTTATTTAGGAGACCTCATACCTCAATATAAATAAAAAAATCTGATGTGGGCAACACATGGACTTTCCTTATATAATGTAATGAATTTACTACTTTTACAGTAAAAAATTAGGTTTTTCTTATAGTAGATACTAATATTCTTTCCAAGATATTGAATTTTCGACAATTAGTCGTCATTTTCATTGATGTAGCATCATTTTTATCCATTTGGCGAGATTTTCATTAATTTGGCAACATTTCAAAAAGTCGCCAAGTTGGCGACATTCCGCCAAATTCGTCGCCAAAATCTCGCCAAGCGTTATGCACTAAGAAAAAAGTTATTCTTACAGCTGATAAATGACTATTGGCGTTCAAATACAAAAGTATTATTCAAAGTATATTTTTTCATGAATGGAACGAGCTAGATCCACGAGAATGATGTCACTCAATTTATCGCATGGTATTACATATGAAAAGTGAACATGTTTATCAATAGGATTTTTTTTTATGTGACTTTCGCATAATTTTTTTGAAAAATGTACAATATCTCGAGAACGGTTCATGTTAGCATTCTAAAATTTATGCCAATCGTTTTCTAATAAAAAATTACATAAGAAATGTCTATTTGCGTAACTTTATTAGCGGTTTTGATTTTTTTGACGATTTTTTCAAAATTTCATTCGAAAATTTAGGGGGGTTCTGAACATTCGATTACGTATAAAAACAATAGGCTTCCAGTATTTACGGATTGTGAGTTTTGTACCAGATTTGGTTCGAATCGGTCCATTCGTTCGTCAGTTATCGTCTCCACAGACTCACTGACACACACACACACACACACATACTTTCACACACACACACACACACACAGACATCACTTCAAAAATGTTTAATTCGTGATCAGGGATGCTTGAAACATGCTCTCCCGTCGAAAACTCGAATTCGAATTTTCGACCCCGTCACAATACTTTCCTTATACATTATGTATATAAGGAAATTAATAAAGGGTTTAAAATTATAATTAAGTACACATTTTTAAAAAGATATATATTTTACGTTCGCCAATAATAGTTAGATTTAGCAAATGAAAAATGTCAAAATGGTTTATCTAGCAAGAAATAGTATGTAGGATATTATTGAAACAAGAAAATACTACCAAAATAAAAAATTACGCTAAATGTTTGACAACCCTAATGTAAAATTGGAATTTAAATTCATATATTGAATTAAAAATTCTCAATTTATATAAATAAAATTTACAATACGTCTGTCTCTCTGTCTGTATGTATGTATATATGTTTGTCTCATCATCACGGAAGAACGACTGAACCGAATTTGATGATATTTTGTGGGTAGGTTTGAAATAGTCCTACTGAAAATTAAGTCCATGTTTCGAGGTTCGCCAAGGGTCATCTAGATATTAATTAACAAGAAAGATGAATCATGCATAAAGCATTGATTATGAAACACTTTCCAACTGCAATGCTATTTTATTTAAACATCTCTAAATTGCGATACATTCAGCGGTAATATTTTTAAAATTATCACAATAATGCAATAATTTATTATATTTCAAAACTTAAAACTTCATCGAAAAAAATGAACTTTATTTAAATGACGTCATTGGAGTATAAATCGACTGGTTCTCTAAAAGCTATAAATATATCATTCATACACATTTATTCCATTCTTTCATTCATCACAATACTACAATAATTTATTGTATTTAAAAACTTAAAACCATGGAAGTAAAAGCAATTTAACTCTATGCTTAAAACTTCCTGGAAAAAGTCCTCTTTAAAATCGTCTGCTTCTCTATGTAAAATCAATGAGTGTTTCATTCATATTAGCTGTATTGCAGGCTCCAGAGCTAAATAATTTTTCGTTAAAGAAATTCAGCAATTCTTATACTATACTCATCTTACATCTTTGTGTTTACATTTCCCATAAGTGAAAATTAGGCTCCGTTGTAGAAATAATCAAAGTTTGATGATCATTTAAACTCAAATATATTGTAATTCCGTTGTTTCAGAATATAGATGCACAGAAATTAAGCAAAAATAAAGCGGTTTAAGGACGAATACAACACTAAATATAAATTAAAAAGAACTTTAAAAATCACGATTTTGACACAAGATGGATGCCATATTTCATTTTGAAGTGGGTCACGTGATCTCTTCATATCATATGGGTGTAGTTATTATTTTAATTTTTATTTGAAAAACTACCGAATATATTTTGCTGAATTTTTTTTCATATTTTTATGGGATAATTTGAATATTTCCTAAAACTTTCAAAGCAATTTGTGAATTTTAATTCGCTTAAAAAAATGTTTGAAAAATTAATCAATGTATTTCAGTTTTTCAACCCGGATTCCGTCCAAAACTAATTGGGTGATATTATTCATTTATATTCCCATAGGTCCCACAGACCGACTGGACAACATACTAAAATTTCATTTTGATAAAGTCATTTTTAAGGCAGATATCGTGCGAACGGACAGACAGACAGGCAGAATGAATGAACAAAGTCATGAACACTTTTCAACTATGTTGTAAAATGTTAAAAACACACAGTTAAACTTTCCATAGACATAGCATTATGCAGACGATATTTTTTCCCGTAAATTTATTTGAAGAAAATGGTATCATATCGATTAGCAAAGGGTTTAAATCCAATGTGTTCAAGCAGCAGACGATTTTTATCAAATCTTTTCCAATTTAAATAATAAAGAAATGTATATTAAATAAATTTTATGTAAATTCATTTTTGACTCGATTATATCAATTACGTCAAGTGGATCACGTGGTCTCTTCATATAATGGTCACGTGATCTTACCATATAAAAGGTGTAATTATTATTTTAATTTTTATTTAAAAAACTACTGAATATAGTTTGCTGAATTTTTTTTATATACTTTATGGGATAATTTGAATATTTTCTAAAACTTTCAAAGCAATTTGTGAATTATAAATGCGCTTAAAAAATGTTTGAAAAATTAAGTCCCATAGGGTTCAATGTATTTCATTTTTCTATTCGGGTTCAATCCAAAACTAATTGGGTGATATTATGCATTTATGTTCCCATAGGTCCCACAGACCGTCTGAGCAACATACTAAAATTTCATTTTTCGGCAAGAAAACAAGTCTCTGCTTTTGCCCCGAAAGTAAAATTATTCACAATAGAAAGATCCGTTTCTTCGCGAGAAACTTCCAATCCGTGAATATTATGCCAAAATAGAATATCCTCGAATCGCTTTAAATTTCAAATGAGGGGGATAAAAACCAGAAGAGGTGAAACGTAAATCTCCGAGTATTGCATTATCAAAGTTTTTGTAATGCTGAAAAGGTCTACCGGTGGCTAAAGTGCTAAAAAAATCTACATTCCGCCATTTTCAGAATCAATGGAGGCCAATATCCAGACATTCCGGTCGAGTTCTCATTTCATGAGATGCGTCAGAAATTTACGTGAAAAACGATATTGCAAAGCGGTAAATTAATATAATAAATAGAAAAAAGAAAATTTAGATATTAATTTCAAAGAATAATAGAAAAGGCAATCTTAAAATTTTTGAATTCGAGATTTTGACGAATGAGCGCTTTTATAGACTTCCTGAACCCATTACCAGCACTTTGGGGAATATGTCCCTTCCTCGTGGAGTGAGGGGGATACAATAACTGGCAAAAGAATGCCACTATCAAATATTTTTTGCAAATACACTAAGTGAATAAATTATGAAAAAAAACAAGTTCGGCGATCTTCTCCCCTACAATAATGGCGCAGAAAAATAATGTGTAAAAAATAATTTTTAATCACACACGAAATCGAGAGCCGATATCGTTATCCAAATTATCATTATCCAAATTATCATTATCCAAAATGGATAATATGCAAAATTATCAAAGGAAAATGAAGGTGTATGGGCAGATAAAACAATTTCGACAATTTTGCGAGTCAAGTTTGGATAATAATAAAATTTCTGCATTATTGTTTTGAATTGAATCTGATTCAATTTCATGTGTGATTAAAATTCATATTATACTTTTCCGTGCACCACTGTTGCGCAGGGAAAATATTTTCACGATTTATGTTTTCCTTTTTTAGTTTCCATCTTTTGACGTAATTTACGTTCGAAACTATGTAGTATTTCACATAGATCGACGCGTTAGAACCAGGAGAACATTTCATCTGAAGACACTGAAACGGAATTCGCAAAACAAAATACATGAAAATGGCAACAGCATACTCATGACGTACGTAAATGACGTAACGACATAGCATGATGACGTAAAAATTTGATAGATGACAATATTCCACAAGATGAAACTGTGTGCCGCGTTTCAGCTAGCTATCTGCTCTGGGAGCCAAGGACAAGTCCGTCAAAGACGCTTCATGAAGGGACCATGGAGATAGAAAGCAGGAGATAAAATTCCTATGGATGAAACGCTTGAAAATGTGTTGAGAATTATATCTAGGTGTCGACAGTATTAGTAAAGTAACTGCTATTGAAAGTTGACGCAACAGAAAAGCTTAGTATTTAGTATATGTATTTTGGATTATTTTATTTTCAAACTAAGGGTTCTCAAATTATGAGTATAATTAACCAGTACTTTTTTTATAGTTGTACGATAAAGTACAGAATATATAGGGATAAAAATGCACTGGCTTCTAAAAGTTAAGCACGAACGGTAAAATCGACAAAAATGGAAAAGTAAAGCTTTGATCAACTCAAAATTGTACATGAAGGTAGCAAATGTGTTTATGCATTAAAGAAGACAAGAATTATGTACAAAAATGAAAAAAATACGTACTTTTCGTAAGTTATATGATGACGTCACATTTGGATCATTAACAAAATGATGTTTAAAGGCAAACAAACCAAACAAAACTTACATTAATATGGTATATGACCTTCACACAAACTTTACAATGATTTTCCATGTTTTCAATGAGGTGATCAACCATCGCAGATGCGAGCAATGGCTATTCCTCCAATACGGCAGCTTCCAACTCTCTGAGACTGGCTGGAGGAGGTAAACGTGCAGAGACAGCACGCCCCCGAAGGCATCCCAAAGGTTTTCAATGGGATTAAGGTCGGGGGAATACGCCGTCCACTCCATACGAGAAATGCCCTCACTTTCCAGGTATTCGTCAACGATGTTGACTCGATGGGGACGAGCATTATCGTCCATAAGGAGGAAATCAGGACCAACTGCTGCAGCGTAGAGTCTCGCAATGGGGTCTAGAACTTCATCCCGATACCGCGCAGCCATCACAGACCTGCCTTTAAAGATGTGCAGCTCTGTGCGATATCCCATTGAAATTCCAGCCCACACCATGACGCTACCACCTCTGAATGCGTGATGTTCGATGAGGTTCCTGGCCTGATTGCGTGTGCCTCGTTCTCTCCAGACTTTTACACGCTTATCATCTGATTCTAGGGCAAATCCTGACTCCGTGAACAGAACTTTGCACCAATCTGCGACAGTCCAATTGACATGTTGACGACACCACTTTAATATTGCCCCTCTGGCTTGGACGGTTAGTTTAACACAAAAACGTGGTATTCAGGCGTACAGTCCTTTCACGTGGAGCCTTCGGTGCACAGTACTAACATATATTATCTTACCAAGTGCCGCTGCAATCATGGATGTAACAGTTGTAGAGGTCGCTCGTCGATTCCGCTTGGATACTATAGCAATATACCGATCATCAGAGGGGGTAACCCCTGGACGACCGGGCACAGGTCTCCGGACAACTTGTTTGGATATGTTTCCATAATCGAGAAATTACCGAATGATAAACGCCAAAGAAAATAGCAACATCTTTGATTGACTGTCCTGCTTCAATGCGTCCGCCAGCACGCCAGCACTCACTATCTGTCATTCGTCTTCTTTCAGCTATAGAAACACGAATATCATCAAAAATAATCCTACAAAAGTTATAAACACTTCGTATCAGTATTTAAATGCACCTCCTAAAACCCTTCAGAATGCTGGCGTCTTCAACGACTGCCTAATTAGCATATATCCGGACAGTCAATCGTGATTGGCTGTAACATACGATATTTGCATACTGCCATCTACATCCGCAGCGATTTTTAACCACTCAAATTCAAATACGCTTTCGAAAAATGAAGATTTGCATTGCGTGCCTAACATTTGGAAGTCAATGTAAATTGAAAGGTCAGATAATTTTGAATACGTAGGAATATTTTTTATTGTTTCAGTTCTACTTTTATTTTTATAAAATTGACAGTTTAAATAAATATTTTAAGCCTTTCGCCATAGAAATGCATACAATGCAGGACTACTTATCATATCCCAGCGCCACCTGAATAATTGTCTCAAGAGATATTGGCGTTTTCTTAACATAAAATTTTAACTCCTTATTTTTACCTCCATGGAAGGGACAATGGGGGTTAACTTAAAATTAATAAATTTAGGGGAAAATAGAGAGGAAATAATTCTGGCTTAGATTTTCAATTTAGCCGCACGATATTTTCGACAACAAAGAAGCAATTTTTTTCTTTTACCGCTAAAGTAAAATTATTCACAATACAAAGATCCATTTCTTCGCGAAAAACTTACAATCCGTGAGTTTTATACCAAAATAGAATATCCTCGAGTCGCTTTAAATTTCAAATGAGAGGGATAAAAACAGAAGAAGTGAAACGTAAATCTCCGGGTATTGCATTATTAGAGTTTTTGTAATGCTGAGAAGGTTTACCGGTGGCTAAAAGTGATAAAGAAAAAAAATCAACATTCCTCCATTTTCAGATTCGAAGCCAATTCTCAGACACTTCCGTCGAGTTCTCATTTTCGTGCTATATTACTAAACTCCTCTATATTATAGGAGCTCTATATATTACGGTTACGTCAGATATTTACGTGGAAAGAAGTAACATTTTATAAAGCAGTAAATTTATATTACGAATATACATAGAGGAGATGGAGAAAATAAAATTTACAATAATTTGAGTGGAGAGTATAATAGAACAGGTAATCTGAAAATTTACGAATTTGAGATTTTAAGAAATAAGCACGTTTTGTGATTTCCTAAACACTTTTCGAACACTTTGGAAAAGATGTCAGTCTGTATGTATGTTTGTAATTTATGGACACAATATCTACCTACCACCATCAAACAACATGGGTGGATGCATTATGTGAAAAATCGGTCGTAATTCCAGACTCACAGAGTCGAAATGGTTTTGTGTGAATGGTTCTGAGTTTTGTGAAATGGTTTTGTGTGAGTCTTGTGAAATAAAACTTCATTCAATAAGTTTATTCATTGTTTGCAGTCTCATTGGTTTTGTTTACAGCAGACAATATAGGCCTACTTTAAATAAAGTAAGCTACACAATTCAAACAACTTAATCTGTCTAGATTTTATAGAATCTGATACAAGTTTTAAGTTGAACATCGTCTGCATAAAGTCAAACATTTTTACTTTCCCTGCAATACATGGTAATGTATAGGGAAAGTACTGGAATCATGCCGAAAATCGCAACTCGAGTTTTCGACGGATCTGCACGTTTCGAGACCTCTAGAATACGAAAAAACTATTTTTAGCGTGACGTCTGTGTGCGTGTCTGTCTGTGTGTCTGTGTGTCTATCGATCTGATGATTGTGTAGATTTTGTATCCACTCTAACTAAAAAACTAATGGACCGAATTTCACAAAATTTGGTAGGTAAGTCACTTGTGGGCGAATCTGGTGCTGATTAGTTTTCGGTACGATTCGGGATAAAAGAACCCGCCTTATTTACGAAATGGCCCGCAGAAACTCGTATTCATTCTAGCTGAAAAACTAATGGACCGAATTTCACAAAATTCGGTAGGTAAGTCACTTGTGGGTCAAACTGGTGCTGATTAGATTTTGGTAGGATTCGGGAAAAAATAATCTGCCTTTTTTTGCAAAATGACCTTCAAAAATCGCCAAAATCTAAAATAAACTACATATGCTCAAATATATCCATTAAATGCTTGTTTAATACGTAATTTTTAACAAAGTAAAGAATATAGATATTTCAGTTTTTCGTATTTTCTCTACTCCACCTTTGAAAATAAGTCCAGTTATCAAATGGGAACGAAAATTTAATTAAAAGTGAATTACATTTAATTAAAATAAAGAGAACGTGGATATAAGTCTGTAGGGAAAGTCATGTGCTGCCCACATCAGATTTCTTTATTTCTTAACGTGTACGTTAAAATCACCAACTAATATGTAGTTCAAAACATTAAACTATCGAAATCATAAGCACTATATTTCGGAAACAAAAAATTCGATCTGGAATCTTTGTATGACTTTCACAGGGCTACCAATTCTTCACTTGCTATTCACTTTTAGTTTTCAAGATTGCAATGGCATTACAAACTTTAAAAAAATGATTTTCAAGCTTTTTCAACATGGGGTGGGACAGCCCAGTGGTTAGCGCAAGGGAATTTCACTCGGACGAGCCTGGTTCGATTTCAGGCTCTGCTCAAACTGTATTTGTGTTCATACGTAGTACGGGCACAATAAATATGTGGGTTCGTAAGTCCTTCCGCGAGGTTGGTGGCAGTGGAAGAAGGGTATGGTCCCTGTGGATACTGCCCCCATTGAGTTTCGGTCTGAATTGGGTGGCACTGTCCCGGTCGTCCAAACAGATACCTTACACTTTCGGGTATGTCGGAAGGTCTGGGTCAGAGAAGAAAAAGCTTCTTCAACTTGAGAAGACAATGGCTCACAAACTATAAGAGCTTTGTAAAAACAAATTATTGATCTTGAAACTGGATTTCTTTCTGATCATTTTATACTTTTACTATCTTTTTATAGTTTAGAAGGTAATTCGAGTGACAGTAAGGAAAGTAAAACGAAAACTCTGTCGAGCAAAAGAAATTAAAAAAAAATAGTTCAGAATGTTAAAATATTGAAATTATTTTTATATATTCATAAATGGTACCCTATTTCCGACTAAACAGGGGCAAATTATTTACATTTTTATCTATTAGATTCGGAGATATAAGCGTCTTTAAATAAAACGTCTTTACAATTTTCGCAAATCTCGGATTTCAATAGATATTATTCAAGATTATAAGATATTATACACGTCAAAAACTATGGCTAGGCGGAATTTTTAGTAATTATCATTATCAGAAATCGAATTATTAGAAATTTAAGAATTTTTTAGCATTATTTCCTATCGATAAATGGGATAATTTCCGGAACAATTGGGGATTTTTTATTCAGGGTGGCAACAGCTTAATTGCGTTAATGGAATCAAGGGTTTCTTTTAATGTGCAGTAGCGCACAATTTGTACGGTATGGAAATATTTTAAGCGCAAGCGGAAATTTGTGCAGTCTGAAATAAAAAATGTTTTAATTTTTTTTTCGGAGTTGCTATTGGGGTTTAGCAGATATATTTTTCATTCCTAAATGATTAATTTTATTTATTCCAATGGCCTAAAATGTTTTATTAAAATTCAGACTTTTTTTGTACATAACGTATTTTTATTTAATGAAAAGTGAGCAGAACTTTTCCCGTGCATAACTTAATGCTACACCTCAAAAAAAAAAAAGTTATATAAAGTCATATATTTAACACATTTAACATATATTTAACACATTTTTTATTATTATATTTAAATATTATAACATATATAACATATATAATATGTAACATTATATTTAACATATTTAACATATATCTAATTTTTTACACTTTATATAATACTATTGAATTGATATAAAAGATATCTGCAATATGTGTTCATTTTGATGTGAATAACATCTATTTTAAGGGTATCTGTGGCGGAAATCGGAGTGTCACGAAAAATGTAAACACTTTAGACGCTTACACCTCCGAACCGAAAAATGTAAATAATTTTCCTTGTTTTGTGGGAAATGGAGTCCTGATTATTAATATATAAAAATAATTTCAATTTTTGAACTTTTATTTTTTTTTTTTTTTTCTTAATTTCCTCTATATTATTTAGAAGATTGAAAAATTTCCGTTTTTCAAGGTTATAATGCTCCCAAAAACTAAAAGTGAACAACAAGCAAGAATTCCTAGCTCTTTAAAAGTCCTATATATGTATATAATAGAATTTTGGATCGAGCTCTTAGTTATTGGTTGTAATTTCAACATTTTTGTATTTTAACATAGGGTTTTCCAATGAGGAAAGCTTTTTTTTTTTTTTTAAATAGAGGGGCATAAGCACAAAATATTTTGTTTTGCTTAAAAAAATTAGGATGTTAAAAGAACTTAAGGATTCTTAGCATATTTAATGACTAGTGAGGAACAGCATGTTTAATGATTAGTGAGAAACAGAATAGATGGAAATATACACATCCAAGTACGTATTTATGTGCTGCCAGACAAGTTTCTAACTTAACTTGAATGTGAATTCTCGTCAGATGTATTGTATAAGTTTAATTGATATACCGCTAAGTAAGTTAGTAAATTAATTTGATATTTCGGCGTGAAATCTATAGTGTGAAATATCCAAATGAAATCGGAGGAAAAACTAAAAGTGGCTAGCTATAAGCCAGCGATTAATTTGTATCGCTTTGAAAGCTTTTAGATGAAACAAATGAGTCTGAAAAAATCGAATAAACTTATTGAACTTTACTGGCGTTTCATTCTACAAATGTTATTCGCGTAAAACTATTTCGGCTCCATCGGACTGGAGCCATCGCCGATCTTTTTAAATACATTTTAGTAATTCGGTTAATTTTAAATATTTTATCTAAGCATTATCGTTATTCGACATTTGGACAATTCTACATTAGAACTTAAATTTCATGGACAAGTTAGTTAAATAAGAATGGTGCATCCCCCTCCTCTTCCCCGCAATTTATATGTTGCTAATATATAGTGTCCACTTGTGCAGTACAAAATTTTGCTTGGATAAAAAACTGAATATATTGGGCTGATTTATTTGGCTTATATTTGTTCATATAACCTATTTAGATATCATTAACATCCATAAAGTAATTCAAATTATCAATTTCCCAAGCAAACAATATCAAAAATCTGATGTGGGCAACACATTACTTTTCTTATATAATGCCATGAATTTGTTACTTTTACAGTAAAAAAAATAGGTTATTTTAGTATATACTTATATTCTTTCTAAGATATTGAATTTTCATCAATTAGTCGTCATTTTTATTGATGTATCGGAATTTATATCCATTTGGCGATATGTTCGTTAATTTGGCAACATTTCAAAAAGTCGCCAAGCTGTCGCCTTTCCGCAAAATTCATCGCCAAAATATCGCCAAGCGTTATGGACGAAGAAATAAGTTATTCTTATAGCAGATAAATGACTATTGGCGTTCAAATACAAAAGTATTACTCAAAGTACCTTTTCTTATGAATGGAACGAGCTAGATCCACGAGAATGATGTCACCCAATTTATCGCATATTACATATGAAAAGTGAACATGTTTCTCAACAGTTAATATTTTTTTTTAATTTATGGAATTTTTTGATAAATTTATTTGAAAAATGTGCAATCTCTCGAGAACAGTTCGTGCTAGCGTTCTAAAGTTTATGTCAATCGTTTTCTAAGAAAAAATTACATAAGAAATGTCTATTTCCGTAACTTTATTAAAGGTTTTGATTTTTTGATGATTTTTTCAAAATTTCACTCGAAAATTTGGGGGGGTTCTGAACATTCGATTGAGTTTAAAAACAATAATCTTCCAGTATTCACGGATTGTGATTTTTGTACCAAATTTCATTCGAATCGATCCATTCGTTCGTGAGATATCGTCTCCACAGACTCACTCACACAGACATCACCTCAAAAATGTTTGATTCGTGATCAGGGATGCTTGAAACGTGCTCTTCCATCAAAAACTCGAATTCGAATTTTCGACCCCGTCACAATACTTTCCTTATACATTATGTATATAAGGAAAGTAATAAAAATAGACTATGTACTGTCATCATTATTTCACGAATTGTCGTGTTTCTCCATTAAAAAAACTATGATGTGTGGAGCACATGATTTTCCTGCATATTACTATGATTTTACTTCTTTCCCAACGAAATGAATGATTAACATATAAGATCCACAGCATCATGTTTTAAGCATTGGTTTTAAGCAGCATGAAAATTGAAATTGGGGCTTTTGGCAAATTACGAATCCATACAGAGTAACTAATACAGAAGTTTTGTCGAGAAACAAAGGGTTTTTTAACTAAGAGTTTTTATTTATCTCTCCACACTACTTCTGTACTTGTTTTTCCACTAGTATATTACTTTCCTTATATACATAATGTATAACGAAAGTATTGTGACGAGGTCGAAAATTCGAAATCGAGTTTTCGACGGGAGAGCACGTTTCAAGCTTCCCTGATCACGAATCAAACATTTTTGAAGTGATGTGTGTGTGTGTGTGTGTGTGTGTGTGTGTGTGTGTGTGTGTGTGTGTGTGTGTGTGTGTGTGTGTGTGTGTGTGTGTGTGTGTGTGTGTGTGTGTGTGTGTGTGTGTGTGTGTGTGTGTGTGTGTGTGTGTGTGTGTGTGTGTGTGTGTGTGTGTGTGTGTGTGTGTGTGTGTGTGTAAACAATAACTGACAAATGAATGGGCCGATTCGAACCAAATTTGGTACAAAAATCACAATCCATAAACACTAGAAGCCTATTGTTTTCATACGCAATCGAATGTTCAGAACCCCCCCTAAATTTTCGAATGAAATTTTGAAAAAATCGTCAAAAAATCAAAACCACTAATAAAGTTACGCAAATAGACATTTCTTTTGTAATTTTTCATTAGAAAACGATTGACATAAATTTCAGAACGCTAACATGAACCGTTCTCGAGATATTGCACATTTTTCAAAAAAATTATCAAAAAGTCATAAAATAAAAAAAAATATTTCCTATTGAGAAACATGATCACTTTTCATATGTAATACCATGCGATAAATTGGGTGACATCATTCTCGTGGATCTAGCTCGTTGCATTCATGGATAAAGATACTTTGAGTAATACTTTTGTATTTGAACGCCAATAGTCATTTATCTGCTATAAGAATAACTTATTTCTTCGTCCATAACGCTTGGTGAGATTTTGGCGACGAATTTGGTGGAATGTCGCCAACTTGGCGACTTTTTGAAATGTTGCCAAATTAACGAGAATCTCGCCAAATGATTAAAAATGACGCTAAATCAATGAAAATGACGACCAATTGTCGAAAATTCAATATCTTGGAAAGAAGATTAGTATCTACTATAAGAAAAACCTATTTTTTTACTGTAAAAGTAGTAAATACATTGCATTATTTAAGGAAAGTCATGTGTTGCCCACATCAGATTTTTTACTTATTTGAACTCTGATAATTTTGTTATTGATAAATATGTAGTTCCATATATCTTCGTAGTCAGAGGAGCATTATTTATACATATCTTTGACTGTTAAAAATTAGCTCATATATATACGGTTGTTTTCTTTCATTTTAATTGCATCCTTCTTAATTCCTTGATTTCACTAATTTTTTTTTTAAATAAGCTAATTGATTGATACTTTCTTTTAGTTGATGAAGTTAACTCAGATAGAGCTTTTGAAGACGGTTCTTTTCTTCTTTCAGTGTTATATTTTTATAGCCTAGTCTCTTAACAGTTATTAATTTTATAGTAGTTTGATTAAGTTAACTATCGAGACCTGTTACTTCCTTTTGTTATTTTCTTCTTAACTACTGCCTCATTCGCCTGTAACTTTTTGTCTGCCTTCCTTTACAAGGGTTTGACTATTTTTTCCTTCCTACTAAGCTTTTTCAATCTATTACCAATAATTTAATGGTTCATATATTTTTTTCTCTCTGTTTTATTTTAAAACGCATATCAATTTTTAAGATTTCATTTTCAGAACAAACTTGCCTCTTCTTCGTATGCTGGGGAGGGACCCTTTATCAGCTGGTACTGATATATTTATTCTTGAGAAAATACACTACTTCCTTGTTCAAAAGCAGGCATATGTCAATTAGGTGACTACAATTGTTTTGAAGGTGTTATAAACCACCTTCTTTAGGCCAAAACAGCACAGTTGGAACAGTATGCACCCTTAACAAAAGCTGAGAGCGAACTGCGAAGAGACAACAGCAGTTCGCTCCCAGTTTTTGTTCGGGTGCATACTGTTTCCAACTGTGTTGTTTCGAGCTGAAGAAAGGGACTTATAACACCCTAAAAACAGCTGTAGTCACCTAACTGACATATGCCTGCCTTCTTTATACAAAGTTATTTTCTGATACCAATTAATATATTTTGTAGTTAATATTTTTTAATTTTTTATTTATTTTCTTATTTTTTTTCTGTCAATGCAAAACTTGTCTTAGGAGTGTGTGTGATTACAAAAAGAGAAAAATCTGATGTGGGCAACACATGACTTTCCTTATATAATGTAATGAATTTACTACTTTAACAGTAAAAAAAATAGATTATTTTTGTAGTAGTTATTTATATTCTTTCCAAGATATTGAATTTTAATCAATGAGTCGTCATTTCCCATGTCGTCATCATCAATGAGTCGTCATTGATTTAGCGTCATTTTTATCCATTTGCGAGTTTTTCGTTAATTTAGCAACATTTAAAAAAGTCGCCAAGTTGGCGAGATTCCACCAAAATCTCGCCAAACGTTATGGACGAAAAAATAATTTATTCTTACAGCAGATGAATGACTATTGTCGTTCAAATACAAAACTATTACTAAAAGTATATTTTTTCATGAATGGAACGAACTAGATCCACGAGAATGATGTCAACCAATTTAATGCATGGTATTACATATGAAACGTGAACATGTTTCTCAATAGGAAATATTTTTTTTTTATTTTATATGACTTTTTGATATTTTTTTTTAAATGTGCAATATCTCGAGGACGGTTCATGTTAGCGTTCTAAAATTTATGTCAATCGTTTTCTAATGAAAAATTACATAATAAATGTCTATTTGCGTAACTTTATTAGCGGTTTTGATTTTTTTACGATTTTTTCAAAATTTCATTCGAAAATTTAGGGGGGTTCTGAACATTCGATTACGTTTAAAAACAATGCTTCCAGTATTCACGGATTGGGATTTTTGTACCAAATTTCATGCAAATCGCTCTATTCGTTCGTGAGATATCGTCTTCACAGACTCACTGACACACACACATATACTTTCACACATGGACACACAGACATCACCTCAAAAATAATTGAACTCGAAAATTTAGGGGGCTTCTGAACATTCGATTGCGTATAAAAACAATAGCCTTCCAGTGTTTACGGATTGTGATTTTTGTACCAAATTTCATTCGAATCGGTCCATTCGTTCATCAGTTATCGTCTCCACAGACTCACACACACACACACATACTTTCACACACACACACACACACACACAGACATCACTTCAAAAATGTTGGATTCGTGATCAGGGATGCTTGAAACATGCTCTCCCGTCGAAAACTCGAATTCGAATTTTCGACCCCGTCACAATACTTTCCTTATACATTATTGTATATAAGGAAAGTAAAAACATTAAATTTTCTTTGTGTATCCCCCACGTATGGACTTGCGCATTGGGGTACGCGTTCTCCACTTTGGAGACCACTGGCAATGTCAAGACGCACATCATACTCCAGATATTTTTCATTATTGAAACTTTTAACTGCCTAACAGGCATCAAACCGTTCATTTGCAATGTAAAGATTTTTTTTCTTCACCAAAAACTTACAATCCATACATTTATACCCATGGAGAATATCCACAAGTCTCTTTAAAATTCAAATAAAGGGAGAATGGAAGGTTATTGGAGGATAAAAACCAAAGGCCGTGACGGGTAAATCTTCAGGTATTACTTTATCGGAGTTTTTGAGCTCCTTGGAAGGGTGGTATAAGGAGATAAAGTGCTGAAAAAAAAATGAGTTCCTATTCAACCATTTTCAAATTGAATTGAGACCTCTGTGTACGCAGTTTGGTTCGGTTATCTTAAGGTAGTTCGGTTATGTACCTGTATATGCCTCTTATATAGCACCTATATATATTTCCTATATATACCTCCTATATAGCTCCTGTATATGAGCTTTAGATTATCTTGTACGAAAAATAAAAAGCAAGATAAAAAGGCATGTAGAAAGGTATTTTGCAAAATAATAATTTTAAAATACAGCTACTTAGAAAAGATGGGGAAAAGACAATATTAAAAAATCTGATGTGGGCAGCACATGGCTTTCCTCATATAATGCAATCAATTTACTACTTTTACAGTAAAAAAAATAGAATATTTTTATAGTAGACATTTATATTATTTCCAAGATATTGAATTTTCGTCAATGAGTCGTCATTTTCATTGATTTAGAGTCATTTTTATCCATTTGGCGAGTTTTTCGTTAATTTAGCAACATTTAAAAAAGTCGCCAAGTTGGCGACATTCCACCAAATCCGTCGCCAAAATCTCGCCAAGTGTTATGGACGAAGAAATAAGTTATTCTTACAGCAGATAAATGACTATTGGCGTTCAAATACAAAAGTATTACTCAAAGCATGTTTTATTCATGAATAGAACGAGCTAGATCCACGAGAATGATGTCACCCAATTTATCGTATGGTATTACATATGAAAAGTGAACATGCTTCTCAATAGGAATTTTTTTTTATTTTTTATGATTGTTTAATAATTTTTTTGAAAAATGTGCAATATCTCGAGAACGGTTCATGTTAGCGTTCTAAAATTTAAGTCAATCGTTTTCTAATGAAACATTACATAAGAAATGTCTATTTGCGTAACTTTATTAGAGGTTTTGATTTTTTGACGATTTTTTCAAAATTTCACTCGAGAAGTTAGGGGGTTCTGAACATTGGATTGCGTATAAAAACAATATGCATCCAGTGTTTACGAATTGTAATTTTTGTACCAAATTTCGTTCGAATCAGTCCATTCGTTCATCAGTTATCGTCTCCACAGACTCACTGACACACACACACACACACATACTTTCACACACACACACACACACACACACACACATATTTTCACACACACACACACATACTTTCACACACACACATATTTTCGCACACACACACACATACTTTCACACACACACATAATTTCACACACACACACACATACTTTCACACACACACACACACAGACATCACTTAAAAAATTTTCGATTGGTGATCAGGGATGCTTGAAACGTGTTCTCCCGTCGAAAACTCGAATTCGAATTTTCGACCCAGTCACAGTACTTTCCACATTATTGTATATAAGGAAAGTAATAAATTGACCCTTTAACCCACGATGTTGTTACTTTTACTTTTCCTCCATTACATGGTAATGAAAAGGTCTCAGACATGAAGGTAAGGAACAAGAAGTTAAAACTCCATACTGAGAAAATGCTAATATCGTTTGAAACAATCATTCAGATGGCGCTGCGATAACGTAGGTGTCCCTGCCTTATATGTATTTCAATGGTGAAAGGCTTAAAGTATTTATTTAAACTGTCAATTTTGTAAAAATATATTAGTAGCACAATGCATATTGTGATAGAGTAATCACATATTTTTATACGTAACCCTGGGAGAAAAAGGGCAATGTAATATAATTGAAATGTGTACAATGATGTTTGTATTATGTATATAGCGAGGCCTTTGCACAGACGGAATTGGGATTTTTTGGCGCCGTTGGGTTGTATGCGCACTGACATGGATTGTAAATATTCAGAGATTTAATTGCAGCAAAATGTCAAAGTTGAGCTACAAATCTCTGAAAATTTATAGCCCTGTCAGGTGTGGCTCGCGTCGGGGTCCGGTCCTTGGACCACCCGGTTTTGTAGAAAGCCCTCTGGTTCTTGTGTTTTAGTGGAGCGCATAAAAAATGAGCGTCGCTTCAAAAACCAATAGTGTGAAGCATTTTTGAACCGCCTTTTTTATTGCGCTTGGGAAACAGCGAATGGGATTTGGGGGGACTTCCTCCCTAGTTTTGTCGTTCCCCTCGTCTTAAAAAATTCTAAAAGTTATAGAAGATGTAAAAAAAAGTTCGGAGACGCAGTCTGATTTTGATAGAGAAAGGTCTCCTGGGTTCCTTTGAGCACTTGTGTGAGGAACGCATCCGTGCAACGAAGTAGGCCGCCCTTGACGTGCGGCAGTACCTGCAAGTTTCACTGAACAGGCGCATTTTACCTAACCAGGGGTAACAGACTCTAGGGTAGCGCATATTTTTTCCAGAAACAGCTTTCTGTTTACTGCAGCTGTGGCAGTGCTTAGTCACAGCTATTTAGAACGGTTTCGACTATTTCAGCCTAATCTTCACTACGAAGGTACGTGGACGGAGTCTTTTAGGGCACCTATCCCTGGCTCCTAAGCAGCAGACAATCTCTACGGAAACGCATATGATCTTAACTCTTTGGTAAAGCCTGTACGCAGCTCTCACGATCCGCTGGGTTTAAGCCGACGTTAAGAGGGGGAGAAAGAAAGTGGACAGTGTGCCCATCTCCGGAATAACACTTGGCTAAATTCTTCGTCACCTGATGATCCTCAACCGAGCTGCTCAGACCGGCAGTGTTTTTCATGAACCGTCCAGATAATGAACTAACCCTCAATTTAATCTTGCCACCCATTCCAATGTGTAGAGGGATAGCTACCAACACTCATTCAGAGTCATTCTTATGTAATGAAGGTATGAAATTTATATATTGATTTTAAATGTTTTATATGTGATGTCTAAACATATTTTGATGTGATCTACAGTGTTAAGGGCAACTTTATGCTAAATGGGATATTTGCCCAAATGAGATTATATTTTGGTTTTCCTTAAAAAGGTAATTAAATACAAGTTTTGGATAATAAAAAAATATACAAATTAATGCAAAATTAACTGTGCACCCCGAGGTCAAGCTTAGGTAAATTGGGAATTCATTATAATTGTGTATATTGTTATAAATGTTTAATTGAGATTTTATATGTTCTGTAAATAAATTGTTCAATGGCCACAAAAAAAGGGAGTGATTATTTATATTTAGCAAATGCAATGTACTAGGTCCAATCGGACCCCACTATACATAACGCGGTTGAGCTGGGTGGAACTATTTGGTGAGTAACAGTAGTGTATTTATGTGTTTTATTTTTGTATTTATATGTGTATAATTCACCTCACCACACATATTAGAACTGAAACAATAAGGAATATTCCTACATATTCAAAATTATTTTGCCTTTTAATTTACTTTTATCTCCCTATATTCAGGACTCTGTCCTAAAACTGTGAAAAAATACTAATTAATTATGCTAATAATTAGATAATCTTAATTTTAAAATAATCAAAAATGCATATATACTCAATACTATGATTCTCTATTGTATCAAATGGAAGCAAAGAGCCCTTTACTAACGCTAGCAACACCTAGATATAAAAGTATTTCATTCATTGGTGTTTTATATTCTCTCTAACTCATGGTCTCAGGCAATGGCGTACCGTCATGAAAGAGGCGGGGGGGGGGGGGGCTGCTCCCGGCTCTATGAAATAGGGACGCGAGTAATACTATAAAACTTCCAAAAAAATTGTTTAAAATAATTTTAAAATTTTTTGAAAAGATGAATATTGAAGTTTGATAAAACTAATTAATTACCTATTATACAGTGTCCCTAGGAGAAATTTTCTAGGGAAAGGACCATGAGTGTACACGTTGGGTCTATCTATGAAAAAGAAAATAACCATACCCGACCAAATAAATGTGATTGTAGCGCCCTAGTGAAACACTTAAAAAGTTAGGATAACAAACTCGACTACAAAGCGAAAATGGCCAATTATAAAGTTGTAGAACATTGTCTAATGTGTAGCAATCGATACTAGGGACGAACGAAACGCGTGTATGGAAGGCAATAAATGCCTGTCAAAAATCATATCGTCAGGGCTTCTAATACGGTAACATGCCTGCCATAATAGACAACCATACTCTTTCTTGAATTTAAATGTACATTGTTGCTGATGAAGGGCATTTGAACAAGCATACATTACATTTCTGAACATATAAAACCTGTTTATTTTAGCATTCCTGAATTAGACAGCAATTCGTCAATAGCCCCATTGTGTCAAAGAAATGCCAGTTTTAATGTCGATTCCTGTTAATGAAACAATGTTCCCCAACTTTGCAATTGACTTTTTCCGTCTGTCTCCCTTTGTTGCCGAGTTCTTTACACTAACTGTTAAATTCTATGCTAGGAGGAGCTAAGCTGCAATCACTTTTATTCGATCGCACATGGTCACTTTTCTGTAAATAGACCTAATGTGTACACGCATTGACCTTTCCTCACAAAGTAATTGAGTTGCTCAAGGTCTTTCTTAGGAACGCTGTATATCAATCGAATGGTCATGTATAGTCCTGCTAGATACAAAATAGTAGGGGCTATTTTTTTTTTATGTGATAATTCTGTTTTTAACAATTGTCAACAATTATTGACAATTGTTTTGAAAATTGTCAATTACTGTTGAAACTTTTGATTAAAAATTTTTAAGAGATATTTTCAACAACGCCTCTTTGGTAAACTTTAAGAATTGAAATCATTTTCTTTCTAAAATGTTTAGTTTTATGACAGAATAAAATGCTGAAATAAATACTACTCTAACTTCATTACAACTTGATCTGGTGTTTGTTTGTCAGTGCGTTTCAAATCGTTGAGACTCTAAATAATCAAGTTCCATTAATTATAGTAACACGAAATGTGGTATGTTGTTGCCTTTTGTGGTACCTTTTAATTCTTTTGATTTTCATCTTTATCAAAACAGCCCGTCCTGAACCAACCCGTTCTAAACCTGCCACAGGAATGTACTCGTTTGGGGGGAATAACTCGAAATTCGGAACAGCCAGAATGTTCAAATTTGTTATGTCGTTAGAGTTATAGGTATATTTCAATTCTTTGGATTTTGAACCTTATCGGGTTGACCTGGTCTGGGCCCACCATATGAATGTACTCATTTGGGAGGAATAGCTCGAGAACCGAAGCAGCTAGGAAGTCCAATTGTAGTATAGCTTTGCCTTTAGAGGTCTATTTTTATTCTTAAAAGTTAATGGGGTTAAACCTTAATGGGTTAGCCCGGTCCTGGCCCACCATATGATGTGTACTCGTTTGGGGGAATAACTCGAAAACAGAAGCAGCTAGAAGGTCCAAATTTGGTATGGCGTTGTTTTGGAGGTACGTTTTAATTCGAGATTTTGACCCGTGTGACTAGAAAGATCATATTTAACATGATCTTTCTAGTCACAGTTTTTCTAGCCATAGTCTTTAATGGTATATTTTAACTTATTTTTGATGATAAGCTTTGATAAGCATTTTAACACATAATTTTCAGAATTTGTGAGTATACTAAAATTTATCACAGTAAAATATACCAGAATAATCTACGAATTGAGTCCTTTTAAAGAATGGGTTGTGGTTTTAGCAACTTACATTTTTATCATTTGTCAACTTGAAAATCACCAAATGCAATTCAAATTTTAACATTTGATAACATTTTAACATTTGATCATCACGGGGACTCCAACACAATTTGGGGGGACAATTTGTGTCGATGTCCCTGTGTTGTTTATAGAGGGGGGGGGCATCAATATATAGAGGGACGGGGGCCCCTCCTCCCTACCCTACCCCCTATATTTGATTTTTCCCTCGGTGAATTTCCATGGCATCCTCTCTCTCAAGGAATACCGGGCAGCTGGGATTCCCTCTAATGCCCGCCTCTTTGAGTAGTGTCCATAAACTATATAGTAGAGTGATATAGTATAGTGGTGGTATCCATATGTGTCCATAGAGATACATCTTTTATGCCTATTGTGGTGTCCTCTCCCCCTCTATGAGCGGTCCTGAAAAGTTACTTTAAATGGATTTTGAAATGTTCATGCTCCAAGGAAAAAAGTTCGGTGAGTTGAAATATAGATATTCCACCTGTGTACCTCAATTTACGTCCCTTTAAAAAGATATTTTATCAAAGGACTTTAATCAATTTATATGTAGTGTCGCCATCTAGGATCAGTATCTTTAAATAATTATAGTGTAAGTGTATAGTGCTGCTATCTATTGACTAAATTTTAAACTAGAATCTAATCATAATATTATTTCTTATAGAGAAACTGATTATTCCTGAAACGATGGTAAATAGTATCTTAAATAAACTGTTGGATAACTAGTATGTTAAAGAAATTGTTGGATAACTAGCATGTTAAAGAAATGATAGTTTAAACTACGTTATTAATGTATATGATATTATTATGGTATACATTAATGTAAATCAGCGTAATTCATCCAATTTATTAGAGTAACTGACCGAGCCCAAATTAAGGACTCGCCCCACAAAGCCAGGGGCCTAGGGACCCAAAATCACCTTTAATCGTATCCTAAAATCTTATAATTGTATCTTAACACAAGTCCTGATCTTCCTGAATATATCCGTTGAATTAATTATTGTTTATTGTATTTCCTGCTTAATATTTAGCTTCTTAAATGTAACTTTATACATGCAATTTATTCTTCCAGGAAAGAAAGCACAAATATTCCATTCCAATTTTTTGTTTCTGAAAAATCAGTATAATTTAATACAGTTTAAGATAGATTTTTTAAAAGTTGAAATTAAGTAACTGCTACTTTTCTTGAAACTGCGTTGTACTTCTCTACTTAACACACTAAATAACTCTTTATTATTTTCTGTTTAAACATACTAATATGGACAAAAGTACAATATTTTTGTTTTCCGTTGATAAAACTGGGAAATTAGGGTAGGGGGACAGGGGCCCCGAAAGAATGCTATTCCTGGGGTCCCAGGCTGTCTTAATCGGACCCTGTGACTGACTAGTTGTCAAATTGAAAAAAATTAATACGTAAGAATAACTTGAGTATGAAATCTCATAAAAAATGCAATTTCTTTTATTCCGGTACTGATTGTGACATGAACGAGCAATATTAAATATGAATATATGAGAATGATTTGTTGTGACTCCCACTAATATATTATTTTCATTGTGTTACTCATTCTGTTACTAATTATGTGTCACTAGAAAATGTACCCGGAGTTGCCCGTGAATTAAAGCACGGTAGTTATATAAAATAACAAAATAAATAAATGTTATTCGTATAAATAACAGTGAAAATTGTATGCAATCCGTATACATTGGCAACGGGTGTGATACTCCCCACCCCACCCCCGCGCACACACACACAAACCATATCACAAAACCAAAATCTATCACTTCCTGAGGCCATTCTAAGTTAAAATCTACTGTCGGGCCAACGAAAATTCATTTAAATTCAGTCCCCTCCCCATTCCCAAATTATAATACGCTTCCCTCAACCTATAAAAGGGCCCGATCCCGAGCAAGAGAAAGTGGACCAGACTTCAATGGGGAAACATCCGCTGATTCAAAATTTTTAAGAGTTCACTGTCTTAAAAAACTTATAATTATTAAATGGATTGATGCGGAAATTATTTTTGCTTAGGAGAAGTGTGTGGTATTTACAGTAGCTGGTTAATTATGAACACTGGATTACTCATCAAATTTTTCATATCATAATATAACAAGAAAGGTCAATCATGCATAAAGCATTGATTATGAAACGCTTTCCAACTTCAATGCAACTGTATTTAAACATCTCTAAAATGCGATACATTCCTCGGTAATATTTTTAAAATTATTACAATACTACATTAATTTATTATATATGAAAATTTAAACTTCATCGAAAAAAATGAACTTCATTCAAATGGACAGCATTGAAATATTAAATTGTCTGGTTTAAACATCTCTAAAATGCGATACATTCATCGGTAATATTTTTAAAATTATCATAATACTACAATAATTTATTATATTTGAAAACTTCATCGAAAACAAATGAACTTTATTCAAATGACATCATCGAAATATAAATTGGCTGCCTCTCTCTATAAAAGCAGCATTTCATTCATAAACTTTTTTCAATTCCTTTCATTCATTACATATAATAATTCATTTTATTTAAATATAATAATTCATTCTATAATAATTCATTCTATAATAATTCATTTATTTAAAAACCTAAAATCATGGAGGTACAAGTAATTTAACTCTATGCTTGAAACTTCATCGAAAAATCGGCTTCTTTGTGTAAAATCAATGAATGTTTCATTCCTATCAGCTATATTACAGACTCCATGAGCTAAATAATTTTGTGTTAAAGAAATGCAGCAATTCTTATACAACTCATTCTGCATCTTTTGATGTTTACATTTTCCATAAGTGAAAATTAGGCTTCGTTGTAGAAATAATCAAAGTTGGATCATCATTTAAACTCAAATATATTGTAATTGCGTTGTTTCAGTATGTAGATGCACAGAATTTAAGCAAAAATAAAGCGGTTTTAGGACGGATACAACACTAAATATGAATTAAAAAGAACTTTAAAAATCACGATTTGGGATGCAAGATGGATGCCATATTTTATTTTGAAGTGGGTCACGTGATCTCTTCATTTAATGATCACGTGATCACTTCATATAAAGGATGTAATTGTTATTTTAATTTTTATTTAAAAAACTACTGAATATATTTTGCTGCATTTTTTTATGTGTTTTATGACATAATTTGAATATTTCCTTAAACTGTCGAAGCAATTTGTGAATTTTAAATCCGCTTAAAAAATGTTTGAAAAATTAGGTCCCATAGCGTTCAATGTATTTCATTTTTTCAACCCAGGTTCAATCCAAAACTAATTGGGTGATATCATTCATTTATATTCCCATGCGTCTCACAGACCGTCTGAACAGCATACTAAAATTTCATTTTGATAAAGTCATTTTTACGGCAGTTATCGTGCTAACGGACAGACAGACAGAATGAACAAAGTCATAAACACTTTTCAACTATGCTGTAAAGTGTTAAAAATATATATTTTAAGTAGTTTGGTAATTTTTTTTCAATTTTTTTTTTTTATCTGGTAACTTGATTAGTAATTGTCGGGAGTAATGATTACTGCCAACTGAATTTCTTGCCTCTACAAAAATTCTCCGCTTCAACATTTGTATTTCCAATTTAATCTTTTGCTGCTAAGATTTTAACTAGCAAGCGAATATCTAAATAAAATAAACTTTCAACAGGCTTCATTGTTTTGTTAATAGATCACGGTAAAATCTTAATCATTTAATTTATTTTCACTCAATTACACAAAAGGGGAGCAAGTTGTGTTTTTTCGCAAACTTTTCAAAATGTCTTGGAACCCTGAATGGGAATCATTGCTATAGAATATAGATGGCCCTACCCGTTTCTGCGCCAAAAGCACAGAAGAACATAGTAATGATTTTTAGACAGCATAGGCGCCGACTTGAAAAACTATTGATGGGGGGGGGGGGGGGGGGGGGGGATTTTAAATCAAATGACCCATGCATTTTTCAAAGGATTTAAGTCTAATTTAAATTTAATGCAGTCAGATTATCTGGCACAATAAGACGTCTGAAACGCAGAAAGCAAATTATACTTAAGTACCGAAAAATATTTTTTTCTCTAGATAATTATTTATTTCATTTATTTAGCTTCTGTAGGCGCAACATTATTATATACACTGTGTGAATTTCCAACTCAATTATCTTTATAAAAAAATAACAAAACATGTAAAATTTATTTTGAATTACTTTTTACCAGTGTTAAAAATGCCCATAAATGTATCTTTAAATCATTTTTAACACTTTACAACAAAGTTGAAAAGTGTTTATGACTTTGTTCATTCTGTCTGTCTGTCTGTCTGTCCGTTAGCACGATAACTGCCGTAAAAATGACTTAATCAAAATGAAATTTTAGTATGTTGTTCAGACGGTCTGTAGAACCTATGGGAATATAAAAGAATAATATCACCCAATTAGTTTTGGATTGAACCCGGGTCGAAAAAATGAAATACATTGAGCCCTATGGGACCTAATTTTTCAAACATTTTTTAAGCGGATTTAAAATTCACAAATTGCTTCGAAAATATTAGGTAATATTCAAATTGTTCCATAAAATATATAAAAAAAATTCAGCGAAATATATTCAGTAGTTTTTTAAATAAAAATTCAAATAATAATTACACCTCTTATATGAAACGATCACGTGACCATGATATGAAACGATCACATGACCCACTTCAAAATGATATATGGCATCCATCTCGTTTCAAAATCGTGATTTTTTTAAGTTCTTTTTAATTCATATTGAGTGTTGTATCCGTCCTAAAACTACTTTATTTTTGATTAAATTCTGTACATCTACATACTGAAACAACGCAATGACAATATATTTGGGTTTAAATGCTCCTCTAAATTTGATTATTTCTACAACTAAGCCTATTTTTCACCTATGTAAAATGTATACAGCAAAATATATAGAATGAGTTATATTAGAATTCCTGTATTTTTTTAACAAAAAATAAATTAGTCCATGGAGTCTGCATGGCTGATATGAATGAAATATTAATTGATTTCATAAAGAGAAGAACGATTTTTTTCCATGAAGTTTCAAGCATAGAGTTTAATTTTTTGTAGCTCCATGGTCTTAAACAAAATGTTTAAATAAAATAAATTATTATAGTATTGTGATGAATGAAATGAATTGGAGAAAGTTATGAATGAAATCCTGTTTTTATATAGAGATCCAGGCGTGTTATTTTTTCTATGACGTCATTTGAATTAATTTCAGTTGTTTTCGATGAAGTTTTCAAATATAATAAATTATCGTAGTATTATGATAATTCTAAAACTATTACCGAGGAATGTATAACATTTTAGAGATGTTTAAACCAGGCAATTTATATTTCAATGCCGTCATTTGAATGAAGTTCATTTTTTTCGATGAAGATTTAAGTTTTCAAATATAATAAATTAATGCCGTATTGTGATAAGTTTCAAAATATTACCGAGGAATGTATTGCATTTTAGACTTGTTTAAATAAAATTGCATTGAAGTTGGAAAGTGTTTCATAATCAATGCTTTAAGCATGATTGATCTTTCTTGTTGAGTTAAACTCTTGTATTCAGAATACAATAAATAGTCTGAAGGGTACATTTCAACACGCGACATTATATACTATAGTAAAGAAGGAATGAATAATGAAAACTTTAAAGAATTGATAACAAAAACCAAAATTTATATATGCGTACATTTTTCCCACTAAATACTCACAAAAATATTAGAGGTTCAAGAAACCCACAACAAAGTTATTGTGAGTTCAGAAAGTGTCTGGAACCCAAGAATTCGGCGCCGCTGTTAGACAGCCTAATCTCTCTATAAGTTTATACATAGCTCTTTGACTTCAGTCTCGTGTCCCAGTCCTAGCATTCGATATTCGCGAAATCAGCTAGTCTCTTATGCTATCCACCCATAGTTCAAGGAACCGTTTAATCTTTTATACCTCTATGTCCGAATTTCCTCCTGAAATTGAAACATATTGAAAATAGACTCCGTTCTCTTCGGCGTAAGACATTGCTCTGTCGCGAGTCCAGCTTACTCTCCCATCAGAAAACTCTTTTTTAACACTTTCCAACATAGTTGAAAAGTGTGTATAACTTTGTTCATTCTGTCTGTCTGTTCACACGATAACTGCCATACAAATGACTTTATCAAAATGAAATTTAGTCTGCTGTTGAGGCGGTCTCTGGGACGTATGGGAACGTAAATGAATAATATCACCCAGATAGTTTGAACCCGGATTGAAAAAGTGAAATACATTGAACCCTATGGAACCTACTTTTTCAAACATGTTTTAAGCGAAGTTAAAATTCACAAATTGCTTCGAAAATTGTAGGAAATATTCAAATTATCCATAATATATATAAAAAAAAATTTCAGTAAAATAAGTTGGGTAAATAAAAATTAAAATAATAATTAAACCCATATTATATGAAGAGGTCACGTGACCCACTTCAAAATAAAATATGGCATCCATCTTTTTTATGCGTGTGCGCGTGTGTCATGCATTTTCTAATTAAAAACTATATGAAGTGATTATTTATTTAAGAATGTTAAATGTCTCGAGTTTTTAATAATTTTTTTTCAAAAACTCATTAGTAAATCGTATAATATCTTGAGAATGCGGTTCATGGTAGCGTTTTAAGGTTTGTATCATTCATTTTCAAATAAAAAATTACGTCTGAAATGATTATTTATTTATTATTATTGAAGTTCCTGACTTTTGAAGGATTTTATTAGAAATTCGTTCGAAAATAGAAGGCTCTTCAAAATATTCGATTTGCGTTTAAAATCAATAGAGTTCCAGTATTCACTGATTGCAATGTTTATACCAAATTATTTTCTAAACGTTCCGTTCGTTCGTGACATATCGCGTCCCCAGGCTCACGGATAGGGACACTAACACAGACATCGCTTCAAAAATATTCGATTCGAGTCTCGGGGATTGCTCTGCCGTCGAAAATTCGGATTCGAATTTTTCGACTCAGTATAATGTTTAGGGAAAGCATTGTTACGAAGTACACAAGGAAAGCAATATTATACAGCATAAGTTCACAAAATATTGTAGTGTCATACCTCCTCCCCACACACACACACACCCAAAAAAAAAGAAAGAAAAAGAAAAAACATAGTAATGTTTAAGGCTTCAAATCATATAAGTCTGTCTACTCCCGTTTTAATGAGTTGTAAAGGTACGCAGCAAAATTGTTTTCCATAGCTATTTTTACAAAAACGCATCACTGCAAAAAAAAAAAAAAAGGGTGCAACCCGTCACTCAAGCATTTTTTCTTTCTGTTGGCCATGAGCATTTCCGGTAGTTTCCAAGAAGAGTTGCTTATATCGCTTGAAATAATTCGAAAAGGTGCTTGCGTCAAAACAGTGTTACGTCTAAAACAGAGATGCGCGGGGGGAAAAAAAGCAAAAATTTGAGAAAAAATGAAATATTTGCAAGAAGGAAAAATAAAGTATGGAGTGAAGATAGTAATAAATGTTTGATGGCGAAAGAGGAGGGGGGGGGGGCCTCACAATTTGTATGGTCGGCTCAAATTGGCCAGGACAATCCTGGAGGAATGGAATGCGCTATCCATCAGTCGAATATGCTATTCAGCAATCAAATACGCTAACCAGCAATCGAATACGCTGTCCAGCAATCAATTATGCTATCCAACAATCAAATACGCTATCCAACAATCAATTATGCTATCCAACAATCGAATACATTATTCAACAATCAAATACGCAACAATCGATTACGCTATTGAGCAATCAAATATGCTATCCAGCAATCAAATACGCTCTCCAGCAATCGAATATCCAGCGATCAAGTACACTATCCAGTAGTCGAATACGCTATCCAGCAAACAAGTACGCTATCCAGCAATCGAATACACTATCCAGCAATCAATTGCGCTATCCTGCAAATCAATTGCGCTATCCAGCAATCAAATATGCTGTCCAGCAATCAAATAGATCCTATCCGGAACGCAAAATGTCCCAGAATTCGGGGGAAAGGTATATATTAACACAAATCAGATGAATGCAGTCGATGCATCTTCTTGATTGACTCGTTAATCCTTGCATTTACAGAGTTCGTTACTAGGAACATAGGCGGCAAAAAGGGGACGTTCGGAAGAACAAGTACGGAAGAAGGTATTCTGAATTCTGCCGAGAATTAATTCAACTCAACTGTAGATATATATACTTGAGGATTTGTTGATTACTTGAGGATTTGATACAGTTGAGGATTTGTTGATTTATACTTTTATTTCGTAAGCCTGTTAGATATTTCAATTTTCGTGTTACAGATTCTCACTTTTCTTTCATTGGATCTTCAAAACTTTTTTTCTTATATATATATACTATATATACCTCACGAACGAATGATGAAGCGTTTCGAACGAAATTTGGTACAAATATTACAATCGGTGAATACTGGAAGCCTGTTGATTTTAAACGCAATCGAATGTTCAAAAAACCCCACCCCTCCCCAAATTTTCTAATAAAATTTTTAAAAAATCATTTAAAAATCAGAGCCTTTAATAATGTTACGTAGATTAACATTTCCTATAGGAATTTTCATTAAAAAACAAATGACACTAACTTTCTAAGGCTGGCATGAATCGTTCTTAAGATATTGCACGGTTTCCTAATAAATTTATCCCAAATATTTCATAAAATTAAAAAAATATGTTAACTGTCGTGAAATATGTTCACTTTTCATGCAATATTATGAAACAAATTTGCTAACGTCATTCTCGTGAATCTAATTCGTTCCATTCACTAGAATTCTACAATAGTTTTGAATTTTACCACCAATAATTCGCCAATAGACATTTATATATAAGAAAATCTCTTCTCTTCGTCTGTGTATAACACCTGCTGATAAATTTCGGGAACTTGGCGACTAACGGGGTGAATATCGCCCCAGATTGACAAAAATATAATCAAAAGTGCAAAGAGGATGCTAAATTAACGAATATGATGCCACATTGATGAATTAACTATTAAAATATTTTAATATATGGACTTTATTGCTTATTGCGGATGCTATCAATATTGGTAATTGTCCATTTAGAGAATTGCGTTAAATATAAATTAGGTACTACTTTTACATGGTGTTATCCGGAAAAGCGCCAAGTGTACAATTTAGCGTTAAAAACATTGTGCTGTGGATAATATACTACATCCTTTTTTTCACTGTGAAAGAAGTAAATTTATTGCATTATGTAGAGAAAGTCATGTGCTGTCCACATCAGATTTTTTTATCATAAAATAGCATTGTATT